>CM075427.1:1401619-1745975 GCA_037832385.1 Rhizophora apiculata
GTGCAAAGTGAAACTTGATGATGAAGATGAGGATGGTGATGATGAGTAGAATTCAAAATGGAGAAGACCATCATTCAAATCAAAAAAGTCCAGCAAGAAGACTGCCAACCCATAGAAGAAGAAGAGAGGCTCATTCAAGAGTTATGTGAGCCAGACAAAAGAAGTTGATGAGGAGGAAGATGTAGACTCATCAGATGAACATGCCTTTATGGCATTAACTCAATGTGGTAGTTCAACCTCTAAAGAGGAAGAGGAGGTTGATGAAGAAGAACCAGATCTTGAAGCTGAGTTAAAAGCAGCTTCAAAGGAGATAATCAGAAGGGGCAGAACCATAAGAAAGTTGGAGGCCCATATAAAACAAGTTGAAGCAAAAATTGAGGAAGCAGAAAGTCAAAAAGATGAAATAAGGGCTGAACATATTGACTTGAAGAGAAGATTTGAAGAACAGATCAAAATATGTGAAGACCTTACAATGGAGCTTGCCTCAAGACTTCAACAATTGAAGAAATGGAGATAGAGTTGCTGAGACTCCAGCAACAACTCAAAAAGAGTGAAGAGAACTTGCATAAGCTTGAAGTGGTAGGAGAAACAAGCTCTGCAAGAGAAAAGAAGAATGAAGAGAAAGTGCAGCAATCTGAAGCTACACTGCCTAAAGAGAATGAGACTTTGCCACAGAAGTTGAAAGAGAAGAAGGCTATGACTCAGGAGAATATAGCTGAAGAAAAGAAGACAGTTATCAAACCAAAGCCAGGGCCAAAAATGATGTATGTGGTTAAAGAGTAGCAGCCCATAGCTGCTAAGTCTCAAAAAGAAAAGACTGATCAGCCAGGAACAGTGAAGGCTGAAAATAAAGAAGATTTGAAGAAGCAACCTAGGGTTGCAAACAAAAATGAAGAAAGGAAAATGAGCCAGCTAAGGGCTATGGCTAAATAGAAGAAGGAGAAGAAAGTGGCTGAAATGAAAGCCACACAAGCAAAGAAGCCAGCAACCTTGCCTACACAGCAAGTAATGAATAAAAGAAAACAAGCTGTGGTTAGACCCAAGAAGAGGCAGTTTCAAGGTCACTGCTTTTATTGTGAAGTTTGGGATCATAAAGCAAGTAAATGCTAGTGGAGAAGGCCAATATATGTCTCCAACTTGAGAAGATCCAATGCTACATACAGGGGGAGACAATACAAATTTTAGATGAGAACACCTATCGTGAGTTCTTGCACATATTGTAAAAAGTAAGGACACACTGACAAGAATTGTTGGTGAAAGCCCAAACCAGTGTTTTGAAAGAATAAGTTTGCTATATTGGCAGACTTGGAACAGTGTGAAAGGTACGGGTAGGATGGCCATAATGTCAAGAGATGCATGACACTTCTCTCTGAGTAAGAGAAGGCACTCAATGGCACAGTGAAAACAATTGGTACAGTCAAAGCTGAGAAAAAGGAGAAACCCATCTTCAAGCCAATTCAACCATACACTGATGTAGACTAAGCAGGAAGTATAGATGACAAAAAATCAACCAGTGGCTGCAGCTTCTACTTAGGTTCAAAGTGTGTTGCATGGTTAAATAGAAAGCAAAACAATGTTGCTTTGAGTATAGCTGAGGCTGAGTATATGGCTGCTTGTGCAGTATGTACTTAGGTGATATGGATGCAAAGACAATTGGCAGATTTGGGTGTTGAAATGAAGTTACCAATAAGTGTACTTTGTGATAATCAAAGTGCAATTGATCTTAGCAAGAATCCAGTTCAACATTCAAGGAGCAAGCATATTGACATTTGGTATCACTTTATCAAGGATCAGGTAGAAGAGGGTACAATTCAGTTGGAGTATGTTGGCACTAAAGATCAAATCTCAGATATTCTAACTAAACCTCTATCCACAGAATTGTTTGAAAAGCATAGAATGAGTCTGTTTGTGCAAATACCTCCTCAAGCCTGAAGTTCAGGTGAGTCCTCTATCTCTACTTTGCAGGTTTTTCAGATTTGTAATTGGTTGGCAAAGGGGGAGAGAAGCAACAGTGCAGGGGGAGCTGTTAAGGAAGGGGGAGCGCATATTTAGGGGGAGTTGTAATTCATCTACTTCTAGATTATTACTCTAAGAAGATTATGAAGGACTGCTGTATAATGGTTTTTGTTGTGAGTGTTGCCAACAATTACAAAGGGGGAGATTGTTGTTTCCACAGTCTTGTATGGGTTGTAATTGTTGTCAGTCAGATTTAAGTGTGCAAGCAGAAGTAGCTCATATCTCAGGAATTACAGGATAAGACTAGCATGTCAAATAACCTCATAAAGTGATCTCCTTGGAGTGAACTTGTAGAGGGAGTTTAGAATTGCTTAAGTCTTAGTGTGACAGTGTGACAGGGTTGTATATGGATAATAAGTTCATAAGAAGTTAAATTTGCAAGTTCGTAAGCCTGTCCTGAAACTAAGTTCAGGAGCAATTCTGGAGGAGCGAAATAATTCTGGGATTATGGACAGACAGGGAGTTCGGAAGAAGGGAAGGTTATGGAATTTTAACTTAGCATTGCCGGAAGATGGGCAGTTACGGGGGCAGTTTCTTCTGTACATTTTTAACTGTTCATGGACAATCCTGGCCGTTCATTCAAGCATTCAAAGGATGAGATTTCAGTAGAAAGAAAAGAGCAAGAAAAATAAATTAAGAAGGAGGATAATGCTAAATCTTGAATGGACTAGTAGTATGAAGCCACATGGAGGAGCAAGAAAGGAAGTCTGCTGCCGCTACAGTAAACCCTACTAGGGTTTCCATAGAGGGCAGTATATAAACCAAGATTTATCTCTTTTGAAGGGGTGCGTGTGAGACAACCTAGTGAAGACATTCTATGAAATTTAGAGAGAACTCAACGAATTTCCAGGTTTCTTTAAGAGAGGTTAGAGAGTGTTTTGGTGATCTTCCAAACAGCAGTGAAGCAGCCTATTCAAATCAAGCAGAGGTAAGACAAGTTAGAAGAAGGGTAGATACAGTAAGTGACACTCTTTGTATTATGATTGCTTTGTATTTGTAATAGTAAAAGGAGTAGAAGATTAAGACATCCATTATAACTACATTGTAATCATAAGGGATACCACACTGGTATTCTCAAGTATAGTGGATTGTCCTGGTAGAGGAAGAACCCTACCACTGTGGAGTAGGTCACATTGGCTGAACCACGTAAATCTTTTGTGTCCTTACTTTGAATTTACATTTTGTGTTTTGAATTGAGTTGTGAACAAAGCTAAAGAATCATCAAACGCATAACCTAAAAGAAGTCCTAATCAAGAACAACCAATCCGTTTAATAGGCAAGGTGTTTGAAAGGTAACTTTGGGGACTATTGTGATTAGTAGGTAACAATAGATCTACCTTAGTTGAATCTGAGAAAGAGTTTATTTCTGAGAAGAGTTTGAAGTTGTTCACCCACCAGCATATTGACAAGAGCTAAAGTATTAAAGAAGTAGAGTACTTTGGCTTAAATTATCAGAGTTTTTCAAGAGGGTGATACTGATTCACCCCCCTTTCAGTATCATAGACTAGTAGATCCTAGGGTGAAGTTGGGAACTTCAACTTGCAACAAGCTCATTTGTATATCTTTGGTCTCCAAATCCAATGAATTCCATAAAAAGGAAAAGGTGTGATTGGTCTAGATTACCTTTTCTCATATGTATTGAGTGTTTGAATACCTAAATTAGACCTTCTCTTCATTTCTAGCTAACAAGGCTTCTTCCTTTATTATAAGGACTCATTTACATGAAATGATGGTGAAATTAACTTTTATGCCTACATAAAACATAATATTTATTAGGAGTATGTTTGCACACCTTTGGTACTCTAAACCCATTGAATTCCATCAAGTGAATAAGTCATTGATCTTGATTAGTTTTCCTTATAGGGAATGGTTTGATAACAAGGCTTCTCTTTTCGTTGCAAGGCCTCACTTCCACAAAATGATCTTGCAATTAACTTTTCGTGTCAACATCAAACATCATATCCATTGCACCAAGCTTGTTTGATTCATATTTGGTACTTTAAATCCCTGAATTCTATTAAAAAGAAAAAAAGGTGTGATTGGTCTAGATTACCTTTTCTTATACATAACAAGTGTTTTAATTGTTAAAAAAAAAAAAAAAAAGAAATTGTCCCTTTATTTCTAACTAACTAGGCTTGTTCCTTTGTTAAAAGGGCTCATTTACATAAAATAATGGTGAAATTAACTTTTGTATCTATAAAAACATTATATTCATTGAAATGAGGATGTTTGTACACTTGTGGTTCTTTGAACCTATTGAATTCTATCATGTAAATGAGTCATTGAACTTCTGTGTTAACATTAAACATTATATTAATCACAACAAGCTCATTTGTCCATTTTTGGCACTCTATATCCATTGAATTCCATAAAAAAAAAAAAAATGACTAGTCTAGATTACCTTTTCTTAATGTATTGAGTGTTTCAGTTCTTGACTAATGACAATATAATGTGAATCCCAAAAGATGAGGTTTAGGGATCCAACACACTTAAGGAATCGAACAAGAACCCAAGAAAGCTAAATCATTTTTCAATTATGCAAGTCCTAGATCCAATATTCAAGGAACACAAACCAAAGGTATAAAGAAGGATTTGGATAGCTCCTTCTAGCAAAGAAGGGATTTGAGAGTGAAAAGTTGGGTTGAACGTAGAAAAATTAGTTATTGATAAATTCTGTAATTCTTTAATGAATCGAATAAGAAAATCTCACCTTTATTTTCACTAATGTTCTACTCTTTTTAACAATGAAATCAAGCATATTTATAAACTAAATTAACAATCCTAAAAGATGTAAAAATAAAGATAATGACAAACTCCTAAGTTATAAGAATACTCTTATTTTATTGTAAACTCATCTTATATAACAAACTTCTATTTAGGAGTGATTTTTATTGTAACCTTAGCCCATTAAGTACTTTAATGAAATTAATAAAGTCTTGGTCCACATTAAGATGTGCTTTGCTACCCTTTAAGCTTGAATTTTCTTCATTGGCATTGGCTCAAATTTCTTTAATCAGCCCACTAAGTGCCTCTTTCATCCTTTTAGCTCTTAAACTTGTCATTGGCCCATCTTGAATGCTTAATGGACCCTTAGAAGCCCTCCATGCATCAGTTTCTTTATGGATCTCATCATTTCCCCTCCCCTTAGATAGATTTGTCTCAAGTCATCACTTGCATAAAAAAATATTGAGAACAAGTTCACACACACTCCCTCAAATGTTTCACTCCACTCCCTCAAAATATGATAGTCACTCTTGTGTTTGCACACTATATAAATTTGGCTTTTCTCTCTCATTCCTTTATTCTAAACAAGTTCAATTAAAGTAACCTTACAACCAACTAATTCTAACAAATTAGAATCAAAGAAAAACAGAATAAGATTAAATTGCAAAACATACAAGAAAAAAGATTAATTATATCCAAATCATTGTAGGAATTAGAAAGAAATAAGGAAATAAAGCCTTTATAGAATGTGGCTAGCAACCTAGGGTTTGTAGACAAAAATAAAAGAAAAGCTTGTGTTTGTGGATTCAAAGAACAAGATGTTATAGAATGTGGTTAAGAAGAAGAACAAAAGAAAAACTCAAATTTTAGATAAATAAACCTATAATCCTTAAAGCTTTGATACTAACTTATGTGACTCCCATAAGACGTGTCTTAAAGTCTGATAATGTACAACTAATGGAACAAGAACCCAAGAAAGCTCAATCATATATCAATTATGAAAATCATAGACCCAAAGTACAAGGAACATGAAGCTAAGGTATAAAGAAGCATATAAATGTCATAGTTTAGCATTAAAAGGACTAATAAGTTAGGTTATATGCCACAAGAAAAGTTAGTTCTTGAAAGAACTAAAGAAGAAAAATCTCACTTTTATTTTTACTAATGTTTTGCATTTTAAACAATGAAATCAATCTTATTATAGGTTGAATTAACAACCTTAAAATCTTTAAAAATAAAGACAATGATAAACTCCTAAAATATAAAACACTGCTATTTTATTGTAGGCATGTATTTTATGAAAAAAAAAAAAAAATCCTATTTAGCAATGAATTTTATTGTCACTCTAGCCTATTAAGTACTCCAATCAAATTAATAAAAGCCTTGGCCTGCATTAAGGTATGTTTTATTGCCCTTCAAGCTTGAATTATAAGAATAAGATCATTTGTACATCTTTAGTACTTTAAATCTATTGAATTCCATCAAAAAAAAATTATGATTAGTCTAAATTATCTTTTCTCATATGCATTGTGTAAATCAATTCTAGAATAATGACATTGTCTCCACATTTCCAATTAATAAGGTTCTCCACTTCATTGCAATGACTCATTTACACAAAATGATGGTAAAATTAATTTTTGTGTCTACACAAAACATTATATTCATTGGACCAAGCATGTTTACACACCTTTTGTACTCTAAACATTGAATTCCATCAAGTAAATGAGTTATTAATCTTTTAGCTTTCAATAAGGGCATTGAATGGTTTAATTCTCAAATAATGAGTCCATTTCATTTTTTGATAACAAAACCTCTTTTTTTTTTTTTTTTGCAAGGGCTCATTACCACAAAATGATCTCATAATTAAATTTTGTGCCAATAACAAACATTATATTCATTGCAGCAATCTCGTTTGTATATTTTTGTTGCTCTAAATCCAATAAATTCCACCAAAAATAGTGTAATTGAGTGTTTTAATTGCTAAATAATGAGACTATCTCTTCTTTTCTAATTAACACGGTTCCTTCCTTCATTGCAAGGACTCCTTTACACAA
Organism: Rhizophora apiculata; assembly: GCA_037832385.1. Classification (NCBI taxonomy): domain Eukaryota; kingdom Viridiplantae; phylum Streptophyta; class Magnoliopsida; order Malpighiales; family Rhizophoraceae; genus Rhizophora; species Rhizophora apiculata. The sequence continues at coordinate 1,408,414 of CM075427.1, forward strand.
AATCATAATGAAGTTAACTTATGTATCAACATGAAACAAAATATCAATTAAAACTAGCACAATTTAGTGCCCTTGGTACCTTGAACACATTGAATTCCATCAAGCAAGTGAGTCATTAATCTTGATTATTCCTTACAAGTATAAAATAGTTTTATTCCCGAATAATGACATTACTTCTTCATTTTTTTTGATAACAATGCATCTCTTTTCATTACAAGGACTCATTCCCACAAAATGATCTCATAATTAACTTTTATATCTACAATAAACATTATATTTAGTGCAACAAACTCATTTTTACATCTTTAGTGTTCTAAATTGATTGAATTTCATTCAAAAATGTTTGGTTGGTCTTGATTAGCTTTTCTCATATGTATTGAGTGTTTAGTGCTTTGAAGCTTTGAATTCTATCAAGTAAATAAGTCATTGATCTTCATAAGCTGTCCTTATAAGTATTGAATGGTTTAATTCTTGAACAATGAGGCTATCTCTTCATATTTTGATAACAAGTCTTCCCTCTCTATTAAAAAGACTCATTAGCTTTTGGGTCAACTACAAACATTATATTCCTTATAACAATCTCATTTCATCATTTTTGGTGCCTTAAATCCATTGGTGTTCATAAAAAAAATGTGTGATTGTTCTAGATTTCCAATTTTTTTTTTATACATAGAGAATGTTTCAATTACTAAATAATGAGATAATCTCTTCACTTCTAACCAACAGGAGTCCTTTGTCGTAAGGACTCATTTACACAAAATGATGTGTCCCACATCGGTTCCTGAGGGAGTCTTTGGGCTATTTATAAGGGTTGGGTCAAACCTCCACTCTTGAGCTAGCTTTCATGGTGGAGTTAAGGTTCAATCTCTTATCAGGTAGTATCAGAGCCTTGGTTCTAATTCAGGTTAGTTATACTTTTGTTATCATTTATTTCATATATTCTTCATTGTTGGTTGAATAATAAAAAAAAAAAGCAAAAAAAAAAAAAAGAAAAGAAGAAATTTGTGTATTTCTTGTGTTTGGCCATTGTTGTTATTCATTTTGCAGAAATATCCATCAATTAACCAAAAAAAAAATATGTGTATTTCTTGGGCTGCCTTTCTCCTATCGTTCCTTCTATAAAAATACCCATTGGTTAAAAAAAAAAAAAATCAGCTTCATTGCTCAATTGGTCATTTACTCAATTATATTCGATAATTGATTGTTGTCCGATTGCACTACTCATATCATTAAATTCCTTGACATTCTGTTTTCTTTATTGCCCCTCTTCTTGATTGTGTCACTTCTTTGAAAAGGTAGGTCTAGGATTGATATATTCAAGTTTTGTTTGTTCTAAATTTAGTTTGCTTGGAACTATTTAAAGAGCTCTTAGAGTCTTACAATTCATTGTGTGAAACACAAGAGTTGAAAACTACTATAGTTGAATGGAAAGCAAACACGCAAGGGAGTGAGTTTTGTGAGGTATATTCTTTATTTACTAACAATCTTGCATATTCAATGTCTAATGCTAAAGAAGGCAGTTTCCCACATGGAGAGGAGGAAGTAGTTGTTCCAGATTTCAAATTGCTTATGAGATCTTTAGAGCAAAAATTTGATAGGATTGACCAAATGTTTTGGGAAGTTCGAGACAGGATGGATAAAATAGAAGGGGAGTTGAGTGTCAATCCTAAGAGGCCAGCTAGGAGGGTCATGAAGAAGTAATTTAAACATGACTTTGGTGAAGATGGTGATGATTATTATGATGACGGTGATAATGCTAGTAGAAACTTTAGAGGTGGATTTAGAGGAGGACGTGGTAATAGGAATGGTAGAGGAGCAAGAGGCAATGAAAATGTTTATGATAGGTACAATAAAAGTTGGGATAACAGAAATAAAGTGGAGGAAGGAGTAGACAAAAATCTTAGTAGTATTAAAATGAGTTCCAAGGGAAAACTGACCCTGATGTCTATTTGGATTAGGAACGAAGGGTAGAATTAATATATGAGTGCCACAACTTCTTTAAGGAGAAGAAAGTGAAGTTAGTTATGACAGAGTTCACTGATTATGCTGTAGTATGATGGGACTAGCAAGTTACCACTAGGAAAAGAAATTTTGAGAGAACCGTTAAAACTTGGAATGAGTTGAAGACTGTGATGAGAAGGAAATTTGTTCCCACCTCTTATTATAGGGATTTGTATAGCAAGTTGCAGAGCCTTATGCAAGGTTCCAAATGTGTGGAAGAGTACCATAAGGAGATGGAAATTGCTATGGTTAGGGCAAATGTAATGGAGGATAGGGAGGCAACCATGGCTAGGTTCCTCCAAGGGTTGAATAGAAGTATGGCCGATGTGGTAGAACTGCAACACTATGTAGAGCTTGAAGACATGGTACACATTGCCATGAAAGTTTAGAGGCAACTTAAGGGAAGGAGCACTTTTAGAAATAATCAGAACTTAGGTTTATCTTTTTGGGAGTTGAGCTGGGGGAAAAAAGAAAAGAAGATGACTTTTAAGCTTAAAACCAATTCATATAGACCCAAGACTAGTAGGGGCAGCCTGGAAAGGGGTAAATTTGAAGAAAAACTTGAGGGCACCCAAGGAAAAACTAGAGACATCAAATGCTTTAGATGTCTAGGTAGGGGTCATGTGGCTTCACAGTGTCCTAACATGAGAACCATGTACCTTAAGGAGAATGGTGACTATGTGTCTGGCAGTGATATTCGTAATGAAGACCAAATGCCACCACTAGAGGATGCTAGTGATGTTGATGAAGGGATAGAGTATACAGAGCATGGTGGAAGGCTTTTAGCAGCAAGGAGAGCCCTTAGTGTGCAGGTTAAGGAGGAGGTTGATGTTGAGATGCAACGGGAAAATATTTTCCATACTCAATGTTTGGTTCAAGATAGACTCTGTTGCTTGATCATCGATGGAGGTAGTTGCACTAATGTAGCAAGTACAAAGTTGGTGGAAAAATTGAACTTGCCTACAACCAAATATCTTAGGCCATATAATTTGCAATGGTTGAATGACAGTGGAGTGGTGAAAGTGCCTAAACAAGTTGTGGTTCCATTTTCCATGGGTAGATATAAGGACGAGTTGTTTTGTGATGTTGTCCTTATGTAGGCCGGGCATTTGTTATTGGGCCATCCTTGGCAATTTGATAGAAAAGTTTTGCATGATGGTTATAAGAACTGCTATTCTTTCACCGTGGATGGAAAACCATTTACACTTGATCCATTGACTCCATAATAGGTGTATGAAGACCAAGTGAGACTTTATGAAAGTGAGCAAATGAGGAGGAGCAAAAAGAAAGAAAGAGTCAAGAGAAAAGAGTGAAGGAGAGAAAAACAAGGTAAATGCATTTGAGAGTACTAAGTACAAGAGTGGTCAAGTTCACAAGAGTGAAGATGAAAGAAAACAAGTGAGTGCATTTGCAAAAGGAACAGATGTTAGGGTTGCCTTCCAAGCTAGGCAACAAATGATCTTTATCCTTTACAAGGATTCTTATTTCTCTAACACTAACCTTGATTCATCTTTGCCTAGTGCTATTTCATCTTTGTTGCAGGATTATAATGATGTATTCCTTAAGGAGATCCTAGATGGTTTACGACCAAGGAGAGGGATTGAACATCACATTGATCTTATTCCTAGAGCTCCCATTCCCAATAAGCCAACGTATAAAAGTAATCTTGAGGAGACAAAGGAGCTTTAAAGGCAAGTTGATGAGTTAATGAGGAAGGGACATATAAGGGAGAGCATGAGTCCATGTGCAGTGCCAGTGTTGCTTGTGCCAAAGAAAGATGGATCTTGGAGGATGTGTGTCGATTGTAGAGCTATAAACAAAATAACAGTTAAGTATCGACATCCTATACCCAGGCTTGATGATATGCTAGATGAATTACATGATGCTTGTTACTTCTCTAAAATTGACCTTAAGAGTGGGTATCATCAAATTAGGGTGAGGGAAGGAGATGAATGGAAAACTACATTCAAAACCAAGCATGGTTTGTATGAATGGTTAGTTATGCCCTTTGATTTGACTAATGCACCTAGTACTTTTATGAGATTAATGAATCATGTTTTGAGACCTTTCTTAGGAAAGTTTGTTGTGGCTTATTTTGATGACATATTAGTATACAGCAGGAATTTAGAAGAGCATGTTGAACATTTGCATTGTGTGCTCGATGTTTTGAGGAAAGAGGAATTGTATGCCAATTTGAAGAAATGCGATTTTTGCAAGGATCATGTCATTTTCCTGGGTTATGTTGTGTCTGCTCATGGCATAGATGTTGATAAAGAGAAGATTAAGGCAATTCAAGAATGGCTTATACCTAAGAGTGTGAGTGATGTGAGGAGTTTCCATGGTTTGGCTAGCTTTTATAGGAGGTTCATTAAGGATTTTAGTACCATAGCTGCACCATTGATTGAGGTGATTAAAAAGAGTGTGGGTTTCAAGTGGAGTAAGGAACAATAAGATGCCTTTAATTTGCTTAAGTCTAAGTTGTGTAATGCACCACTTCTTACTTTGCCTGATTTTTCTAAGATCTTTGATATTAAATGTGATGCATCGGGCATTAGGTTGGGGGAGTTCTCATTTAAGAGAACTGACCTATTGCATTCTTTAGTGAGAAGTTAAGTGGGGTAACATTGAATTATCCAATTTATGATAAAGAAATGTATGCACTTGTTAGGACTTTAGAAACATGCTAGCATTATCTTTGGCCAAAGGAGTTTGTAATTCATACTGATCACAAGTCTTTAAAATACTTAAAGGGGCAAGGTAAGTTGAATAAGAGACATGCAAAATGGGTTGAATTTATTGAAACTTTTCCTTATGTAATTCAATACAAATCAGGTAAGGAAAATGTTATTGCTAACGCATTGTCACATAGGTACACATTGATTAACATTTTGAGCGTTAAGTTGCTAGGGTTTGAGTACATTATTTATTTGTATGCTAATGATGCTGACTTTAGTAACGTATATGTTGCATGTGAGAAAGCTACCTTTGGTAAGTTCTATAGACATGAGGGGTATTTGTTTAGAGTAAATAAGCTTTGTATTCCTCAAGGGTCTATGAGAGCATTACTTGTGAGAGAAGTTCATGGGGGTGGTCTAATGGGATACTTCGGTATTCAAAAGACTTTTGATGTTTTAAATGAACATTTCTTTTGGCCATATATGAAAAGGGATGTTGAAAGAGTCTATGCCAAGTGTATTACTTGTAGACAAGCTAAGTTTAGGGTTTTGCCCCATGGTAAGTTTATGCCCTTAGAAATTCCTTGTGAACCTTGGACTGACATTTCTATGGATTTTATTCTTGGGTTACTTAGGTCCAAGAAGGGCCGAGATTGTATTCTTGTTGTAGTTGACAGGCTTTCAAAGATGGTGCATTTCATTGCTTGCACTAAAATAGATGATGCCATACACATTGCAGACTTTTTAGAGAGATTTTTCACCTATATAGAGTGCCAAAGAGTATTGTATCAGATCGTGATTCAAAATTTTTGAGCCATTTTTGGAAGACATTGTGGGGTAAGCTTGGAACAAGGTTGTTGTTTTCTACAACTTGCCATCCACAAACTGATGGATAGACTGAGGTAGTAAATCGAACTCTTGGTATATTGTTGCGTGTTGTTATTGGTAAGAACTCTAAAACCTGGGAAGAATGTTTGCCTGTTATAGAGTTTGTCTATAATCGTGTTGTTCATAGTGCTGCAGGTTATTCTCCTTTTGAGCTTGTTTATGGTTTTAATCCATTATTTCCTTTGGATTTAATACCATTGCCTATACAGGACAAGGTTAATTTAGATGGAAAAAAAAAGGTTGAAATGGTTAGACAACTTCATGAGAAAGCTAGGCTTAACATTGAGAGAAAAACCAAACAATATGAAACACAAGCCAACAAAGGTCGTAGGCATATCACTTTTGAACCTGGTGATTGGGTTTGGGTACATTTGCGGAAGGATAGATTTCCTATGCAAAGGAGATCAAAGTTGCAACCAAGGGGAGATGGTCCTTTTCAAGTGATGGCAAGAGTCAACGATAATGCATATAAACTTGACTTGCTTGATGAGTATAATGTGAGTGCAACATTTAATGTTTCTGACCTTTCTCCTTTTCTCTTTGTTGATGTAGGTGCTAATTTAAGGACAAATCATTTTGAGGAGAGCAGGAATGATGGAAGCCATATTGTACTAGCTCAAATCAACAAGGGAGTTAATGCTTTGCAAAACCTTGGAGGACCAATGACAAGGGTAAGGTCAAAGAAAATAAAGGAAACTCTCAAAAACTTGTTGTGCGACATTTACTACCAGGAAGTTGCTAGGTACGAGTTAAGGATGATGGAGGCTTCACCAGGGCTTGCAAATGTGTCACCTGTGGAGGAATTTGAGAACCATGGCCTTGGAAAGGAAGTTGGATTTAGGAGCCCATGTTTGGGCATTTAAATGGATTATTTTCATAGGTTATATTGTTATGTGGTGGGTTGAGCAAATTTCCTTAATAAGTCCATCTTATTAGCTAGGGTTTTTGGGGGTTAGTATATAAAAAGGGCGGAAAGGGTGGCTGGAGAAAGGCTGATTTTTGTAAGGATCATGTCATTTTCTTAGGTTATGTTGTGTCTGCTCATGGCATAGAGGTTGATAAAGAGAAGATTAAGGCAATTCAAGAATGGCCTACACCTAAAAGTGTGAGTGATGTGAGGAGTTTTTATGGTTTGACTAGCTTTTATAGGAGGTTCATTAAGGATTTTAGTACCATAGCTACACCATTGATTAAGGTGATTAAATAGAGTGTGGGTTTCAAGTGGAGTAAGGAACAACAAAATGCCTTTGATTTACTTAAGTCCTTAATGCACCACTTCTTACTTTGCCTGATTTTTCTAAGATCTTTGAAATTGAATGTGATGCATTGAGCATTATGGAAGGATAGATTTCCTATGCAAAGGAAATCAAAGTTGCAACCAAGGGGAGATGGCCCTTTTCAAGTGGTGGCAAGAGTTAATGATAATGCATATAAACTTGACTTACCAAGTGAGTATAATATGAGTGTAACATTTAATGTTTCTGACCTTTCTCCTTTTCTCTTTGATGATGAGGTGCTGATTTGAAGACAAATCATTTTAAGGAGGGCAAGAATGATGGAAGTCATATTGTACCAGCTCAAATCAACAAGGGAGTTAATGCTTTGCAAAACCTTGGAGGACCAATGACAAGGGTAAGGTCAAAGAAAATAAAGGAAACTCTCAAAAACTTGTTGTGCGACATTTACTACCAGGAAGTTGCTAGGTACGAGTTAAGGATGATGGAGGCTTCACCAGGGCTTGCAAATGTGTCACCTGTGGAGGAATTTGAGAACCATGGCCTTGGAAAGGAAGTTGGATTTAGGAGCCCATGTTTGGGCATTTAAATGGATTATTTTCATAGGTTATATTGTTATGTGGTGGGTTGAGCAAATTTCCTTAATAAGTCCATCTTATTAGCTAGGGTTTTTGGGGGTTAGTATATAAAAAGGGCGGAAAGGGTGGCTGGAGAAAGGCCGATTTTTGTAAGGATCATGTGATTTTCTTAGGTTATGTTGTGTCTGCTCATGGCATAGAGGTTGATAAAGAGAAGATTAAGGCAATTCAAGAATGGCCTACACCTAAGAGTGTGAGTGATGTGAGGAGTTTTTATGGTTTGACTAGCTTTTATAGGAGGTTCATTAAGGATTTTAGTACCATAGCTACACCATTGATTAAGGTGATTAAATAGAGTGTGGGTTTCAAGTGGAGTAAGGAACAACAAAATGCCTTTGATTTACTTAAGTCCTTAATGCACCACTTCTTACTTTGCCTGATTTTTCTAAGATCTTTGAAATTGAATGTGATGCATTGAGCATTATGGAAGGATAGATTTCCTATGCAAAGGAAATCAAAGTTGCAACCAAGGGGAGATGGCCCTTTTCAAGTGGTGGCAAGAGTTAATGATAATGCATATAAACTTGACTTACCAAGTGAGTATAATATGAGTGCAACATTTAATGTTTCTAACCTTTCTCCTTTTCTCTTTGATGATGAGGTGCTGATTTGAAGACAAATCATTTTAAGGAGGGCAAGAATGATGGAAGTCATATTGTACCAGCTCAAATCAACAAGGGAGTTGATGCTTTGCAAAACCTTGGGGGACCAATGACAAGGGTAAGGTCAAAGAAAATAAAGGAAGCTCTCAACAACTTGTTGTGCGACATTTACTACTAGGAAGTTGCTAGGTACGAATTAAGGATGATGGAGGCTTCACCAGGGCTTGCAAATGTGTCATTTGTGGAGGAATTTGAGAACCATGGCCTTGGGAAGGAAGATGGATTTGGGAGCCCATGTTTGGGCATTTAAATGGATTATTTTCATGTGTTATATTGTTATGTAGTGGGTTGAACGAATTTCCTTAATAAGCCCATCTTATTAGCTATGATTTTTGGGGGTTAGCATATAAAAAGGCCAGAAAGGGTGGCTGGAGAGAAAACCAAAATTTTCAAGAATGTATGAGCTATTTTCTCTGTTTCTTTAAGAACTAATTCTGAACTTTCATATTTGAGTGTGTTGGTTCAATAGACTTATCTTCTTGAACGTTGTTGTTGTTAGGAGTGGCATTTAAATCCTATAGTTCTGGTTCTTGGTTGTTTATAATCATTAGATTAGAACTCCAAATCCCTTAACCTTTGTTGGAACGATCCTATACCAACATTGATGTTGGGTTCCGTTTACATATAATCAGAGTTCATATCACAAACAATGAGACCATCTTTTCAATTTTAAATGATATGACCTGACTTTTTATTGGAATGACAAATTTATAGAAGTTGATGGTGAATTAAAATTTTTCTCTATACAAAATATTATATTCATTGCAATAAGCTCATTTTTACATCTTTGGAAATCAAAGTCCTTAAATTCCATAAAAAATTGGTGTGATTGGACTATATTACCATTTCTTTTTCATATTTGTATAAATGAGTGCTTGCAACAAAAGAAGGAACTTTATTAGTTTGAAATGAAGAGATAGTCTCATTATTTTGGAATTGAAACATTCATTATATATAAGCACATGTCTCTACACAAAACATTATATTCATTAGAACAAGTACATTTGCACACCATTGGTATTATGTCTCCATTAAATTCCATCAAGTGAAATGATTCATTTATCTTTATTAGTTTTCCTTATAGGGATTGAATGGTTTAATTTCTAAACAATGAGATTGACTCTTTAATTTATCATGACTCAACTTCACTTTTTATTGGAAGGACAAATTTACAAAAGGTGATTGTGAAATTAACCTTTTTGGTACTTTAAATCCATTGAATTTCATTAAAAAAAAAAAAAAAGGTGTAATTGGTCAAGATAACCTTTCCCTACATGGATAGAATGGTTTGCTAAATGAAAGATGAAAGTGTCACTTCATTTTTTTTTAGTAAGGCTTCTCCTTACATTTTAGGGAGTCATTCACATAAAGTAATCATAGAATTAACTTAAATGACTATACCAATTACTAATTTAAGTATATGGTGCATGTTTTCAATTGCATAAATAAGATAAAAAAATTTAAATTTAAATTATGATTAGAATAAATAATGCAATTATTTAAATTATTTATTTTTTTATTCAAACACGATATATTTTACTTTTTAGTAAATTTAGAGTAACCTTCTACTAAAATTTTGAATAACATTTCAATTAATTTATATAATTACTAAAATTTTAAATTTTTCATTCAAAAAATACTATTTCAATCAATTAGTTTTTCTTTATTCAAATAGTATCTATTTTACTTTTTAATTAATTTAGTGTAACATTTTACAAGAATTATAAAAATAGAAAATATAATTACACAAATTGGTTATTTTTTAAAATTAAAATAGAGTCTATTTTTCATTTTGGTGAATTTAAAATAATTTTTAATTGAAATTACAAAAATTATAATAAAAAATTATCAATTTGAATAACATTGGTTTGATTTAAATACTGTTAGAGTATGAGTTTTATATTTAAAAATGTTATCTTTTATTTATTATGATTATTGACCAACATTTTACTTAAATTTAATAAATAATATGGAAAGAATTTAAATTTAAATAAGTGTTAAATTGATTCAAATATGATATATTTTACAATAAAAGATTTTAAATTTAAAAAACATTTAATTTGATTTATATAATTATTAAAATTTAAAATTTTATATTAAAAAATGTTATTTTTTATTTTTTATGAATGTTAATTAACTTATTACTTAAATTGCTAAATAATATAAAAAGATTTTAATTTTAATAATGGTTAATAGATGAAATCGACCATTTAAATTAATTATTTTTTATTTAAATATAATTAATTGTATATATAGATGAATTTGATAAATATTAAAAATGTGACCATAAAAATTGTAGAAATTATTATGAAAAACTTTAAATTGAACAAACATTTGAATTGATTAATATGGTTACTAAAATCTTGAGTTTGGTATTTGAAAATGTTGATTTTACATTTTCATGAATATTGAGTAATCTAATACTTAAATGGTGTAAATTATAAAAAAAAATTTTAAATTTGAATAACTTTTAAATTATAAAATGTAATTATTCAAATCTGTCATTTTTTTATTTAAGTACGATTTCTTTTATTTTTCAGTAAATTTAGAATAACTTTTTATTAAAATTATAAAAATTATAATAAAAAATTGTAAATTTTAACAACATTTGATTTAACTTATATAACTATTAAAATCAAAAGTTTTGTATTAAAAAATAAAATTTTTTACTCTTTTTGAATAATGATTAACATAAAAAGAAATTAAATTTGAATAATAATTAAAATAAAAAATTACATTTTTTAAATAAGTTGTTTTTTATTAAAATATGATCAATTGTAATTTTAGTAAATTTTAAGTAACATTTTATTAAAATTATAAAAATTATAATAAAATATTGTAAATTTAAATAATATTTGCTTTTATTTGAGTTGCTACTAAAATAATTTTGTATTCAAAAATATTATTTTTTTACTTTTTACAAATTTTGAGTAACCTAATACTTAAATTGTTAAGATTATGTAAAAAGATATTAAATTTGAATAATAGTTTGAATTGAAAATATCATTACTCAAATTGGTCTTTTTTTTTATTAATATAAAGTCTATTTTATATTTTAGTGAAATTAGAGTAATCTTTTATTAAAATTGAAGAAATTATAATAAAAGATTGTAAATTTGAATAATATTTAATTTGATTTAAATAATTACTAAAATTTTGAATTTGTATTCAAAAATGTCATTTTTTTACTTGTCCTAAATGTTAACTAACTTATTATTTAAATTTTATAAATAACATGATAAGGATTTAAATTTGAATAACTTATAGAATAAAAAATATAATTATTTAAATCAGTTATTTTTTATTCCAATATGATCTATTTTATATTTTGGTAAATTTAGAATAGCATTTTATAGAAATTATAAAAATTATAATAAAAGAAGATAAATTTAAATAACATTTGGTTTGATTTATCTAACTATTAAAATCTTGGGTTATGTATGGAATAATGTCATTTTTTTATAGACTAATCTATTTTTTAAATTGCATAAATGATATAAAAAAATTTAAATTTGAATAATAGTTAGAATAGAAAGCACAATTTGCTTAAATTAGTTGATTTTTATTCAAATATAATCAATTTTACATTTTAGTAAATTTGGAGCAACTTTTTACTAAATTGTAGAAATTATTATAAAAAACATAATTTTGAAAAACATTTGAATACTAAAATCTTAAGTTTTATATCCAAAATGTTGTTTTTTAATTTTTCATGAATGTTGAGTAATATAATACTTAAATTGCATAAATTATATATAAAAAAATAATAAATTTGAATAACAATTAGATTAGAAAATGGAATTACTCAAATTAGTTCTTTTTTATTTAAATAGGGTATCTTATACTTTTTGGTGAATTTAGCGTATTCTTTTATTGGAATTGTAAAAATTATAATAAAAAAATTGTAAATTTTAATAACATTTGATTTAATTTAAATAGTTACTAAAATTTAGAATTTTATTTTCAAGAATAATATTTTATTAATTTTTATGAATGTTGACTAACTTGTTCTTAATATTGTGTAAATAATAAAAAAGGAATTTAATTTTGAATAAGATTTAAAATAAAAAAACTACAATTGTTTAAATTATTCATCTTTTTATTCAAATATGATCAATTTTACTTTTTATTGAATTTCATGTAATTTTTTATTAGAATTGTAGTAATTACTACAAAAGACATTAAATTTGAAAAACATTTGAATTGATTAACATAGTTACTAAAATCTTATATTTTGTATTAAAAAATATCACTTTTTTCTTTTTCATGAATGTTTAGTAATCTAATATTTAAATTACATAAAAATACATTAAATTTGAATAATGATTAGATTAGAAAATGCAATTTCAAGTTATAACTAGATTATAATTGCACTAGAAGATCAAGAGAAGATAACTTTCATGTGACCATTTGCTTATTGCTAGATGTCATTTGGACTTAGGAATGCTTTAGCCACATTTTAGAGATGTATGGTTAATATAATTTTTAATTATATAAAGAACATTATAGAAAAACTTATGGATAACATTAGTGTTTATGGTGATTCATTTGATAGATGTATACATAACCTTACACTAATTTTGAAGAGACGTTTAGAAACTAACTTGGTTCTAAGTAGGAAAAAATGTCATTTCATGGTAGAGCAAATTATAGTTTTAAGGCATGTTGTTTTAGCTAGGGGAATGGACATGGATAAATCTTAGATATTATTTTTGCTTGATCTTTTCTTGGCCATGCAAGTTTCTATCATAAATTTATCAAGGATTTTTCAAAGATAGCTTTGCCCTTCTATAAGTTGTTGCAAAAGGATGTGCCATTTTTGTTTGATGAGAAACCTAAGGATGTGTTTGACTTATTTTGAGAAGCATTTGACACCAATAATGTAGCTGCCAAATTGGAAGTTTCCATTTGAGATTATGTGCAATGCAAGCAATCATGTTGTGAGAGTAGTTTTAGGATAGAAAGTTGCTAAAGCCACTCATGCCATTTAATATGTCTTAAGGACTATAGATACAACCCAAATTAATTATTTCACAACTGAAAAAGAACTTTTATTTGTTGTTTTGTTTTTAAAAAAATTTTGGTCTTATTTTCTTGGCACTAAGTGATAATTTATTTTGATCATGCAACTCTCAAACATTTGCTCTTGAAGAAGGAGGCAAAATTGTGACTTATTAGGTGGATTTTACTATTGTAAGAGTTAGCTATGTAAGTGTACTACCTCTCTAAAGAATAATTCAACCATATTGTTTGCATAGTTAGTTTTATGGCATGGGACAAATTCAATCTGATATTGTATTCCTCTTAATGGTGGCAAATGGCTTTGTTCTTTAGGAAAAACATCATCAAATTCTTGCAAAAAAGAAACAACACTAGGCAAAGAGGGTTTAAGCTCTTCAATACTAAAGTAAAATTCTTTGTACAAAAGTATAATCATATGCTATTTTGAATAAAAAGCTCTCTTAAAATCACTCTCTTTTACATACAAATTCTCAATTTTTATCTCTTTCTCTCTTCCTTCTTTTCTTTCATCTCTCCTTTCTCAACTTTAATTCCCTTTTTTATCCTTTTGTTCTCATTTCTTTTTTTTCTCTCAGTCTTTTTACTTTTAAATTTGCAATTGACCTTTTCATAAACTTGTTAATTGTTAAAGGTACAAGAGTAACAGGTTTATCATTTATTACAAAATAGTACTTATTCTTAATCCCATCATGCATTACATGTCGATCATATATGCATTGTCTTCTCAATAAAATATGCCCAACATGCATGGGTATAATATCACATAAGACCACATCAACATATCTCCCAATGGTGAACAATACAAAAACCTACTTATTTACTTTAACCTCCTCACATTAATTCTACCATTGAAGCTTATATGGCTTAGACAAGCTTTGAGTGACCAAGCCAACGATGTTGATGAAGTACAGAGAGATAAAGGTATGTTGCATGATCATTGATGGGAGAAGCAGTAAAAAAGTAGCTATCATTTTGCTTAAATGAGTGTTAGCGATGAAAGGAGAAGCCTTGTGAGCAAAAAATGAAGAGACAATCTCATTGTTCAAGAATTGAACCATTTAAAACTTGCCAAAAGAGCAAATCATGGTTAATGAATCTTTTGCTTGATTGAATTCAATGGATTTAAAGTGCCAAAGGTGTAAAGACTTGTTTGGTGATGAATATAATGTTTGGTATTGATACAAAAGTGAATTTTGATATCATTTTATGTGAATGAAACATTGCAATGGAAGCAAGAGTGTTATCAAAAAATTAAGGGCGACCTCATCATGCAAGAATTGACCATTCAATACATGTTATTTAAGCTAATCAAGATCAATGACACCTTTGTTTGATTGAATTTGACAGATTTAAAGTGCTAATCAAGATCAATGACTCCTTCAATTAGCCTGCTAAGTGTCACTTTCATTCTTTTGCTCTTGAATGTGTTATTGGCCTTTCTTGAATGATCAATGTATCCTAAGAAACCATCCTGCATTGGCTCCTCCATGGATCTCATCAAAAGGTGTATGGACATGTTTGTTGCAAGGAATAAAATGTTTGTTGAATCCTTTGATAAATCTCCTATAAAAAGATACAAGGCCATGAAGCTTCTTACATCATGAAGAGATTTAGGAGCTGGCCAACTAGCAATTGACTCAACCTGTGTGAATTAACTTCAATTCCTACTAAAGATTATAACCAAGAAACATAATGTTATTCATGTAGAATTGTCATTTCTTTGCATTAGCATACAATTTTTGCTCTCCTAACACCTAAAACATGTGTCTCAAATGCTCTAAGTGTTGTGAATCAGATTTACTATAAACAATAATGTCATTAAAGTACACAATAACAAATTTTCCTATGAATGGTCTAAAGACATAAGTCATAAGTCACATGAAATTGTTAGGTGTATTAAAAAGCCCAAGTGGAACCATTTCTAGTTTTAAAGGCTATCTTCCACTCATCTCCAAGACTCATTCAAATTTGATGATAACCAATTTTAAGATCAATTTTAGAGAAAATAATAGAACTATGTAATTGATCAAGTAAATCATCAAGGTTAGGAATAAGAAACATGTACTTGAGAATAATTGTGTTTATGGCTTTATTATTTGTGCATATATGCCAAGATCCATCCTTCTTGGGTACTAAGAGGATTGGAATAACACATGGACTCATACTTTCTCTTACTAATCCCTAGATTATCAAATCTTTAACTTGCCCTTGTAATTCTTCATGTTATTTAGGATACATGCAATAAGCCATGCTGTTTGGAAGAATAGCGCTTGAAATTATGTATAATAGGTGTTGAATATCTCTCATTGGGGGAAGACCAGGAGGTATTTCTTCTAGTACAACATTCACAAATTCTTTTAATAAAGGTTGAACTAGTGGATTATGTTACCTTAATTTAGCAACATATTCTTCCACAAGCACATTAACATGCATCTCTTCATCTTCTAAAAACATTTTTTTAATCAAATTGCCAGACAGTAAGGTATTCCCCTCTCCTTTTGTAAACTTGGGAATATGATTTAGTTTCAATGGCACTAAAACAATTCTAACACCATCTTTCACATTTTTATGACAAACTCCTATTAGGAGTGGATTTTACTCTAGCCCTGGTCCATGAAGTACTACAATCAAATTGATAAAGTCTTGGCCCACATTAAGATATACTTTGCTACCTTGCAAGCTTGAATTATCTTCTTTGGCCCCTTTTTTTTTTTTTTCAGTTAGCCCATTAAATGCCTTTTTCATCCTTTTAGCTCTTAAATCTGTCATTGGCTCTTCTTGTATACTCAATGGATCCTTAAAAGCCCTTCATGCATTAGCTTCTCTGGATCTCATCAAATTTGATAGATTTGGAATACCCAAGACAAAATAACATGCACCATATACTTAAATTAGTAATTGGTATAGTCATTTAAGTTAATTCTATGATTACTTTCTGTGAATGACTCCCTGAAATGTAAGGAGAAGCCTTACTAAAAAAAATGAAGTGACACTCTCATCTTTCATTTAGTGAACCATTCTATCCATGTAGAAAAAGATAATTAGTTGAATGACTCCTTTGTTTATTGGAATTTAAGGGATTTAGGCTACTTAAGGCATATTCACAAGTAGGTCAATGAAATAATTGCTTGGCACAATCATGAATGTCAATCACATAATTATTTTGGGTAAATGATTCCCTGAAATGAAAGGAGAAATCTTATTGTCAAGGAATCAATTGATGTTCTCATATTTCGAGAAATAAATGATTCTCTACTGGTAAAGAAAGCTAATTAAAAGTAATAGCTCCTAGTAGAGGAGATGCCCTAGTATTATGTAATCAGGCATTGATCTTTATGTTTTAAGCAATAAACAATTCTCTTATATCAAACAAACCTAATCAAGAGTCAATGCTTCTTTCTTTGATGGACTTTAATGGATTCAGGTGACCCAAGACTTCATTATGCAAATCTTGCAATGAAATGATTTGTTTATGTGAATGACACCTTGGAACAAATGGAATAGCATTACTGGCTAGAAATGAAGTAACAATTACATCTTTTATGTAATGAACCATTCTATCCATGTAAGAAAAGCCAATCAAGATAAAGAAATCTTTTGTTTAATGAAAATTTAATGGATTTAGACATGCAAGTGGTATTGACATGCATGTGACAAAAAAAACTAATGTTTAGTGTTGTCATAAACATTAATTACATGATCACTTGGGTATGACTCTTATCAACAAAAGGAGAATTTTTGTTGCCAAGGAAATTGTTGATTGCCTCAAGTTTCAAGCAATGGACAATTGTCTCATGGTAATGAAAGCTAACCAAGAGTAATCACAACTTTATTGGAAGGATTTTGATGGATCTAGAACACCTAAAACTTAGTAAAGTGCAACTCATTGTAAAATCGGTGGTTAGTATTGATGTTTAAGTTAATTTTGTGATACTTTTGTGAGTATGACCCTCAAGAACAAAAGGAGAAGCCATCCTAACTAGAAATGGAGCAAAGATCTTATCTTTTAAGTAATGAACCATTCTATCCATGAAAGATAAATGAATCAAGATACTCTATTGTTTGATGGAATTTAATGGATGTAGACTACCCAAAGTGTATTGATGAGCATGTTGGAATGAAATTAATGTTCAGTATAGTCATGGATGTCAATCGCATGATCATTTTAAGGAATTATTCCTTGTAACAAATGGAAATGCCTTATTCTTGAGAAATTAGTTGATGGTCTCAAATTTCAAGTAATGACTTATTCGCTCCTATTAAACAAAGCTAATCAAGTGTAATGGCTTTTTTACTTGATGAATTTTAACGGATTTTTTACTTAATGACTTTCAATGGATTTAGCAAAATAAGAATAAAAGTCCTATTGTCATGTAATCAAAAGATAGTCTCATGCTTCAAGCTACAAATGATTCTTTCTTAGTAAAGAAAGCTAATCAAGAGTAAAAGCTTATGAATTGGACGAATTTTAATTGATTTGGACTACCTCAGACATAATAACATGGACCTCAAGAGAAATCATGGATCAGTGTAGATATTTAGGAAAATTTCATGTTTCCATTATACCCTAGAATGAAAGTAGAAGGCTTACTAACTAGAAATGAAGTGATAGTCTTGTCCTTCAGGTAATAAACCATTTTTTTCATGTAACAAAAGCTAATTGAATTGAGTGACTTCTTCATTCAATAGAATTCAATGGATTTAGCCTACCCATCATTTATTGATTTACTTGTCATAATGAAACTAATGTTTGGCATAGTTATGAATGTTAATTGTAAATCATTTCAATTGAATGATTCCTTATAATGAAAGGAGAGGCCTTTTTGTCAAGGATTCAGTTGAGGGTCTAAGGTTTCAAACAATGAACAATTCTCTACTAGTAAAGAGTGATAATAAAGAGTGATAACTCTTTTATTTAATGCACTTCAATGGATTCAGACTAGAGTAGAATTCTTATTGTCCAGTATTTAAGAGATGGTCTCATGTTTCAAGCAATGAACTATTCTCTCGTAATTAAAAAAAGGTATTTAATAGTAATAGCTTCTTTATTTGATGGACATTAATGGATTTGGAATACCCAAGACATAATATCATGGATCATGTACTAAAATCAATGATTTGTGTTGATATTAAAGTTAATTTTATGATTCCTTTATGTGTGTGACTCCTTCAAATAAAAAGAGTCTAATTACTAGCTAGAAATTAAGTGATAGTCACATTTTTGAAACAATGAATCATTCTATCCTTGTAAGAAAAGCTTATTAAGATGAATGACTTCTTTATTAGATGGAATTTAATAAATTCCAACTACCCAAGCCATATTGATGTGCATGTCATAATGAAATTAATGTCTTGCATAATTATTTTGGGTGAATGATTCCTAATAATGAACTCTTCAGTTAACAACTCTTGGTAAAGAAAGCTAATTGGAAGTAATTTCTCTTTTATTCAATGGAACTTAATGAATTTGGATTGCCTAGAGGAGAAATCCTATTATTAGTAATCAAGAGATGGTCTCATGTTTCAAGCAATGAATGATTCTCTCACAGTAATGAAAGGTAATTAAGAATAATAACCTTTTCTTCGATGTACTAGAATGCATATAGACTTCTTAAAAAGAAATTATGTGCATATTGCAATGAAATTAGGGATTGATGTAGACATTTACTATAATTACATGTTTCCTTTGTGCTAATGGCTCCTTAAAATCAAAGGAGAGGCCTTATTAATTAGGAATGAAGTACCCAGTCTTATCTTTCATGTAGTGAACCATTCTATCCATGTAATCAAAGTTAATCAAGATAAATGACTTCTTTATTTGATGAAAATCAATGCATTTAGACTCCCCAAGGTGTCTAGACTTACATGTCATAATGAAATTAATGCTCAGTGTAATTGTTATTTGAATGATTCCTTACAATGAAAGAAGAAGCATTATTGCAAAGGACAAAGGTGATGATTTCAAGTTTCAAACAAAGAACAATTCTATCTTTGGAAAGAAAGGCATTGAGCAGTAATAGCTCCGTTATTCAGTGGACTTTATTAAGTTTAGAATACCAAGAGGAGAAATCCTATTTTTAAGTAATCAAGATATGGTCTCAAGTTTAAGCAATGGACACTTCTCTTATAACAAAGAAAGTTATTTAAGAGTTATAGATTCTTTACGATTTATTTTATTGGATTCACAATACACCAATGAATAATTGTGTGCATCTTGCAATGAAATAATGGTCTAATCTTTTTAAACACTGAGCCATTTTATCCATGTAAGAAAATCTAATCAAGATGAATGTCTCTCTTTTTTATTCTTTTTTTTTTTTTTTTTTTTTACTTTTTGATGGAATACAATCAACTTAAACTACACAAGGTGTATTGACCTATATTGACCATTACCTTGCTCAAGAAAAGTCTCTTCATATATTTTCCCTTAAATGGATGCTTGTAATTCTGATGAGGGACAAGAGGAGCAAAGGTAAAGTCCTTGCGATCCTTTGAGAAAGAATGTGTTTTTTAATCCAACATGCATAGACTTGCTATCAAACTGCCATAGTTGATCAGGAAGGAAATAGCTAGCACCTATTGGAACAATGTTACAAAGCACCTCATCTTGATAAGACTTGATAATAGAAATGAATCTAGAGCTTTTTTAGAGACTTCTACCTTGCTAACCTTGTTTAGCCATTGTAACTTGTAAGGATTAGGGGGTTAAGTTGTAGGCAATCCCTAATTTTTAGCAAGAATAGTCAAGACTACACTAGTGCAACTATCTCCATCAATAATTTGTTCCCAAACTTTCCCCTCAATGGTGCATGTAGTGCAAAATATGCTATGCCTTAGCTTCTCATTCAAGTGAACTTGCATGTTCAACATTTTACCTTCATTAGCATACTCAATGGTGGTATCATCATTGGGTTTGATAGCATTTTCTTTTTCAAATCATCAGCATTCATAGTTTCCTAAATAGTCATCACCTTTTGATTTAGACATTTTAAGGTAATATGACCATGACCAAGGCATTTAAAGCACCTAATGTCATAAGGATTCTTTTTTTTTTTTTTTTTTTTTTAAGGCTTAAAAGCGTGCTTCTTGTTTTTTGTTTTTAGACTTCATGTTAGATTCAATTTTAGAGGACACATCCTTTAAGAACTCCTATCGTTACAAACATTATTATTGTTAGTAGTTTTGAAAGATGTTTCTCTTATGACCCTTGAGCTACTTCTCTACCTTTATTACCAACTTGATGACATCTATAAGAGTGTAAAAGTGGTGTAGTTCCATTACATGAGCTATTTTAGTGAGCCTCCAAGATATTGAGCAACAGTTTGTTCTTGTGGCCCATTGAGATTACATCTTAGCATCGACACAATTCACTCCATATTCTTCCATACTTAGGCTATATTGCTTTAGCCCTTGCCACTTCAAATATAGGTCTTGTTTATGGCCATCTAAATAGAAAATGCTTCTGCATTAGGTGTTTCATTTTGGTTTGACTTCTAATATCACCCTTACAGTCCTTTGTGCTTTAAGGTTTCCACCACAAACTACTATATTCTTTTCTATCTTGAGGTAGCTACTTTGCATGTCTTTTTCTTCTATATAGCCTTTGTAATCAAAGGTTCTATTTATACATTAGATCCAATCAAGGTTTCTGTTTTGGGAGGATCTACCTTTAAATTCTAGTATCCCCATTTTCAAGTCATCTTTATGTTGCCTTTAATGTCTTCTTGGCATAAGGGCTCATTCTTTTGCAATTTTAGAACCTTCGGGCCCTTATCATCAGTTGTGCCATTTGCTACCTTAGTTCTTGAAGACCATGTTAAAGACCTCGAATATGACCTTGTTCCAAAGTTAGACCCTTTGGTACATGTTTATCTTCTATTGCAAAAACTAAAGGACAATCTAGAGGTTGGATTGAAAGTGTTTAAGGCATTTGAACACTTCCTATTATGGCTACTTTCCAACCAATCACACACTCAACCAAAGCTCTAATACCAAATGATGGATTACTTGTTATGAAGAAGGACAACTACACTGAAACAAAGGGGTAGGATTGAAAAAGAGAAAAAATGGAATAGTTAATTTGCTACTAAGGTAATAATGTGTACAACTACACCTAAGATAAGAATTTTACGAATTCACCACACTTGAAGAACAAAGTGATGAGAATCAATCAAATAAATTGAACTTTGATCGAATTTTCATTAACCATAGATTGATTGATTAATGTTACATATTAGTCCTTCTATAGGTAAAAGATTACATGTTGCTTGACACTTGTTATATAGGAAACATTGAAAATAAGCAGGAAGTAAAAAGTAGAATGTTGGAAACATGTTATGAAACATGGTAAATGGTTAACAACTAAATGTTGGTAGCTTTCAATCTCTACATGCTTCATTTAGTTAGTCAACAAAGGTAGCTTATTGAGACTCCACTTCAGCAAATTGTTGATTCCAATAATGCTTCACTTTGACTAATCTAGTAAGCCCTCAAGTAGTAATTGCATCCTTGAATGACTCATATATGACACATCAAATAGCTTTTTTTCCATAGTATAGATTTCAATACAATGGATCACCAAATAGGGATCAAGCCCAAGAGTATTATAGTCCCATTACTGGTTTAAAATTCAAGATAAGTCCAGCAAGTCATGCATTTAAGTAATTTCATTATTTATTCTTATAGTTATTCAAATTAAAACTCATAACACTTACTCAAATTAATAGAGTTACCTTCAAATTCACATTTTGTAATTTAAATGTAAATTACCAATTTGATAATGAATTTAAATGAATGTTATCTTGGATTTAAATTGAATAACAAAAATTATTCAAAAATTCTATTTTTTATATTATGTATCATGAATATTGCATAACTTAATATTTAAATTGTATAAATTATATAAAAATACATTAAATTTAAATAAAATTTAAAATAAAAATTGAATTATTAAAATTAATCATTGTTTTATTCAACTAGGGTCTATTTTACTTTTTAATGAATTTAGAGTGATTTTTTATTGAAATTATAGAAATTATAATAGAAGATTGTAAAATGGAATAACATTTAGTTTGATATGAATAACTAATATAGTATGGGGTTTTTATATTTCATGAATGCTGACTAAAATGTAATTAAATTGTATAAATAATATAAAAAAATTTAAATTTGAATAACTATTAGAATAAAAAAGGTAACTACTTAAATTGATGATTTTTATTTAAATATAGTTTATTTTACTTTTTGGTGAATTTAGAGTGATTTTTTACTAAAATTACAAAAATTATAGTAAATAATTTTAAATTTAAATAACATTTCACTTGATTTAAATAATTACTAAAATTTAAAATTTTATACTTAAAAATTGTCATTTTTTATATTTTATAAATGTTAAGTAACCTATTACTTATATTAGATCAATTGTGTAAAATAATAAATTTGAATAATAATTAGAATATAAAATAAATTATTTAAATCAATTATTTTTTATTCAAATAAAATATATTTTACTTTTTGATAGATTTAGAATAACTATTTTTTGAAATTATAGAAATTATAATAAAAGATTATAAATTTAAATAACATTTGATTTAATTTAAATGACTATTAAAACAAAGGATTTTATATTAAAAAAGTCATTTTTTATTTTTATTGAATATTAACTAATCTATCACTTAAATTACGTAAAAAACAAAAAAGGGATTTAAATTTGAATAACATTTAAACTAAAAATTGGTGATGCCTCCATCATCCTTAACTCGTACCTAATAACTTCCTGATAGTAAATGTCACACAACAAATTGTTGAGAGCTTCCTTTATTTTCTTTGACCTTGCCCTTGTCATTGGTCCTCCAAGATTTTGCAAAGTATCAACTCCCTTATTGATTTGAACTGGTACAATATGGCTTCCATCATTCTCACTCTCCTCAAAGTAATTTATTCTCAAATTAACACCTACATCATCAAAGAGAAAAGGAGAAAGGTCAGAAACATTAAATGTTGCACTCATATTATACTCACCTGGTAAGTCAAGTTTATATGCATTATCATTGACTCTTACCAGCACTTGAAAAGGACCATCTCTCCTTGGTTGTAACTTTGATTTCCTTTACATAGGAAATCTATCCTTCTACAAATGTACCCAAACCCAATCACCAGGTTCAAAAGTGATATGCCTACGACCTTTGTTGGCTTGTGTTTCATATTGTTTGGTTTTTCTCTCAATGTTAAGCCTAGCTTTCTCATGAAGTTGCCTAACCACTTCAGCCTTTTTTTTCCCATCTAAATTAACCTTGTCCTATATAGGCAATGGTACTAAATCCAAAGGAGATAATGGATTAAAACCATAAATAAGCTCAAAAGGAGAATAACTGTAACATAATGAACAACACGATTATAGGCAAATTTCACAAAAGGCAAACATTCTTCCTAGGTTCTGGAGTTCTTACCAATAACAGTACGCAACAATATACTAAGGTTCGATTTACTACTTTAGTCTGTCCATTGGTTTGTGGATGGCAAGTTGTAGAAAACAACAACCTTATTCGAAGCTTACCCCACAATGTCTTCCAAAAATGGCTCAAAAATTTTGCATCCCGATTGGATACAATACTCTTTAACACTCCATGTAGGTAAACAATCTCTCTAAAAAATAAGTCTACAATGTGTGTGGCATCATCCGTTTTGGTGTAAGTAATGAAATGCGCCATCTTTGAAAACCTATCAATTACAGCAAGAATACAATCTTGACCCTTTTTGGACCCAGGTAACCCAAGAATAAAATCTACAGAAATGTTGGTCCAAGGTTCACAAGGAATTTCTAAGGGCATATATTTACCATGAGACAAAACCCTAGACTTAGCTTGTTTACAGGTAGTACACTTGGCACAGACTCTTTCAACATCCTTTTTCATATGTGGCCAAAAGAAATGTTCATTTAAAATATCAAAAGTCTTTTGAATACCAAAGTGTCCCATTAAACCACCCCTATGAGCTTCTCTCACAAGTAATGCTCTCATAAATCCTTGAGGAATACAAAACTTATTTACTCTAAACAAATACCCCTCATATCTATAGAACTTACCAAAGGCAGCTTTCTCACATGCATCATATACATTACTAAAGTTAGCATCATTAGCATATAAATCAATAATGTGCTCAAACCCCAGTAACTTAATGCTCAAAGTGCTAATCAATGTGTACCTAAGTGACAATGCGTTAGCAACAACATTTTCCTTACTTGATTTGTATTGAATTACATAAGGAAAAGTTTCAATAAACTCAACCCATTTTGCATGTCTCTTATTCAACTTATCTTGCCCCTTCAAGTATTTTAAAGACACATGATCAGTATAAATTACAAACTCCTTGGGCCAAAGGTAATACTCCCATGTTTCTAAAGTCCTAACAAGTGCATACATTTCTTTATCATAAGTTGGATAATTTAATGTTGCCCCACTCAACTTCTCACTAAAAAATGTAATAAGTTGTTTCTCTTGCATGAGAACTCCCCCAATCCCAATGCCTGATGCATCACATTCAATTTCAAAGATCTTAGAATAATCAAGCAAAGTAAGAAGTGGTGCATTACACAACTTAGACTTAAGCAAATTAAAGGCATCTTGTTGTTCCTTACTCCACTTGAAACCCACACTCTTTTTAATCACCTCAATCAATGGTGCAGTTATGGTACTAAAATCTTTAATGAACCTCCTATAAAAGCTAGCCAGACCATGGAAACTCCTCACATCACTCACACTCTTAGGTGTAGGCCATTCTTGAATTGCCTTAATCTTCTCTTTATCAACCTCTATGCCATGAGTAGACACAACATAACCCAAGAAAATGACATGATCCTTGCAAAAATCGCATTTCTTCAAATTAGCATACAATTTCTCTTTCCTCAAGCTCATAATACAAATGTTCAACATGAACATCAAAATTCTTGCTGTATACTAATATATCATCAAAATAAGCCACAACAAACTTTCCTAAGAAAGGTCTCAAAACATGATTCATTAATCTCATAAAAGTACTAGGTGTATTGGTCAAACCGAAGGGCATAACTAACCATTCATACAAACCATGCTTGGTCTTGAATGCAGTTTTCCGTTCATCTCCTTCCCTCATCCTAATTTGATGATACCTACTCTTAAGGCCAATTTTAGAGAAGTAACAAGCACCATGTAATTCATCTAACATATCATCAAGCCTAGGTATAGGATGTCGATACTTAACTGTTATTTTGTTGATAGCTCTACAATCGACACACATCCTCCAAGATCCATCTTTCTTTGGCACAAGCAACACTGGCACTGCACATGAACTCATGCTCTCCCTTACATGTCCCTTCCTCATCAACTTGCCTCTGAAGCTCCTTTGTCTCCTCAGGATTACTTCTATATGCTGGCTTATTGGGAATGGGAGCTCCAGGAATAAGATCAATGTGATGTTTAATCCCTCTCCTTAGTGGTAAACCATCTGGGATCTCCTTAGAGAATACATCATTATAATCTTGCAACAAGGATGAAATAGCACTAGGAAAAGATGAATCGAGGTTAGTGCTAGAGAAATAAGAATCCTTGTAAAGGATCAAGATCATTTGTTGCCTAGCTTGGAAGGCAACCTTAACATCTGCTCCTTTTGCAAACACACTCACTTGTTTTCTTTCATCTTCACTCTTATGAACCTGACCACGCTTGTACTTAGCACTCTTAAATGCGTTTACCATGTTTTTCTCTCCTTCACTTTCTTTTCTCTCGACTCTCTCTTTCTTTTGGCTCCTCCTCTTTTGCTCACTTTCATAAAGTCTCACTTAGTCTTCACACACCTGTTTTGGAGTCAATGGAACAAGTGTAAATGGTTTTCCATCCATGGTGAAAGAATAGCAGTTCTTGTAACCATCATGCAAAACTTTATTATCAAATTGCCAAGGACAGCCCAATAACAAATGCCTGGCCTGCATAGGTATAACATCACAAAACAACTCGTCCTTATATCTTCCAATGGAAAATGGGACCACAACTTGTTTAGTCACTTTCACCACTCCACTGTCATTCAACCATTGCAAATTATATGGCCTAGGATGTTTGGTTGTAAGCAAGTACAACTTTTTCACCAACTTTGTACTTGCTACATTAGTGCAATTACCTCCATCGATGATCAAGCAATAGAGTCTATCTTGAACCAAACATCGAGTATGGAAAATATTTTCCCGCTGCATCTCAACATCATCCTCCTCCTTAAGTTGCACACTAAGGGCCCTCCTTACTACTAAAAGCCTTCCACCGTACTCTGAATATTCCATCCCTTCATCAACATCACTAGCATCCTCTAGTGGTGCCATTTGGTCTTCATCACTAGCATCACTGCCAGAGACATAGTCGCCATTCTCCTTAAGGTACATGGTTCTCTTTGTTAGGACATTGTAAAGCCACATGACCCTTACCCAGACATCTAAAGCATTTGATGTCTCTAGTTTTTCCTTGGGTACCCTCAAGTTTTTCTTCAAATTTGCCATTTCCAGGCTGCCCCCACTAGTATTGGGTCTATGTGAATTGGTTTTAAGCTTAGAAGTCATCTTTTCTTCCTTGTTCCCCCAGTTTGACTTCCAAAAAGATGAACCTAAGCTCTGATTATTTCTAGAAGTGCTCCTTCCCTTAAGTTGCCTCTCAACTTTCATGGCAATGTGCACCATGTCTTCAAACTCTACATAGTGTTGTAGTTCTACCACATCAGCTATGGTTCTTTTCAACCCTTGAAGGAACCTAGCCATGGTTGCCTCCTTATCCTCCGTTACATTTGCCCTAACCATAGCAATTTCCATCTCCTTATGGTACTCTTCCACACTCTTGAAACCTTGTGTAAGGCTCTGCAATTTGTTATACAAATCCCTATAATAAGAGCTAGGAACAAATCTCCTTCTCATCACAGTCTTCAACTCATTCCAAGTTTCTATGGTTCTCTCCAAATTTCTTCTCCTAGTGGTAACTTGCTGGTCCCACCATACTACAGCATAATCAGTGAACTCTGCCACAGCTAACTTTACTTTCTTCTCCTCAGAGAAATTGTGGCACTCATATATTAATTCTACCCTTCGTTCCCAATCCAAATAAACATTAAGGTCAGTTTTCCCTTGGAAAGAAGGTATTTTCATTTTAATACTATTAAGATTTTTGTCTACTCCTTCCTCCACTCTACTTCTGTTATCCCAACCTCCATTGTACCTATTATAAATATTTCCATTGCCTCTTACTCCTCTACCATTCCTATTACCATGTCCTCCTCTAAATCCTCCTCTGAAGTTTCTACTAGCATTATCACCGTCATCATAATAATCATCACCATCTTCACCAAAGTCATGTTCAAATTGCTCCTTCATGACCCTCCCAGCAGGCCTCTTAGGAATGACACTCGATTCCCCTTCCATTTTATCCATCCTGTCTCGAACTTCCCAAAACATTTGGTCAATCCTATCAAACTTCTGCTCTAAGGATTTCATAAGCAATTTGAAATCTGGAACAACTACTTCCTCCTCTTCATGTGGAAAACTGCCTTTTTCTGTAAGATTGTTAGTAAATAAAGAATATACCTCACAAAACGCTCTCCCTTGCGTGTTTGCACTCCACTCAACTATAGTATTCCTTAACTCTCGTGTTTCACACAATGAATTGCAGGACTCTAAGAGCTCTTTCAATAGTTCCAAGCAAACTAAATTCAGAACAAACGAAACTTGAATATATCAATCCTAGACCTACCTCTTCAGAGAAGTGACACGATCAAGAAGATGGGAAATAAAGCAAACAGAATGTCAAAAAATATAATTGAGTAAATGACCAATTAAGCAATGAAGCCAGTTTTTTTTTTTTTTTTTTGGTTAACTAATGGGTATTTCTGTAGAAGAAACAAATATCAGTAAGGAAACCCAAGAAATATACGATTTCTTTTTTTGTGTTTATTTTTTCTTCTTTTCTTTTGTTTTTTTTTTTTTTTGATTATTCAACCAACAATGAAGAATATATGAAATAGATGATAACAAAGGTATAACTAACCTGAGTTAGAACCAAAGCTCTGATACCAAATGATACGAACTCCGATTATATATGAACGGAACTCAACACCAATGTTGGTATAGGATCGTTCTAACAAAGGTTAAAGGATTTGGAGTTCTGACCCAATGATTATAAACAACCAAGAACCAGAACTATAAGATTCTGATGCCACTCCTAACAACAACAATGTTGAAGAAGATAAGTCTATTGAACCAACACACTCAAGTATGGAAGTTCAGAATTAGTTCTCAAGGAACCAGAGTAAATAGCTCATACATTCATCAAAAATCTCTTCTCCTCCAGCCACCCTTTCTGCCCTTTTTATATGCTATCCCCAAAAACCCTAGCTAATAAGATGGGCTTATTGAGGAAATTCGTATCCCCAAAACCCTAGCTAATAAGATGGGCTTATTAAGGAAATTCGTACCCCCAAAAACCCTAGCTAATAAGATGGGCTTATTAAGGCAATTCGTACCCCCAAAACCCCTAACTAATAAGATGAGCTTATTAAGGAAATTCGTTCAACCCACTACATAACAATATAGCCCCATGGAAATAATCCATTTAAATGCCCAAACATGGGTTCCCAAATCCAACATCCTTCCCAAGGCCATGGTTCTCAAATTCCTCCACAGATGACACATTTGCAAGCCCTGGTGAAGCCTCCATCATCCTTAACTCGTACCTAGCAACTTCCTGATGGTAAATGTCACACAACAAGTTGTTAAGAGTTTCCTTTATTTTCATTGACCTTGCCCTTGTCATTGGTCCTCCAAGGTTTTGCAAAGCATCAACTCCCTTGTTGATTTGAGCTGGTACAATATGGCTTCCATCAAAAAGGGAAGCCTTGTTGTCAAAAAATGAAGAGGTAGTCTCATTGATGGAGAACAAACCATTTAATAGCTATAATGAAAGCAAATCAAGATCAATGACTCATTTACATGATGGAATTCAATGGATTGATAGTACCAATGATGTATAAATACACTTGTTTCAATGGATAAATTTTGATGTTGATATATAATTTAATTAAAGGATCATATTACATGAATGAGTCCTTGCAATTAAAAGAAAAGTCTTATTGTCAAAAAGAAAAATGACTAAATGCCTCATTATTTAGGAATTGAAACACTTAAACATATAAGAAAACATAATCTAGACCAATTACACCTTTTTTTTTTATGGAATTCAATGGATTTAGATTGCTAGAGATGTACAAATGAGCTTGTTCCAATGAATATAATATTTACCATAGACATGAAAGTTTATTATGAGATTGTTTTGCATAAATGAGTCATTAAAATGAAAAGAAATGTCTTGTTATGAAGAAAAAAATACGAGATAGTCACATTATTTAGGAATTGCACTCAATACCTATAAGTTAAGGCAATATAGACCAATCATACCTTTTTTAAATGAAATTCAAAGGATTGTTGCAATGAATATAATATTTTAAAAGTGAGTATCAAAAAATGAAAAGACAATCTCATTGTTAGAGAATTAAATCATCCAATGCATATAAGGAAAGCTAATCAATATCAATGACTCATTTTCTTCATGGAATTCAATGGTTTAGAGTTCTAATGATGTACCAATGATCTTATTGCAATTAGTACAATGCTTGCGTTTGGCACAAAAGTTAATTATGAGATCATTTTGTGTGAATGTCCTTACAACGAAATGAATAGCCTTGTTATTAAAAAAATGAAGAGATAATGTCATTGTTTGGGAGTTAAACCATTCAATGCCTAAAAGGAAAACTAATCAAGATCAATGACTCATTAACTTGAATGCCTCTAAGTCAAGAGCCTCTCCTTGTGCATATGCACCTTCTTTCTCCCTTTGTTGGCATGGGATGCATATTGCTATGTTCATTTTGCAATTTGTTCCCACACCTTCTCATGCAGCTTCTTCACTATTTTGGCCTTGTGTTCACCATCTAAGCGAACATATCATCAACAAGTAGAAGGATCAAATCTAAAAGAGTCAAAGGAATTAATCCATACAT
This sequence comes from Rhizophora apiculata, assembly GCA_037832385.1. NCBI lineage: Eukaryota > Viridiplantae > Streptophyta > Magnoliopsida > Malpighiales > Rhizophoraceae > Rhizophora > Rhizophora apiculata. The sequence goes on from CM075427.1 coordinate 1,438,593, forward strand.
AATTTCAACTGGAGAGTAACTAGTAGTAGAATGAATACTCCTATTATGTGCAAACTCTACATGCAGCAAACAATCTTCCCATGTTTTAAAATTTTTGAGGAATGCATCATATTGAATCCCTTGGTTTTAACATTTAAGCACAATGCATGCATGAAATTAGGATCAGACAGAAAGAGTGAGTTACGGTAACAAGTAAAATAAATAGGTCCATCACTTAGACTAGATTTTGTTACTCCTAATAAGGAGTCATGAAACCTATTTTGTGTTTAGTCTCTAACATAAATTATGGTAGAGTTATTTAAACCTAATCTTTTGGCCAGCTTCAAAGCTACTTGAATCATGCCAATATGGGGAAAATTTATATTTCCTCTAGTGTGAACTAATAAGTTGGGATAGCAAGAAAAAAAAAAATCATTATAATTTTGAGATAAGTATAAAGCTTTTTCAATTGTTTTAATAACATAATTAGATTTATATAAAAAAGAACTACCATTCAATACATACATATATGTGTGTGTGTGTGACAATAAGGATGATAGTAATTTCCAATTCTAAAGATAAATATCATTTATATTTTCATTGATAATAAGTTCCTTATTTTTACTATTAGAGTGCCAACTTCAATGAAGTTTATCCATATGTGTCATAGAATCATTGTTAGTGGTTTACACCAAAAGCACTAAAATCTTAGCCACTGCTCACATGAGCTAAAAATGAAACATGGCTTAGGTTTCAACTGCAACTTATAATAGATACTTCAGTAGGTTTGGCTCTAATACTCTAAATTTGTATTATGAAGAACTAATACCTTTAAACTACTTTTCAAAAACAATAGAAGTATTAAACATTATTGATTAGAGTAAGCCTGTTATTAAATACAAGTTATGATAAGTCCTTATTTGTAATGATGGTATACGTTTAGAAATTCCTTTCGTGATGATTAAAATTCTATCACAAGATTTCATATTAGGATATCATTTCTTACACATGCAATACCCAATAAAGAAAATAGATGATGATGCATAAATGTAGAGATTGACAGAAAGCTTATTAGCTTTAAATACTTCCATTCTTTAATATAGAGAAATTGATTTGTTTTAGAAAAAGAATAAGAGGAATGAAAGGTTCATTGGTTCTCTAACTAATGAAATTACCTTTAAGCATTTACAACTTAAAACTCCTTTTAATCAAAAGAAGATACAAGGAATACATAAAGAAATAGAATCAAAAAAAATGAAAAGGTGGTCTCATTGTTTGAGAATTAAGCCATTTAATATCTTTAAGGGAAAGTTAATGAAGGCCAAAGGCTCATTTACTTGATGAAACTCAAAGGGTTCCAAGTACCAAAGGTTTGTAAACATGCTTGTTCTAATGGATATAATGTTTTACGAAGACACAAAAGTTAATTTTACCCTCATTTTGTGCAAATGAGTCATTGCAATGAAAAGAGAAGTCTTGTTATCAAAAATAAAGTGAATCTCATTATTTAGGAATTAAACCATTCAAATCCTATAAGGAAAGCTAATAGGGACCAATGACAACTTATGGAATTTCATGGATTTAGTGTACCAAAGATATACAAATGAGGTTGTAGCTATGAATATAATGTTCACAATTGATACAAAAAATAATTATATGATCATTTTGTGTGAATGAGTTCTTGTTATCAAAAAATGATCAGGTCTCATTGTTCAAACATTAAATCATTTAATACATATAAGGAAAGCTAAAAATCAATTAATGATTTACTTGGTGGAATTCAATGAGTTCAAAGTTCCAAAGGCATGCAAACATGCCTAATCACATGAATGTAATGTTCTGTGTAGACAGAAAATTTAATTTCACCATTATTTTGTGTAAATGAGTGCTTGCAATGAAGGAAGGAGCCTTGTCAGCAAGAAATGAAATGAAGTTTATTCAAGAATTGAAGCACTCAATATATACAGCAAAATGGTAATCTAGACCAATTACACCTTAGAACGTACAAACGAGCTTGTTACAAAGAATATAATGATTGTTATTAGCACAAAGTTAATTAAAAGATCATTTTGGGTGAATGAGCCCTTGCAAAAAAAAAAAAAGGAGAAGTCTTGTTACAAAAAAAAAAAGAAAAATTAGTCTTATTTTTTGGGAATAAAACCATCAAATACTTATAAAGAAAGCTAATCAAGATCAATGACTCTTTTGCTTGATGGAATTCAATGCATTCAAAATACCAAAGGTATAAAAATGTGCTTGTTCTAATTAATAGAATGTTTTGTGTAGACATAAAAGTTAATTTCACCATCCTTTGACCAAGCCATTGTTGAGATCCATGTTGTAGGATTCTTAAGAAAGCTCAAAGCAAGCTATCAAGAGAGATGTTCATGGTGAACCTCTCTCTGATAATAACCAATTATCTTTGCCATAACAAAGCACTTTATTGGTGATTCATCTCTCATAAAGGATAAGAATGTTGAACTCTTATCCAATCTTAAATGCAAATATTTGCATAATTTCTGTTGGCACAATGATATGTTTTTAATGCGCATTATGCAATGGGACAATGAGAATCAAGTTTTGGAAAGAAAAATTTTTGGTAGGATTACCAAGGCAATAAAGTAAGATCTAAAATGCAAGCTCACTATAATGGTCAAATTCTTTATTATCAATTGGCTTATAATGAGCTAATAAGCTTTGTCCAAAAAGGACTGTTGATCTATACGGATCTAAAGCTCCAAAAATAGATCAAGTGAGAACAAAAGTAAACTTGAAAGGAGTTAGGATCCTTTTGTGCCCAATTTAATGATAACCTCTATCAGAAAGAAAAGACCAAAAGAAAGCATAGGTCCAATACCAAATTAAAAAATCCTTTTTACTCAAAACTAAGCCCAACTAACACCAACAATCTTCTAAACCCAAAACTACTTTTTAGACCCAAACCTAATAAGCCTAAAAAAACAAAAGCCTAAACATCCATATATGTCTGCTATAACTATGGTAAACCTAGTCACATGTCCAGATACTATACTATAAACTTCATAAAAAACATGAAGCCCTTGAACTACCTGATAATGTTCAAGCCCAACTATAGACATTGTTGGTTGAAACCTCAGAGGAGTACTCTTGAATTATCTTCTGAGGATGAACCTAGTCTCCAAGTTGATGAACTCAAAGCCTCTTCTAAAATAGGGTTAAAAGAGAATGGTATGTGTCCTAATGTGTGATCAAGAGTAAATCCTTGAGATACTTGATACGTTAGGAAATGATCAAGCTAAAGTCCAATATCTACAAAAGCTCCTTGAAAGCCCATCAACTTCAAATCCAAACCCATTATGTTAATCCATCCAAGCTCCTAATCTTAACAGATGTTCTAAAAAGGTTTGACCAACCCTAAACTAAGCCTGTCACTATGATAGACCTCAAACATGAAATAAACAAAATCAAGTAAGAGATCCAAGATCTTGAGGCCCAACAAACACAAGACCATCAAATGCTAGTGTCCTTATTAGACCTATTAAACCCTAAAAATATAGAGTTTCTGGATCAACTAGAATCTTCTAAATCCCAACAACTTGAAAGCCTTAAAAATAATGAATTCTGATTTCTTTTAACAGAAATCACCACTTAAAAAGGCCTTGTTAAAATCCATTTGAGAATTGCTGACCAATTTTCTTTGAAAACCATAGCTTTAGTAGATACTAGTGCAGATCTTAATTGTATACAAGAAGGCCTTGTACCTACCAAGTATTTTGAAAAAATGTTGGAAAGCCTAAAGTCTACCGATCACAAGTTGCAAGTCAATTACAAGTTGTATGGTGTCCAAGTTTGCCAACAAGATATCTGTATCCAAACCTCCTTTGTTCTTGTCAAAGGCCTAAAGCAAAATGTAGTGCTTGGAAATCTCTTTCTCAATTTGATTAAGTCTTTCCAAGTTTCTGATTAGAGAATACTCATCACTATCCTTGATCATGGAATAATTATTTCTTTAAATGCTCAATGGATCCTTAGAAGATGTGAACCCAAATGATAATGCTTAGAGACCCAACATGCACAAGGAATCAAACATTAACATAGAAAGGCTAAATTAAATTTCAATCATGCAAGACTTAGACCCAATGTTCAAAGAAACATAAACCAAAGGTACGGAAGATGGACATTGATGGCAGACTCTAGAAAAGAACAAATTATGGATTGATAAGTTAGGTTGAATGCCATAAAGAGAGTTAGTTCTTAATAAGTGATGTGTCCCACATTGGTTCCTGAGGGGGTCTTTGGGCTGTTTATAAAGGTTGGGTCAAACCTCCACTCTTAAGCTAGCTTTCGTGGTGGAGTTAGGGTTCAATCCCTTATCAGGTGGTATCAGAGTCAAACCTCAGTGGATCAAGTGGGTGCACGTATAAAGGTTCCCTGCCACCATGCCGATTGCTGATTGAGGCAACACGTGGATGTGTAGTTTAAAGGGGTCGGGCATAATGTGTCCCACATCGGTTCCTGAGGGGGGTCTTTTGGCTATTTATAAGGGTTGGGTCAAACCTCCACTCTTGAGCTAGCTTTCGTGGTGGAGTTAGGGTTCACAAAATTATGTGAAATTAACTTTTGTGAAATCAAAAACACTTAAAATTGCTTGCCATCGTGCAAAAATCTATTTAGATGCAATATTTTGAAGATCTGTTTGTAAAACATATTTTGCTACTTGACAATCAATGTGTGATAAGAATTTATGATTTAGCAAATCAGGCTAAAATTTTGACATGCATAAAACAATTGCCAAATTTTCTTTTTAATAGTAGAATACTACCTTTGACAATTATTCCAATGCTTGGATGTGAAATGAATAAGTTGTTCATGTTGATCCTTGCCTTGATTCAAAATCCCTCCATATCCTAATTTAGACACATCAGTCCCAACTATTTTTGGGTAGGTTGGGATTGCTTATGTGAAGAAAGAGCAACTCTTTGATCTAATGTTTAATCTCTCTCACTACAGCTATGTGCTGATTAGTGTACGGTTGAGATGAAACTTGGTTTGGGGTTGGTCAAACCATTTTGGAACGTCCTTAAGATTACAAGGAGCTTAGATGGACTGAAGTAATGGCTTTGGATTTGAAGTTGGTGGGTTTAATGGAGCTTTTGTACAAACTAAGCTTTAGCTTGATCATTTCCTAAGGTATTAAGAATCTCAAGGATTTGCTCTTCAGCATGCATTTGGACACTTACCTCTTTCTCTTCTGACCCTATTCAAGAAGAGGCTTCAAGTTCATTAACTTGTAGACCAGCTTCATCCTCAAAAGATAATTCAAGAGTACTAGCTTCTAAGGTTTCAACCAACAATGCCTGTAGTTGGGCTTGAATAGTATCAAGCAATTCAAAGCCTTGGAGTTTTTTGTGAAGTTTATTATAGTATCTAGACATATGACTATGCTTACCACAATTATAACAAACATATTTGTTTGTTTAGGCCTAAGCCTAAAAGTTGTTTTGGGCTTAGAAGATTGTTGGTGTTGGTTAGGCTTAGATTTTGAGAAAAGAAGGATTTTTTGATTTGGTATTGGGCCTATGCTTTCTTTAGGTCTTTTCTTTATGATAAAAACATACATTTTTGTACCAATAGAAATTGTGCAAATATTTGCATTTAAAATTGGACAAAAGTTCAGCGTTCTTATCCTTTTGGTGAGATGGATCACCGTTTTGTTATGGAAAAGATAAGACTTGCCACAGCATTGAGGATTGTTTGTTGGTTACTATCAAGGAGATGTTCACCATGAACATCTCTCTTGATAGCTTGGAAAATGTTGTTATGGTCAGCTGAAGTGAGTATGTGATCCAACCAGACTTTGAGCTATCCTGAGAATCCTATAACAAGGATCTTAAAAATGGTGTGGCTAGAGGCACTATGGGTCCTAGATGCATTGGACACCATGGTCATTTGTTAAAGGACATTTAAAATATGATGTTTAGAACATCCATCAATGTTCCACTCATAAATTGAATTGAATTATATTTTGTTTGAAGAAAAGTTGGCTTTTCTTCAAAAGTAAGGTTAGGAGCCCTAGGTCCAGGATAACATAGAAACTTGAGATGAGCCATCATCAAGTTTAATCAAAGTCTATACCTCTTTGCTTGTTAATTCTTCAGTTTTAGAATACTTTAGAGTCTGCAATCTGAGCATCAAAGCTTCTCAAAATTCATTTGATGATGTATTGGAAATTTAAAAGTGTTTAAAAATAGCTTTTCTTGAAAACTCTATAGCAAAGGAATCAAATTTTGAAACTTCCTTTGAAATTGAAAAACTTAATTTAGTGGCATCCACATTTGAGAGTCAGTTGCCAATTGTTTGTAAAATTTGATTTGTATAATTATTTTGTTCAATAAACTTTTGTATATCTTTTGTTTAAAAATTTTCATACTCTCTATGTACTTTGAATGGTGACGTAAGAATAGAAGGGCCTTTGTGCTTGAATTGAATTTCACATGATGGATGATGAACTAACTTTATTTTTGAGTCATTCATTAACTCGCATTGTTGTGATCGGATTTGAGCTTATAATTCCTCTTGCTCTATGAAAGTTGACTACAGGTACTCATATCCCCAATGAAATTAGTACTCATCAAACCAATCAAAGAATAAAACATGCTTTTTGTTTCTAGTCATCCAGTCATAATAATCTTACTGGACTTCCAGCTTTTTCCAATTTTGGAAATTTTTGAAATATCATTCTCTTTTTTCAGCATTTTTCTGTCCATAAAATTTCTTTCTTAAAATTTCCTTTTTAATCATAAAATTTTTTTTTTTCCAAAAACTTGGAGCTTAGGATGTATCTTAGGCTCAAAAGGAAATTGGACTTGTTATTCTAAGGCTTGAGGAGACTCTAGAGATTCCCATTATGGTGACACATAAGTGGCTTGAGGGACCTATCCATGTAGATCTACACCTCTTGTATTGCCAATTCAAGCATAAGTGCTAGATGGTTGTCTCACAGAAAGGCTACGTTGCAAATAATTTGAGATTTTGGTTTTTAGATCTTCATCCTTACTGGATTCAGATCTAGCACTTATGGAGTGTCTAGCAAAAGATATGCTGACACTGCCATCTCTATGCTAAGTAATCTTGTTGATATCTGTTGCCAAAGGAGGCTTTAGGATAGAAACATTTTCAAGTTCCAAGGGTCAGGAATATTTACCTTGTGCAATTTGATATACCTAGGTGTTTGGAGGTTAGCTTTGCCCATGTCTATTTCCTACCTTGTGAAGTTTGATTTGCAAGGTGAGAACATCAAGAATATTCCTTTCATGCAAAGAAACTATGAAATCTGGAAAACAATTGAAATAAATTGGACTAGAATATAGGCTTGTTTCTATAATACCTAAGAGAAAATAATCAAAGTGTAGAAGATGACAATCTCTAAGGGCAACAAGAACAGAAGTATCCAACCCTTCCTTAGAAAGGGGCTTGATTTCTACCTAGACAAGGCCAAAGTGCAGGAAATTGTAACACTTTTGGTGGTGCTTTATAAAGGTAGAGGAACACAAATCTAAGGTATAAAGATGGATATGGACACTACACTTTAGAAAAAGAAGGGATTTAGGAGTGACATCACCAATGTAGTTGAATTATGTGTGGTGTTGTAGGACATAGAGCACATTGTGATGAAAGTTGAGAGGTAGCTTAAACAAAAGGTAAGGTAAGATCAAAACTACAAACTCAGTATAATGGTTAAATTCCTTATCATCTGTTGGCCTACAGTGAACTGATAAACTTTGTCCAGAAAGATGGGCTGTAGATCTGTGCAAATCTAAAGCTCCAAAAATAGATCAAGCGGGAACAAAAGCAGACTCAAAAGGAGTTAGGATCCTTTTGTGCCCAATTTGATGATAACCTCTATTAGAAAGAAAAGAAAAAATGAATGCATAAGCCCAATACCAAATTAAAAAATCCTTTTTACTCAAAATCTAAGTCCAACAAACACTAATAATCTTCTAAGCCCAAAACAACTTTTAGGCCCAAACCTAAAAAGCCTAAACAAGCAAAAGCCTCATCCATATATGTCTATTATAATTGCGGTAAGTGATAAGGGATTAAACCCTAACTCCACTACGAAAGCTAACTCAAGAGTGAAAGGTTGACCCAACCCTTATAAACAATCCAAAGACCCCCTTAGGAACCGATGTGGGACATATCAGTAAGTTTGGTCACATGTCTAGATACTATAAACTTCACAAAAAAACTCAAAGCCCTTGAACTGCCTGATACTATTCAAGCACAACTACATGCATTGTTAGTTGAAACCTCATAAGATAGTACTTTTAAACTATTTTTCAAGGATGAAGCTAGTCTCCAAGTTGATGAACTTGAAGTCTCTTCTGAAATAGGGTCAGAAGAGAAAGAGGTAAGTGTCCTAACATGTGATCAAGCTAAAGTCCAGTTTTTACAAAGTTCATTGAAAGCCCATCAACTTCAATCCAAACCCGCTACATCAATCCATCCAAGCTTCTTATAATCTTAAGGATGTTTTAAAAAGGTTTGACCAACCTTATACCAAGCTTGTTGCTCTGATAGACCCCAAACATGAAATAAACAAAATCAAGCAAGAGAATTAAGATCTTGAGGCTCAACAAACACAAGACCATCATATGCTAGTGTCTCCCTACTAAACTAATTAAACCCTCAAAATATAAAGGTTTTAGATCAACCAGAATCTTCTAAAGCCCAACAACTTGAAAGCCTTGAAAATAATGAATTCCTATTTCTTTTAACAGAAATCACCACTCAAAAATGGCTTGTTAAAATCCATTTGAAAATTGCTAACAAATTTTTTTTAGAAACCAAAGCTTTAGTAGATACTGGTGTAGATCTTAACTATATACAGGAAGGCCTCATACTTACCAAGTATTTTGAAAATTGTTGGAAAGCCTAAGATGTGTCAACAATCACAATTTGTAAGTTAACTACAAGCTGTCTGGTGTCCAAGTTGGCCAACAAGGTATTATTGACATTCAAAGCTCCTTTGTTCTTGTCAGAAACCTAAAGCAAATGGTAATCCTTGATAATCTCTTTCCTAATTTGATTAAGCCTTTCCAACTTTCTAATCAAGGAATACACAGCATTGTCCTTTATCAAGGAATAATTGTTTCTCTGAATGCTCAGTGGATCCTTAGATGATGTGAACCCAAACGACATGCCTTACGGACCCAACATGCACAAGGAAAACAAGAACCTAAAAAACCTAAATTAATTTTCAATCATGCAAGACTTAGACCCATATTCAAAGAAACATGAACCAAAGGTATGGAAGAAGGACATGGAGACCACAATCCAGAAAAGGATGAATTTGGGATTGATAAGTTGGGTTGAATACCACAAGAAGAGTTAGTTCTTAATAAGTTCTTAAAAGAATTGAAGGAGAAAATTCTCACTTTTATTTCACCAAATGTCTTGCCTCCTTTAACAATGAAATCAAACCTATTATAAAAAGAATTAACAATCATAGAGAAACCCTAGAGATAAGGACAAACATCATTAGTTGACAACAAATCTACTCCTTTTTTTAGGAGTTGTATAAACCCTGCTCCTATTTTCTGGGAGTTATTGTAGAAACTCTTATGATCACTTAACATAGGCTTATTTAATATACTTATAAAATTAATAAGGCCTTAGCCCACATTAAGATATGATTTGCCACCATTTAGTCTAGAATTAGCTTTTTTGGCCAAAATTTATTCAATTAACTCACATTAAGATATGCTTTACTACCCTTCAAGCTTGAATTATCTTCTTTGGCCCAAATTTCTTCAATTAGTCTGCTAAGTGCCCCTTTCATCCTTTGAGCTCCAAAATGTGATTGAACAAATTTAGGCCAATGAAGATAATTCAAGCCTAAAGGGCAACAAAGCATATCTTAATGTAGGCTAAGGCTTTATTAATTTGATTGGAGAACTTAATGGGCTAAGGTTACAATAAAATCTAGTCTTAAATAAGAATTTGTTATAAAATAAGAGTCTTTAATAAAATAGGAGTTTATTGTCATCTTTATTTTTAGGGATTTTAAGGTTGTTAAATTAGCTTATAAATAGGCTCGATTTCATTGTTAAAAATGGCAAAACATTACTGAAAATAAAAGTGAGAATTTTTTCCTTCAATTCTCTCAAGAACTAAAGAACTTATTTTAGTACAAATGAGCTTAACTCCTCTTATCCTAGTGTTGTTGTTTCTCTTTTGCAAGAATTTGGTGATGATTTTCATAAAGTATGAAATGGTTTCCCACCTTTTGAGGGGAATAAAACATCATACTGAATTCATTCCTATTGCAACAATTCTAAAGGATTCAATCATTGCAAATTAGCAACCTTATCAAAATGAAGAGGGCGTCTTCTTATTCAAGAATTGAACCTTTCAATACCTATAATTAAAATCTAATCAAGATTAATAACTCCCTTGTTTCATGGAATTCAATGGATTGAAAGTATTAATGGCATGCAAACATGTTCATAGCAATGAATATAATGTTTGGTGTAGACATAAAAGTTGATTTTATGATCATTTTGTGGGAAGGAGTCCTTGCAAAAAAAGGAGGAACCTTATTAGCAAGAAATAAGGATGTTAATGTTAAGAAACTCAATAATAAAAAATTTCAATACTTGTAAGAAAATCTAATCAAGAATATTGACTCCTTTTTTGATGGAATTAAATGAATTTAAAGTACTAAAGGTGTACAAATGTGCTTGTTACAATTAATATAATAGTCAATGTTATCACGGAAATTAATTTCAAGATCATTTTGTATGAATAAATCTTTGCAACAAAAGAAAGGACCTTGTTGGCAAGGAATTAAGTGATGATCTCATTATTGAGGAATTCAACCAATTTATACTTAGAAGTAAAGTTGACCATGATCAATCACTCCTTTGTTTGATGTCATTCAATGGATTTAAAGTACAGATGTGTTTGCTGCAATGAATAAAAATGTTTGGTGTAAATACAGTAGTTAATTTCAAGATTATTTGAGTGAATGAGTCTCTGCAATGAAATGAGAAGCTGTGTTAAAAAGAAATAATGAGTCAATCTCGTTATTAAGTAATTGAACATCTCAATACCTGCAAGAAAAGTTTATAAAGATCAACAACTTCTTTTTTTGATGGAATTCAATGGATTTAGAGTGCCAAGGGCTTATAGACATCTTTATTGCAATGAATTTAATGTTTGGTGATGGCAAAACAAAATTAATTTCCAATTCAGTTTGTGTGAATGATTCCTTGCTAGGAATGGAGGAACCTCATTACTAGGAAATGAGCCACTCAATACATTTAAGAAAAGCAAATCAAGATAAAAGAAAAAAAAAAAAAAAACCTTGTTAATATAATGCTAGTATGGACACAAAAGTTAATTTTGAGATCATTTTGTGTGAATGGCTTTGTACAATGGAATAAGAAGCAATTTCAGCAATATAGAAAGTGATTTTCTTACCTTTTATATGATGAACAATTCTAGCCATCTGAGAAAACCTAATCATGATCAATTACGCCTATGTTTGATAGACTTTAATGGATTCAGACTACCAAAGTTGTACTGATGTGCTTGCTGCAAGGAATCTAATGTTTAGCATGGATACAAAAATTCATTTCATAATGATTTTGCGTGCATAACTCCTTAGAATGAAAGAAGTTGCCTTCTTAGCAAGAAAGGAAGTGATAATCTAATTTTTCATGCAATAAACCATCCCAACCATGTATAAATATCTAATCAAGATTAAGGACCTTTATGTTTGGTGGATTTCAATTGATTTATTTAGACTACCAAAATTGTACTTTTGACCTAAGCAAGGAATCTAATGTTTGGTGTAGATACAAAATTTAATTTCATGATCATTTTGTCTAAAAGAGTATTTGCACTGAAATGAGAAGCCATATTGGCATGAAATGAAGTAGGGTCTTATCCTTTAGGAATACAACCATTCAATTCCTAGAAGAATAGCTTATCAAGATCAATGACTCATGATCATTTTTTCTAAATTTGTCCTTTTAATGAAAGAGGAAGCCATATTAGCATGAAATGAAGTATAGGTCATACCTTTCAAGATTGATCCATTCAATCCTTGGAAGAATAGCTAATCAAGATTAAGGAGTCCATTGTTTGATAGACTTGAATGGATAGATTGCCAAAGGTGAATTCATGTGTATATTACAAAGAATCTAATGTCTAGTGTAGATAAAATGATTCATTTCATGACGTCTCGATGAGTCTTAGCAACAAAAGGACAAGACTGGTTTGCAAGAAATGAAGTGGTGGTCCCATCTTTTACATAATTAACCATTCAAACCATACTGTAAAAGTTAATCAAAATCATTAACCGATGTGTCCCACATCGGTTCCTAAGGGGGTCTTGGGTTGTTTATAAGGGTTGCGTCAAATCTCCACTCTTGAGTTAGTTTTTATGGCAGAGTAGGGGTTCAATCCCTTATCAGGTAGTACAGAGCCAAACCTCAGTGGGTTGAATGGGCGCATGTACAAAGGTTCCCTGCCACCGATCGCTAACTGAGGCAACACGTGGATGTGTAGCTTAAAAGGGTCGGGCATGATGTGTCCCATATTGGTTCCTGAAGGGGGTCTTGGGTTGTTTATAAGGGTTGGGTCAAACCTCCACTCTTGAGCTAGCTTTCATGGTGGAGTTAGGGTTCAATCCCTTATCAGGTGGTATCAGAGCCAAACCTCAGTGGGTCGAGTGGGCGCATGTACAAAGGTTCCCTGCCACCGTGCCAACCACCGATTGAGGTAGCACGTGGACATGCAATTTAAAGGGGGCGGGCATGATGCGTCCCACATTGGTTCCTGGGGAGTCTTTGGGCTGTTTATAAGGGTTAGATCAAACCTCCACTCTTGAGCTAGCTTTCGTGGTGGAGTTAGGGTTCAATCCCTTATCAGGTGGTATCAGAGCCAAATCTCAGTGGGTCAAGTGGGTGCATGTATAAAGGTTCCCTGCCACTGTACCGATTGCCAACTGAGACAGCACGTGGACATGCAGTTTAAAGGGGTCAAGCATGATGTGTCCCACATTGGTTCCTGAAGGGGTCTTTGGGGTGTTTATAAGGGTTGGGTCAAACCTCCACTCTTGAGCTATCTTTCGTGGTGGAGTTAGGGTTCAATCCCTTATCAGATGGTATCAGAGCCAAACCTCAATGGGTCAAGTGGGCGCATGTACAAAGGTTCCCTACCACTGTGTCGATTGCCAACTGAGGCAGCACGTAGACGTGCAGCTTAAAGGGGTTGGGCATGATGTGTCCCACATCGATTCCTGAGGGGGTCTTGGGCTACTATTTATAAGGGTTGGGTCAAACCTCCACTCTTGAGCTAACTTTCATGGTAAAGTTAGGGTTCAATCCCTTATCAGGTGGTATCAGAGCCAAACCTCAGTGGGTCGAGTGAGCGCATGTACAAAGGTTCCCTGCCACCGTGCCAACCACTGATTGAGGTAGCACGTGGACGTGCAGTTTAAAGGGGTCGAGCATGATGTGTCCCACATTGGTTCCTGGGGAGTCTTTGGGCTATTTATAAGGGTTAGGTCAAACCTCCACTCTTGAGCTAGCTTTTGTGGTGGAGTTAGGGTTCAATCCCTTATCAGGTGGTATCAGAACCAAATCTCAGTGGGTCGAGTGGGTGCATGTATAAAGGTTCTCTGCCACCGTACCGATCGCCAACTGAGGCAGCACGTAGACATGCAGTTTAAAGGGGTCAAGCATGATGTGTCCCACATTGGTTCCTGAAGGGGTCTTTGGGTGTTTATAAGTGTTGGGTCAAACCTCCACTCTTGAGCTATCTTTCGTGGTGGAGTTAGGGTTCAATCCCTTATCAGATGGTATCAAAGCCAAACGTCAGTGGGTCAAGTGGGCGCATGTACAAAGGTTCCCCACCACTGTGCCAATTGCCAACTGAGGCAGCACGTAGATGTGCAGCTTAAAGGGGTTGGGCATGATGTGTCCCACATCGATTCCTGAGGGGGTCTTGGGCTACTATTTATAAGGGTTGGGTCAAACCTCCACTCTTGAGCTAGCTTTCATGGTGGAGTTAGGGTTCAATCCCTTATCATTAACTCTTTTGGTGTCTGGAATTCATTCAATTCAGTCTACCCAAGAATGAAAAGACAGTATGATCTTTCAAATATTGAATCATTCAAACCATGTTAGAAATCATAATCAAGATCATTTAGTTTTAGGTAATGAGACAATCAAACCATATTAAAAAAAGTGTGATTGATCTAGATTACCTTTTCTTATACATAATGAGTGTTTCAATTACTAAATAATGGAATCGTCTCTTTATTTCTAACCAACAAGGCTTCTTCCCTCAATGTAAAGACATATTTACATAAAATATTGGTGACATTAACTTTTGTATCTACACAAAACATTATATTCATTTAAGCAAGCTCATGTGCTTGTTCATGTTAATACAATATTTTGAGTAGACACAAATGTGCTTTGTAGCGACGAATTAGACCCTTGTGCACATTCTTGTACTGAAGAATGATGTGTAGTTTGGCTAACACCAAGTCCCCAATTTGGAACTCCACATATTGTTGCCTTTTGTCAGCCCACTTCTTCATGCATTTGGAGGTTTTATGTAGACACGCCCTTACCAAGTCTGCTTGTTCCTGCCAATCCTTGGCAAACTTATATGTAGGTGAGCTATTCTCCTAATAGCCCAATGCAACCGCACTTAAAGTTTGTGGTTATTGGCCATTCACGATCTCAAATAGACTCTGATCAATAGACTCACTTTGCTGCAAGTTGTAGGAGAATTGGGCTACGTTGATCAACTTTGCCCAATTTGTTTGCGTTGTGCTCACGTAGTGTTGAAGATAAATCTCTAAGAGTGCATTGACCCTCTCGGTTTGACCGTCAGTTTGGGGGTGTAAGCTTGTAGAGAGATTCAATTTCAATTCTCGCAGCTTGAACAAGTCAGACCAGAAATGCCTTGTGAATCGAGGGTCACGATCGCTCACAATCATTTATGAGACTCCTTAGTACTTTACCACATGCTTCATGAATAACTTGGTTGCCTCCTCAGCTGGGCAATCCTTTGTTGTTGGTACAAATGTTGCATACTTGGAGAATCTATCCACCATGACCATAAGAGTCTAACATCCTTCGGACTTAGGCAGGTTTACTATGAAGTCTATGGAAACACTCTCCCATGGACGAGTTGAGATGAGAAGTGGCTCTAGCAGTCCTGGTGATGCACGTTGTTCAAGTTTGTCTTATTGGCAAACAAGATAGGTCTTTACATAGGCTTCAATGTCATCCCGCATTTATGGCCAATAGTATTGATTTTCGACAAGGGCTAAGGTGCGGTGGATCCCTGGATGACTGGCCCACTTTGAATCATGACACACGCAACACTTCTTTCCTTATCTTTCCGTGGAGTGGCACATATAGTCATCGCCCTTTTGTGTATAAAAGACTGTCCTTGCACCAAAACCGTCAGGTCTTGCCCTCTTACGCATATCCAATGAGGGCTTGAGCCTTCTGATCATATTTGAGCCCCTCCTTGATGCGGTCGATCCATGGATAGTTAGGTCGACTCACTGTGTTTGCCAGCCCCATCTTCCGACTAAGAGCATCAACTACGGAGTTAGCCTTCCTTGGCTTGTACTCCATCACATAGTCAAACTCTGTTAGAAAATCTTGCCATCGAGCTTGCTTCGGATTTAGCTTCCTCTCGGTCTGAAAATAACTCGTGGCCACGTTGTCCGTTCTTACAACGAACTTAGACCCCAGGAGATAATGCCTCCACATTTGTAGGCAATGGACCACTACATTCATCTCCTTCTCTTGAACAGTATACCGCCACTTGGTATCGTTCAACTTCCATGACTCATATGTCACTGGATGTCCTTCCTGTATAAGAACACCACCAATAGCAAAATCTGATGCATCATTCTCTAATTCAAAAGGCTTGGTGTGATCGGGCAACACTAACACCCGCTCCTTTGTCATGGCTTGCTTCAGCCAATCAAATACCTTTTGGCATTGATCCTTTCATTCCCACGGTTTCTCCTTCTTTAACATGTCTGTGAGTGGCACAGTGATGTTTGAGTAGTTCCGAACGAAACGCCGGTAGTAGTTAGTGAGACCAAGGAATGATCTCAACTCCGTCACTTTTGTCGGTGGCTCCTATTCAACGATAGCTCGGATCTTTGTTGCCTCTATATGTACTTGTCCTCCCCTGACAATGTGCCCCAAAAATGGCACTTCCTTTTGGGCAAAGGCATATTTCTCACGCTTGACGTATAAGTCATTCTTGTGCAAGACTTGGAAAGCCTGTCTAAGGTCCTCAATGTGCTCCTTGAGCGTCCGGCTGTACACCACAATATCGTCAAGGTAAGCCACTACAAACCGATTTAGGAACGGATGCAATACCTTGTTCATAAGAGTGCAGAATGTGGCTGGAGCATTGGTTAGGCCGAATGGCATGACGAGGAACTTGTACGAACCATAACGAGTCACACAGGCTGTCTTCGGTTCATACTCTTCGACAATCCGAACTTGATAGTAACCTGAACGGAGATCAAGCTTGGTGAACCACTGTGCACCTCCAAGCTGATCGAAGAGATCCACAATGAGTGGGATCGGGTACTTATTCTTGATGGTTAATTTGGTTAACGCCCAGTAATCTATATACATCCGGAGTGACCCATCATGCTTCTTCTGGAATAGGATAGGCACACCGAATGGAGCCTTAGATGGCCGAATGTACTCCGTATTAAGCAGCTCCTTCAGTTGTTTCCTCAATTCTTCCAATTCAAGGGGTGCCATGCGATGTGGCACCATGGTAGGCGGTCGAGCGTCAAGCACCAGTTTGATCTGATGATCCACTTCTCTACAAGGTGGAAGCTTCTTGGGCAACTCAGAAGGCATCACGTCCTTGAATGAATCAAGGACTTGGCTCACTTCTGTTGGGACTTTACTCCCTTTACTCTTGCTATCCTCAATTTTCAAGGTTGCTAGGATGGTCACCTCACCCTTCTTCGCTCCCTTGTTGAGTTGCATTGTTGAAATCATCTTCCGATCATAGTCCGACTTACGATGAACTGAAATCACGCATTAGCACCGTTTGTCCAGCACACAAAGACACTCGGCAAAGGGCAATATAACCGCATGGATCTTATTTAGAAATTTCAATCCAATGACAAAGTCATAATCATCAAGAGGAATTACCTCAAGGGTCTCCTGACTTCTCCATTGCCTAATCTGCAGCTCCACATCCCTAACAACCCCAATGGCAGGGACTTCCTAGGAGTCGACAGTCTTAAACCACCTGACTCCTTTCTCAACCTGAAGGTCAAGTTTCTTGGCAGCTTCTTCTGATATGAAGAGATCGGATGCCCTAGTATCCACAAGCGCACTCATCATGGTTTCTTTGATCTTCACATCTGCAAACATAAGTCCCTTTGGCTCCTTCACCTTCCTGGACTTGATTGAATTGAGGATCTGTAGCAAACCGAATTGTGCCTCCTCTTTTGGCTCATCTTCTTTGTAGAGGGTAGCCAGCTTGGTCTTGTTCGGGCAATCTTGCACCATATGTGGACCATCACAGAAGTAACACTTATAAGTACGTACCTCCCTGTGACCTTCACTACTGGATTCTGCATGACCCTTTGAAGGGCCAGCTAGTGGTCTACCTCCATTCAGGCAATTGAATCTACCCCAGTCTCCCCTACCATTAGCCTTATCCTTTGGACAGGAGTCTGACTGGGAGGTGGAAGGTGTCTTGTACTCTATGAGATATTTAGCCACCGTAATGGCCATTGTAAGGTCTCCCACTTGGAATCGCTTTAGCTCCTATTTGGTTCACAGCTTGAGACCACTCATGAACTGGTGGTACACCTCTATCTCATTCATTGAAGGGATTTGGAGCAACAACTCCAAAAATCACTTCACATAATCGCGTATTGCACCCCTCTACCCAAGGCACTTTAGCTTGCCGCGAGCTTCTTCCTCTGCATATGTGGGATGGTAGTTCCGTTGAAACTCCTTGATAAACCTATCCCAGGTCATGATAGGATCTCCACACCTATCGTCTGACCGACGATGCCACCATAACAAAGCATTATCAGCTAAATACATAGATGCATTATTCACCCGTAATTGGCTGTTGTTGATCCCCATGGCCTGGAAGTATCGTTTCATGTACCATAGGAAGTTATCCACGTCCTTGGCCACCCGAGAACCTCTGAACTCCTTTGGCTTGGATGTGTCTGTATGTGGTCCTTGCACAGTGATCACCCCGTTCACACGTGCTGCCTCTGATTCTGCGAGCTTTGCCTTTAGCTCCACAATCTCCATGTGCCTAGCTGCTATCATGGTCTCTAAGGACTCATCCCGCTGATGGAGTTATGCCCTTAAGGTCCCCAGCAACTCTCCTCGAAGTTCTCCCATGCCGACTTTGAGCTCCTGCATCTCGACCACAAGCTCCTCCCTTTCAGCATCTACACCTTCGATGGACTGGGTCAGGTCATCAACCGAACCTTGGACATCAGTGATGAACGATTCAATTTTCGTCATACGATGTGTCAGGTCCCCTACTGGATCCCTCAAACTCAAAATAGCATGATTCTTTTTTCCCTTGGCAGCACCTCTATCAACCTTCCTTCCACGATCATCGCAGTCATCACCCATGATGAGTGCCTCATCAGAACATGGGTCTGCCATAGCGCTTGGAATGAACTTGGCTTTGATACCAACTGATGCGAAAAACCCCAAAAAGACGTGGCTTAGGGACCCAACGCACACAAGGAATCAAAGAACAACCAGGAAAGCTAAACCAGAGTTTAATATCACAAACCCTAGACCCACTCTGGGAAGGAACACGAACCTAGTGTATTTAAGAAGGATATGGATGCCACACTCCAGAAAAGAAAGGAATTGGGAGTGATAAGTCGATTAGAACGCCACAAGAAATACCTCTTGATAAGTTCTTTAGTCCCTAAAAGAACTGAAAGAAAAACCCTTGCTTTTTATTTCACTCAAAGTTGTTTGACTTTCCAGAGCTTATAAGGGGAGCCTATTTATAGGCTAAGATAGCAATTCTAAAGAGGCACAAATTCCTACTCAGGACAAATCCTTATTTTGGAGGAATTCCTAATTGTGGACAAATTTCAACATAAATAATAAACTCTTATTTAGGAAGAAATGCTATTACTTATTCTGACCTATTCAAGTATTCTAATTATATTAATTAGGGCTGGACTCCTTGTCAAACTTGAATTTGCCCCATTTGAAGCTGGGTTGGCCTGGATGTCTTGAATCAGCCCATTTAGTGCTTCTTTAATCTTTTTGGCTCCAACTCGTGTTATTGGGCCTTCTGGGATGTGCAATGGACCTCTTGCAACCATTGGAGCCTTCCACCCATCATCTCTATGGTTCTCATCATTCCCCCTCTCCTCAAAAGGATTCGTCCCCGAATCATCACCTACATCAAAAGGGGAAAGATCAGAAACGTTAAATGTTGCACTCACATTATACTCACCAGGAAGATCCAACTGATAAGCATTGTCATTAATTCGGGCTACAACTTGAAAGGGACCATCTCCTCTGGATTGTAGCTTCGAACGCCTTTGAGCTGGGAACCGTTCCTTGCGCATATGCACCCAAACCCAATCACCAGGTTCAAACACCACCTTCTTTCGTCCCTTGTTGACATGGGATGCGTGGTGCTCAGTTCGTTTTTCAATATATTGTCGCACCATCTCATGCAATTTTTTAATCATGTCAGCCTTGCGTTCCCCATCTAAGCTGGCATACTCATTGACAGGTATAGGTACCAAATCCAAAGGAGTCAATGGATTAAAACCATATACGATTTCAAATGGAGAGTAACTAGTAGTAGAATGAACACTCCGATTATACGCAAACTCGACATGTGGTAAACAATCTTCCCATGTTTTCAAATTTGTTCGAATAATAGCACGCAAAAGAGTAGAAAGAGTTCGATTAACTACCTCAGTTTGCCCATCAGTTTGTGGATGACAAGTAGTTGAAAACAATAGCTTAGTACCTAATTTACCCCATAAAGTCTTCCAGAAGTAGCTTAAGAACTTTGTATCCCGATCTGAAACAATGCTTCGTGGCATGCCATGCAAACGTACTACTTCTCTAAAGAATAAGTCAGCCACGTTGTTTGCATCATCAGTTTTATGACATGGGATGAAGTGTGCCATTTTTGAAAATCTATCAACAACAACAAATACAGAATCCCTACCCCTTTTTGTTCGTGGCAATCCTAGTACAAAGTCCATAGATAAATCAACCCAAGGATGGTTAGGTATGGGTAGAGGGGTATACAAGCCATGAGGTAAAACTCTAGATTTAGTTTGTTTGCATGTTATGCATTTCGCACATATCCTCTCAACATCTTGTTTCATTTGTGGCCAAAAACAAATGTTCATTTAGGACAACTAGGGTTTTCCTAACTCCGAAATGACCCATTAGACCACCCACATGAGCTTCTCTCACAACCAACTCCCTCAAAGAACTCATAGGCATGCATAAACGATTATCCCTAAATAAGAAACCCTTATACCTATAAAACTTCTCAAAGGCTGACACCTCACATGCTCTATATACATTAGCAAAGTCAGGATCATTCACATATAAATCCTTAATGTGTTCAAATCCTAATAAGTTTGCAGTAAGTGTAGAGATAAGGGCATACCTGCGAGATAACGAGTCAGCTACCACATTTTCCTTACCTTTTTTATATTGGATGATGTAGGGAAAGGTCTCAATAAATTCAACCCACTTGGCATGTCTTTTGTTCAACTTTCCTTGTCCCTTCAAGTGCTTCAAAGATTCATGGTCAGTATGGATGACAAACTCCTTAGGCCAAAGGCAATGTTGCCATGTCTCCAAAGCCCGCACCAATGCATACATCTCTTTATCATAAGTAGGATAATTAAGGCTTGCTCCACTTGCCTTTTCACTAAAGTAAGCAATTGGGCGCCTTTCCTGCATCAAAACAGCTCCAATGCCAATACCTGAGGCATAACACTCAATCTCGAAAGCTTTTGCAAAGTTAGGTAAAGCAAGTAAAGGTGCAGAACTTAATTTTCCTTGATGCAATTAAAAGCCTTGTCTTGGTCACTACCCCACCTAAAACTCATGTTCTTTTTGATAAGCTCAGTGAGTGGTGCAGCAATGGTGCTAAAGTCTTTAACAAAGCATCTATAGAAACTAGCTAGACCATGAAAGCTATGCACATCACTAGTTGACTTAGGTGTAGGCCAATCACGAATTGCCTTAACTTTTTCCTTGTCAACCTCAACACCTTTAGCACTAACAACATAGCCAAGAAATGTGATCTGATCAGTACAAAAGGAACATTTATGTAAGTTAGCATACAATTTCTCAGAACGTAAAACACTTATAACAGAACGTAAATGATCAAGATGATCTTCTATGGTTTTACTATAAACCAAGATATCATCAAAATACACCACTACAAATTTACTAATAAATGCACGTAAAACATGATTCATTAGTCGCATAAAAGTGCTTGGTGCATTAGTGAGACCAAATGGCGTAACTAGCCACTCATACAACCCATACTTAGTTTTGAAAGCTGTTTTCCACTCATCTCCCTCTTTCATCCTAATCTGATGATATCCGCTTTTCAAATCAATCTTAGAAAAAACACATGACCCATGCAATTCATCTAACATGTCATCTAATTAAGATATGGGGTGACGATACTTTACAGTGATTTTGTTGATTGCTCGACAATCAACACACATCCTCCAAGTCCCATCTTTTTTTGGTACAAGTAGGACAGGCACAGCACATGGACTCATGCTTTCCCTCACATATCCTTTGGACATAAGCTCCTCAACCTGCCTTTGAAGCTCCTTTGTCTCCTCAGGATTACTCTTATATGCTGGCCGGTTAGGGATGGATGCACCTGGGATGAAATCAATTTGATGCTCAATTCCTCTATTAGGTGGCAATCCACTTGGGATATCGTCGGGAATACATCTTCAAATTCCAGCAATAATGCAACAACAACACTAGGCAAAGATGAGTCAAACTTGTTAGTGTTAAAATAAGCCTGCTTGTACAGAAGTATAATCATAGGTTGTTTGGCATAGAATGCTCTTTTGACATCACTTCCTTTTGCATAGAGATTTTCTTTTTTCTTCTCTTTTTCTTGTGTCCTCACGTTTTCTTCTCTTTCTTCTCTTTTATCAATCTCTCTTTTCTGTTCACTCTCATTTTTAATCCTTAATTGATCCTCATATACTTGTTGAGGTGATAATGGTACAAGAATGACAGCTTTTTTGTTCATTACAAAGGAATATCGATTCTTGAAGCCATCATGCATAACTCAACTATCAAATTGTCATGGTCTTCCTAATAGAATATGTCCCGCATGCATGGGTACAACATCACATAAAACTTCATCATGGTACCTTCCGATAGAAAATGATACGAGCACTTGCTGATTTACCTTCACTTCACCACTCTCATTCAACCACTGTAGTTTATATGGTCTAGGATGCTTCATAGTAGGTAAATCCAGCTTCTCAACCATAGTTGTGCTAGCAACGTTAGTGCAACTCCCACCATCAATAATCATACTACATACCTTATCTTTGATGAGACACCTTGTCTGAAAGATGTTATCTCGTTGCACCTCATTTTCTTCTTTTACTTGTACATTCAATGCTCGCCTCGTAACGAGAGCTACTCTGTTAACTGGATACTCCTCTCCATCACTTTCACCCTCTGACGGTGGCACAGAATCATCGTCTGATTCACTTTCAGTTTCAACATCACCGTTACTTCTCAGGATCATTGCATGCTTATTTGCACATTGAGATGCAATGTGACCCCTGCCCAAACGCTTAAAACATTTAATATCTCTATTTCTACTCGGTTGGGGTTCGATTTTACCTGTCTCCTTGCTAGAACCCACATTCTTGTGCTTGGGTAGCTCGGCTTTGGACTTGTAATTGGCCATCTCATCCCTTTTACTCCAGTTTGGCTTCCACGATGAGGTAGAACCAGAATTCTGCCCAACCCGTGTGGAACCCTTTCGTTTAAGTTGCCTTTCAACTTTCATGGCCATGTGCACCATGTCTTCCAATTCCACGTAGTGCTGCAATTCAACCACATTTGCTATGTCCCTATTTAGCCCTTGCAGAAATCGAGCCATGGTTGCCTCTCTATCTTCTTCTACATTGGCCCTAATCATGGTAATCTCTATCTCCTTGTGGTAGTCCTCCACACTTTTGGTGCCCTGAGTGAGCCCTTGCAACCTTTGGTACAATTCCCTGTAATAGTGATCAGGGACAAACCTCCTCCTCATGATAGCCTTCATCTCCTCCCATGTATCAATAGGCCGCTCATGATTTCTTCTCCTAGTCAAAACAAGTTGATCCCACCAAATAATAGCATAATCAGTAAATTCAACGTCAGCAAGCTTTACCTTTTTCTCCTCGGAATAGTTGTGGCAATCAAAAACCAATTCAACCTTCTTTTCCCATTCTAGGTATGCATCAGGATCATTCTTACCTTGGAATGAAGGAATTGTCATTTTAGTACTACCCAAATTATGATCGTAGGTGCCTTGCCTCCCAAATTCTCTTCGATCCCTTCTATTGTTACCAGTTCTAACCATCGTAGTTTGATCATCAACTTCATCATCTTCATGGTCATAGGTACGTGTCAACTGCCTTCTTGGTTTGGGAGCCTCATATTCCCTATGTTTCCTTTGCAACTCTGCTATTGTAATAGCTTGCTCCTCCATCCTCTCCCTCATATCATCAAATCTGGTATTCATGTGCTCAAATTGTTGTTGCATAGCTTTGATCATGAAGGACACATCACCAGCTCCCTCTTGAGCTACACCTTTGTCATTGGACGTCATAGTCTTACTTCTGCACAAAATAAATGGGATACCTCACAGAACACTCCCTCATGTGTTTCACTCAAAAGATTATGTCACACTCCCTTGTGTTTACACTATTTATGGTTTTTTTTTTTTTTATTTCTTTATATGAACTTTCACTCTTACCTTTTACCACTCAGATTTTCCTTTTCAGCTCTATAAAAAGCTAAACAACGTAAATCAAGGGTATTGATTTTGAACAGAATAAGTTAAACTGCGTAGAATTGAACAAATTGGAGAACAAGAATCAAGCGAAAAAGGATGTCAACACAAATGGATTTAATGAACTAAATTCACAAAAATCAGGATAGGGGTAATATAACCTAGAGGACAACTTGGGTAACAAAATAGGAGAACAGATGGTAGAATTGGAGTTGAGCAAGGAAAACTTTATTATTATTGTGGCCAATATGACCAAACTGTTAACCTTATCAATAACTTTGAATTTGATGTTTTCTTTCTTTTGTTCTTATTCCTTCCCTCTTTTTTTTTTGGGTTTTTTTTTTCAGCACAAAACAATAGTAGAATACTTGAACATACCAATTGGAATTGAAATTAGCATGTTTATGAGCTTAAACAAACAAGCAAAGAGAGAAGGATTGCAAATAAACAGATTTGTGCATTTGAATGATAATGCACATAATAGACAAACTAAACAACAATAGATAAATCAAAAGATAGAAAATTAAAGAGTGAGTGGTTTCAACCTGATTTAGAACCCTGCTCTGATACCAACTGATGCGAAAAACCCCAAAAAGACGTGGCTTAGGGACCTAACGCACACAGGGAATCAAAGAACAACCAGGAAAGCTAAACCAGAGTTTAATATCACAAACCCTAGACCCACTCTGGGAAGGAACACGAACCTAGTGTATTTAAGAAGGATATGGACGCCACACTCCAGAAAAGAAAGGAATTGGGAGAGATAAGTTGATTAGAACGCCACAAGAAGTACCTCTTGATAAGTTCTTTAGTCACTAAAAGAATCGAAAGAAAAACCCTAACTTTTTATTTCACTCAAAGTTGTCTGACTCTCCAAAACTTACAAGGGGAGCCTATTTATAGGCTAAGATAGCAATCCTAAAAAGGCACAAATTCCTACTTAGGACAAATTCTTATTTGGAGGAATTCCTAATTGTGGACAAATTCCAACATAAATAATAAACTCTTATTTAGGAAGAAATGCTATTACTTATTCTAACCTATTTAAGTATTTTAATTATATTAATTAGGGCTGGACTCCTTGTCAAACTTGAATTCGCCCCATTTGAAGCTGGGTTGGCCTGGATGTCTTGAATCAGCCCATTTAGTGCTTCTTTAATCTTTTTGGCTCTAACTCGTGTTATTGGGCCTTCTGGGATGTGCAATGGACCTCTTGCAACCATTGGAGCCTTCCACCCATCATCTCTATGGTTCTCATCACCAACTGTCATGGGCCTATGGATTTATTGCATCCTACCCATGTGGCCTTAAGAATGCTTCCCAAACAGCCTTCTCACACTCTACTTACAAGAACCTTTTTGGAAATTAACTTTAGAAGTATATTCCACTTGAAAATTGAGTGTACCAATGAGGGGCAGGAGGTCCCCTTTTATACAAGTTTTGGACAAACTATAACCGTTAAATCCCTCCTTTATCTAATGGTAAATATTACATCCTTTCAACTTCCTATGTACATACATTTACTAGCATTTATTACATGGCTAGTTCCAATGTATTTTCCTTCCCTATGAGGTATCTTGATTCAACATATTATCCATCCCTAGGTACAAAGGACTGTGACACAACTCCATTGAGATGGCCTTATCTTCATCTATTGCCTTTACAAGAGTTGTAGCTCTTCAAGTTAGCTTTCCAATGACTTAAATTTCACAGCTAAACCCTTTCCCATTTATGAGATATGACCGAAAAACTAAGTAGTGCGTGACTGATCTGCTCTGTCCAGTACACCTCTCATGATCAGAGTTCAATATTTTGTCTTGTCCAATTGGTTCGGAATTTGCATGTGGTTTCTATATGGAAGTCATAGCTCAGTCTCTTAGCTGTCCATAGAAATTGGTTTCATTAAAAGAAACCTCCTGCAACCTAAGAAATAGCAAAAGCATGTAAACTAGGCCAAAAACTAAATTTTACCAGACTTTTCTGATGATTAGGCATATGGACAACTAAGTGAGAAGCCAATCAAATTACATCATCTAGACTATCAAACATGCATGAAATATTAAGTATGAGGCAAAATATTGTGCAAAACTTGGTTGTTAGCATCCATTTCAAGTGGTGGCATGGATTATTGACAATGCCTACAAGTTAAACCTTCCCCTTAAGTAAAATATGAGTACAACCTTTAATATTTTTGACAATTCCCCTTTTCATGCAAGTGATGATTTGAGGATGAATCTTTTTAAGAAGAAGGGAAATGAAATTAGTGGAATGATCAAAAAAATTTGGGCTAACGAAGATAATTTAAGCTTGAAAAATAGTAAAGCATATCTTAATGTAGGCCAAGGCTTTATTGATTTGATTGGAGTACTTAATGGGCCAGGGTTACAATAAGATCCACTATTAAGTAATAGTTTGTTATAAAATATGAATCAATAATAAAATAGGAATATTCTTATATTATAGGAGTTTATCATTGTCATTATTTTTTTGGGTTTTTTGTTAACTAAACCTATAAATAAGCTTAATTTCATTGTTAAAAATGGAAAATTGTTAATGAAAATAAAAGTGAGAATTTTCTCTTTTGGTTCTTTTAAGAACTAACAAACTTATCAAGAACTAACTCTTCTTATAGCATTTAACCAAACTTATCACTCCCAAATCCCTTATTTTTTTGGTCTATGGTGGGTATTTCCCTTTTTATACTTTAACTTCATGTTCCTTGAACACTGGATCTAGGTCTTGCATGATTGAAATCTGATTTAGCTCCTGGGTTCTTGTTCAATTTCTTATGCATGTTGGTCCCTAAGCCATCTATTTTTGGGTTGACATCAAAATTCCATCCAATGAAAAAGGCATTACTCATGATTAACTTCTTACCTATAAGTAAATCATTCATTGTTTAAACATGAGACCATCCCTTGATTACTGGACAATAGGGTTTTCTCCTCTGCATAGCTTGAATCCATTAAAGTCTGTTGATTAAAGAAGCTCTTACTCTTGATTAGCTTTCATTATTTGGATTGAATTGTTCGTTAGTTAAAACTTGAATCAGTCATCTAATTCCTTAATAATAAGGTTTCTTCTTTCCTTGTAAGGAATAATTGATCTAATTCCTTAATAATAAGGTTTCTTCTTTCCTTATAAGGAATAATTGACACAAGATGTTCATAAAATCAGTATCCATGTGTATATCAAACATTAATTTCATTTGTGGCATCAATACATAACATAATAATAATCAAGCCCAAATTTATCCAAGGCCCATTACTCGTTTAAGACCCAAAATGGACTCTACAAACCATGCATTAGTTTTGAAAGTGATTGTGGATTAGTTAAATTGAAGCACTATTGGAATAAGTAATCTAATTAATTGGAGTCTTAATTAGCCACCTTTATTGACTAAATAAATGAATCATACAAAGATTGATAGAGGCATGAATTGCTGGTAGAAATTGTTATCTCTTATGCTCCTTTTCCTTTTTTTCCAATTTTTAATAAATACTTTTTGCTTGTTTTCAATGTATAATTTAGTACAAGTTTCTGAAAATTTGTAATTTATCTTTTATAAAAGGAATCACATGTAACAATGAGGATCTAACTATCTTTTATGAATTTAAGTACAATCTCATTGTTATAATTCTTATCACTTGTTTCCTTGTGTGTGGAGAATTCCTTTAATTCCTTATCCTTTGATATGTTAGCTTTGCTTTTGTCATTGTTGGTGTTTGGATCCTAAAGTTCTTATCTTAGGTGTGATTGCCTTGCATTATCACCTAAGTGTTTAACTTCTCTATCTCTTTTACTTTGCTTTAGCAGCTCAATCTCTTCTTTTGGGAGTACTCACCCTTCTCCTTAGCAAGCAATCCTTCATTTGGTATTAAAGCTTTTGGTTATCAGCATGAGATTGGGTGGAGAACAACCTGTGAGAGAGTGATTAAACACCTTGAAACCAGCCTCCAAAATACCCTTTAACTTTGCAATGGAAAACAAATGTGTCCAAAGCAAACTTACATTTGAGCAAGCTTATAATAAAGGTCTTTGGTGTGGCTTTCTAAGCTCGAATTTGCTTCTTTGGCCCAAACTTTTCAATTAACCCACCAAAAGCACTTTCATCCTTTTTGCTGTTGAATGTCATTAGCTCTTCTTGAATGCTCAATGGATTCTTAAAAGCTCTCCATGCATTAACTCATCAATGCATCTCATCATTGTTTCTAGGACAATAATCTTGTCTTTCAATTGCCTTACTCTCATTTTAAGTTCATTAATTTCAACTTTAAGCTTTTATATAAAAGGTTTTTTTTTGTTTTATTATAGAATTAACCCTTTAACTCATTGGATTATAGTTTTAAGGCTATAACCTTCATGTAGGACAAAAAGTTTAGAAATACCTCTTATACTAGATTTTTCCTCTTTAGCTGGATGTAAATGCTTCTCTAGTTGTTCTTCTTTTTCTGTTAGCTCTAAAATTTTATTTATAAGATTGAATTTCATATTGTATTCTCTAGTTAAGACTAATAAGTCATTCCTTTTACAAAGAGCCTTAAAATAATCACATTGACCTTGACAACTCTTTTCAAAGTCAAAATTAACACTAAAAGAACTATCTTCTTCAATGACATCTAATTCTAAATCCTCTTGATCTAAATCAATTTTTGATAAAAAGATATTTATTAATAACTTCTTAAGGTATCTATTGATATTTTTTGAATTTTATGTTTTGTTTTACACTTATTGGCATAATTTTTTATTTTCCTACATCTATAGCAAACAATTATTTTCTCTCTTTACCTTAGGCCTTTTCTTTTGTTTTGTTTTCATCTAATAAGGCAACTTCTCTTTAGGTTTACTTATTTCCTTTTTCATCAAAGGTCTATGGGATATGTTATGGGTCAATAACCCATTTTTTTTGCAAAAATCTCCTAAAGCTTTTTTTTCCCTCAAGCCTTTCATTTTATAATTGTCAATGTAGCTTAATTTCATTACAGAGTCCTTCAGCAACAACTTTAGTTGCTAATTCTCCATAAGTATATTTACTATAATTTATTATCCCATAATCATAGGCTTTAAGCCTAATTTTTACTCTCTTAGCAAATAGGGTAGGAAGTCTTGATATAAACTTTTCTTTCTAAAAATCACTTTAACTATCCTCCCTAGTAAAACTTTTGAGGAAAATACATATCAACACTACATAAAGTGAGAAAAATTTAGATATCTTAAATTAATAAAGTTGATTATAAGTTTTGTCAAATAGCAAAGTGGTTGTTACAATAAAATGATTTGTAATTGTCTATACAAGTGTATTAACACAATCAAATATTTGTAATCCATCCTCAGTTTTTATTGCCATAAAAATTTGATTCTAAGTAGTGCTTGAAAAATAAAAAGAAAACTATCATCAACATTCTCATTAATTATAGTTTCTTTATTATTATTATTATTATTATTACTAGAATGTCATCCCCTTTGTAACCTATCAATTAAATATTATAGAATCATTATCAATGATTTATGCCTCATATTCAAAACATCCAACATTGACTCAAGTGAACAAATGACATTAACATGACTTAGGTTTCAACTTGGAAATTTAATAGCTAATTAACTAACATTTGGCTTTGATACAACTTAGAGGAATTGCATGCACAAGCATATAGGAAAACGTGTAAAAATAGAAAAAGCTTGAAATGATTAGAAAACTTATGGAATCAAAGCTTCCATTGAATTACATACTTTCATTAAAATGATTTTGAAATTAACTTTAGTGTCTATGCTAAACTTTAAATGCATTGTAACATCGATGTCTTCACATCTTTGGAAATTGAATTCATTGAATTCCATCAAACAAAGGAGTTATTGATAATGAATGGCTTTTCTCACAGGTATTAAGTAGTTCAATCCCTAAATAATGAGGTCATCTCTTCATTTCTTACTAACAAAGCTTGCCCTTCTATTGTAAGGACTCAACCACATAAAATGATCTTCTGATTAAGTTTTGTGTCGACACCAAACATTTTATTCCTTGCAACAAACATGTCTATACACCTTTTGATGAAATCCATGGAGAAGCCAATGCACAGATGGTTTCTTAGGATACATTGATCATTCAAGAAGGACCAATGACATGTTCAAGAGCAAAAGAATGAAAGAGACACTTAGCAGGATAATTGAAGAACTTTGGGTCAAAGAAGATCATTTTAGCTTAAAGATCAACAAAGCATATCTTAATATACGCCAAGGCTTTATTAATTTGATTGTAGCACTTAATAGGCCAAGATTATAATAAAATCCACTCCAAAATAGGAGTTTGTTAAGATAAAAAAAAATAAAAGGTCTACAATAAAATAAGAGTGTGCTTATATTTTTAGAGTCCATCATTGTCTTTTTTTTTTTAGGTTGTTAATTCAACCAATAAATAGCCTTGATTTTATTGTTATAAAAGAAAAATATTTGGTGTAAAAAAAAGTGAGAAATTTCTCCTTTGGTTTGCTAAAAACTAACTTATCAAGGACTAACTCTTCTTATGGTGTTCAATCCAACTTGTCAATCCCAAATCCTTTCTTTTCTAGAGTGTGGCATCCATATCCTCCTTTCTACCTTTAGTTCATGTTCCTTGAACATTAGGTGTAGCTCTTACATGATTGAAATCTAATTTAACTTTCTTGGTTTCTTGTTTGACTACATGTGTGTGTTAAGTCCCTAAGATACTTCTTTTGGGGTTCACATCAATTGGAATTAAGGCTTTAGGGCTTATATCAATTTTATTTATCTAAATTTGAGCTTTTCATGTTTTTCTTCTTAACCACATTTCATAACCTCTCATTTTTTGAATATGCAAATCCTAGCTTATCTTTTTTTTTTTTTTTTTAACTTCTATAAACCCTAGTTTATCTTTTCTTATCTTTAAATACGTGCAAAAAAATCTTGTCTAAGAAAGAAAAGCAAGAGGGAAAATAAAGTCAGAGAAAAGAGAAAGAATTTTGTTTGATACTCTCCTATTTGAGAAGTAAATCCTATATGTTTAGATCAAAAGAAGATAGAGGCTTTATTTTCAATTTTCTATCTAATTCCTACAAGGACTTGGATTTAATTACTCTCTCTCTATCTTTTTTTTTGTGATTTAATCTTGTTAAGTTCTTCTAATTCACAACCTTAATTCATTTAGCTTTCCTAAATTTCTTTGATTTTGATTTGTTAGAATTAGTTGGTTATAAGATGACTTTGATTGACCTTGTTTAGTTCAATAACAAGCTGAGAGAGAAAAGCCAAATTTATATAGTGTTCCATCACAAAAGTGAGTGTCATACTATAAGAGAGTGAAGTGAACCATGTGAGGGAGTGTATGTAATGTTATTCCCAACATTCTTTTCTATGTAGGTTATGATTTGAGGACAAATCCTTTTGTGGAGAAGGGAAATGGTAAGATCTATGGAGGAGCTGATGCATGGAGGACTTCTAAGGACCAATGCAACATTTCAAGAAGGGCAACTAACATGTTCAAGAGCTAAAAGGATGAAAGAGGCACTTAGTAGATTGATTGAAGCAATCTAGGTTAGAGAAGATCATTCATGCTTGAAGGATAGCAAAGCATATCTTAATGTGGGCCAAGGCTTTATTAATTTGATTGGAGTACTTAGTGGGTCAAGGTTACGATAAAATCCACTTTTGAATAGGTGTTTGTTATAAAATAAAAGTCTACACTAAAATATGAATGTTCTTATATTTTAGGAATCTATCATTGTCTTTATTTTTAGGGTTGTTAATTTAACCTATAAATAGGATAGATTTCATTATTAAAAAAGCAAAACAATTGCTGAAAAAAAAAAAAGGAAAATTTTTTCCTTTAATTCTTTCAAAAACTAAAGAACTTATTAAGAACTAACTCTTCTTGTGGTGTTTATCACTCCCAAATCCCTTCTTTGCTGGAGTGTGGCATCCATATCCTTCTTCATACCTTTGGTTTGTGTTCCTTGAACATTGGGTCTAGGTCTTGCATGATTGAAATCTAAATTTAGCTTTCTTGGGTTCTTGTTCTATTCCTTATGTGTGTTAGGTCCCTAAGCCACATCTTTTGGGGTTCACATCACCTTTGGTACTTTAGATCAATTTCATTCCATCAATGAAAGAAGTCATTGATCTTGATTAGCTTTTCTTAAAGGTATTTAATGGTTCAATTTTTTGAATAATGAGATTGTCCTTCATTTCTACCTAATAAGGCTTCTCCTTTTATTACAAGGATTGCTTCACATGAAATAATCTTGAAATGAACTTTTGTGTCTACATCATGTATTTTATTCATTATGACAAGCACAACTTTACACCTTCTACACTTTAAATCCTTTGAATTATGTCAAGCAAAGGAATTATTGATCTTGGTTAACTTTTCTTATATGTTTTGTATGATTCAATTCCAAAATAGTGAGGTCCTCTCTTGGTTTTTTGCTACAACACACTTGCTTTCATTGTAAGGTCTCATTCACATAAAATGATCTTGAAATTAACTTTTGCATCAATGCCACACATTATATTCATTGCAACAAGCACAATTGTACTCCTTTGGTATTTTGAATCCATTGAATTCCATCAAAAACGGAGTGATTGATCACGATTAGCTTTTCTTATAGGTATTGAATGGTCTAGTTCTAAATAATGAGTCTACCTCTTCATTTCTAATTAGCAAGGCTCCTCCTTTCATTGCAAAGGCATATTTACACAAAATTATTTTGAAATTATTTTTTCCACACCTAACATTAAATTTATTGTAACAAGCATGTCTTCACACCTTTGGCACTCTAAATCTATTGAATTCGATCAAATAAAGGAGTCATTGATTTTGATTAGCTTTTTAAACATGTATTGAATGGTTAATTCTTGAATGATGAGGTCACCTCTTAATTTTTTGCTAACAACACTGTTACTTCCACTACAAGGTTTCATTCACATAAAACGATATTGAGATTCACGTTTGTATCAATACCAACCATTATATTCATTTCACCTAACAAATCTTTTCACCTTTGGCACTGTAAATCCGTTGAATTTGATCAAACAAAAGAGTCATTAATCTTGATTTGCTCTTCTTGCAAGTTTTGAATGGTTCAATTCTTAAGCAATGAGATTGTCTCTTCATTTTTTGCTCATAAGGCTTCTCATTTCATTACTAATACTCATTTAAACAAAATGATAGCTACATTTTTACAGCTTCTCCCATCAATGATCGTGCAACATACCTTATCATTGATATGACAATGTGCACAGAAGATATTTTCTCTTTGTACTCCATCAACATCCTTGGCTTGGTCACTTAATGCTTATTTAAGCCATATAAGCTTCAATGGTTGAATTAATATGGGGGGGTTAAGGTAAATAAGTAGGTTTTCATATTGTTTACTTTTGGGAGATATATTGAAATGGTCTTATGTGATGTTATACCCATGCATGCTAGGCATATTTTATTGAGAAGACAATGGAAATATGATTGACATGTAATGCATGATGGGTTTAAGAATAGGTACTCTTTTGTAATAAATAATAAACCTATTACTCTTGTACCTTTAACAATCGATAAGTTTATAAAGAGGTCAATTGTGGATTTAAAAGAAAAAGAGTGAGAGAAAAAAAGAAATGATGAAAAGAGGATAAAAGAGGGAATGAAAGGAGAGAAAGGAGTAATGAATGAAAAGAAGGAAGAGAGCAAAAATAAAAATTGAGAGTTTGTATGCGAAAAAGAGTGATCTTAAGAGAGCTTTCTATTCAAAATAGCCTATGATTATACTTTTGTACAATGAGTTTTACTTTAGTATTGAAGTGTTTAAGCCCTTTTTGCCTAGTATTGTTGTTTCTCCTTTGCATGAATTTGATGATGTTTTTCCTAAAGAACAAAATAGTTTGCCACCTTTGAGAGGAATACAATATTAGATTGAATCCCATGCCATAAAATTGACCATGCAAACAATATATGGCTGAATTATTCTTTAGAGAGGTAGTACACTTACATGGTAAACTCTTGCAACAGTAAAATCCACCTAATAAGTTGCAATTTTGCCTCCTTCTTTAAGTGCAAACATTTAAGAGTTGCATGATTAGAATAAGTTATCACTTTGTGCCAAGAAAATAAGGCCAAAATTTTTTTAAAAACAAAACAACAAATAAATGTTCCTTTTCACTTGTGAAATAATTGCTTTGGGTTGTATCTATAATCCTCAAGGCATAGTAAATAGCATGGGTGGCCTTGCCAACTTTCTATCACAAAACTGCTCCCATAACATAATTGCTTTCATTGCACATAATCTCAAATGGAAACTCCCAATTTGGTAGCTACATTATTGGTGTCAAAAGCCTCTCAAAAGAGTGAAACACATCCTTACGTTTCTCATCAAACTAAAAAGGCACATCCTTTTGCAATAACTTACAGAAGGGCAAAGCTATCTTTGAAAAATCCTTAATAAATTTATGATAGAAACTTGCTTTGCCAAGAGAAGATCAGACCTCCTGTACATTTGTATGTAAGGTAAAGCAAAAATAATATCTATCTTAGATTTGTCCATGTCCATTCCTCTAATTGAAGTAACATGCCTTAAAACTATAACTTGCTATACCATGAAATGACATTTTTCCCTATTTAAAACCAGGTTAATTTCTAAAAATCTCTTCAAAATCAGTGTAAGGTTAAGTAGGCATCTATCAAATGAATCACCATAAACACAAATGTCATCCATAAGTACTTCTATGATGTTCTCTATATAATTAAAAATTATATAACCATACATCTCTAAAGTGTGGCTAAAGCATTGCAAAGTCCAAATGGCATCTACAATAAGCAAATGTACATATGAAAGTTGTCTTCTCTTGATCTTCCAGTGCAATTACAATCTAGTTATAACCTAAAATTGCATTTTCTAATCTAATGTTATTCAAATTTAATGTATTTTTATGTAATTTATGCAATTGAAATATTAAATTACTCAACATTCTTAATAAAGTAAAAAAAAAATGATACTTTTTAATACAAAACATAAGATTTTAGTAGTTATGTTAATCAATTTAAATGTTTTTCAAATTTAGAGTCTTCTACAATAATTATTGCAATTCTAATAAAAAATTACTTGAAATTCACCAAAAAAATAAAATTAATCATATTTGAATAAAAAATGAATGATTTAAATAATTATATTTTTTTATCCTAAATTTTATTCAAAATTAAATTCTTTTTATACTATTTACGTAATATTAAGAACAAGTTACTCAATATTGAAGAAAATTTAAAAAAAAAATGTCATTTTTGAATATAAAATCCTAAATTTTAGGAATTATTAAAATTTACAATATTTTATTATTATTTCTGTAATTTTAGTAAAAGTATACTCTAAATTTAACAAAAAGTAAAAAAGAACCTATTTAAATAAAAAAAGGACTGATTTGAGTAATTGTATTTTATAATCTAATTATTTTTCAAATTTAATTTTTTTTACATAATTTACATAATTTAAGTATTATATTACTCAATATTCATGAAAAATTAAAAAGCAATATTTTGAAAACAAAACTTAAGATTTTAGTATTCAAATGTTTTTCAAATTTAAAGTTTTTTGTAATAATTTATGCAATTTTAATAAAAAATTACTCTAAATTTACTACAAAATAAAATTGAGATTTTATTAAAAATCAAATGATTTAAGTAATTGTGTTTTTTATCATGACTATTATTTAAATTTAAATTCTTTTTATATCATTTATGCAATTTAAAAAATAGATTAGTCAACATTATGAAAAATAAAAAATGATATTTTTCAATACATAACCCAAGATTTTAATAGTTATATAAATCAAATCAAATATTATTCAAATTTATAATTTTTTATTATAATTTTTGCAATTTTAGTGAAATAGATCATTTTTGCAATCTAATGTTATTCACCACAAAGTGAAATAGATCATGTTGGAGCAAAAAATGATTAATTTAAGTAATTACCTTTTCTTTTGTTTTTTTTTTTTTTATCTAATAAGATAACTTCTCTTTAGGTTTATTTATTTTCTTTTTCATCAAAGGTGACATGTTATGGGTCAATAACCCATTTTTGCACAAAAATCTATTAAAACTCTTTTCTCCCTTAAGCCTTTTCATTTTATAATTGTTAATGTAGCTAGATTTCATTATAAAGTCCTTTAACAACAACCTTAGCTACTAAGTCTCCATAAGTATAATTACTATAATCTATTATCCCATAATGGTAGGCTTTAAGCCTAGTTTTTAATCTTTCAACAAGGTAGGAAGTCCTAATATAAATCTTTCTTTCCAAAAATCACTTTGACTATCCTCTCAAGTAAAATTTTGGAGGAAAATACATATCGAAAATACATAAAGTGAGAAAAATCTAGATATCTTAAATTAATAAAGTTGATTATAAGTTTTGTCAAATGGCAAAGTGGTTGTTCCAATAAAATGGTTTGTAATCATCTATACAAGTGTATTAACACAATCAAATATTTGTACTCCAAATGTTATTCAAATTTAAAATTTTTTATTGTAATTTCTATAATTTTTGCAAAAAGTTACACTAAATTGATCGAAAAGCAAAATAAATACTATTTGAATTAAAAAAGAAACTCAATTGAGTAATTTTATTTTCTAATCTAACCATTATTTAAAGTTAACATCATTTTATATAATTTATGCAATTTAACTATGATTTTACTCAACATTCAATATTTTTGAATACAAAATTTAAGATTTTAATAATTACATAAATTAATTAAAATGTTGTTTAAATTTAAACTCTTCTATTGTAATTTTTCTAATTTCAGTAAAATGTTATTTTTAAATTTATTAAAAAGTGAAATAGATCATATTTGAATAAAAAAACAATTGATTTAAGTAATTACATTGTTTATTCTAATTTTAATTTTAATTTAAATTTCTTTTATCTTATTTATGCAATTAAAGTAATAAGTTAGTAAACATTCATGAAAAGTATAAAATATTGATATTTTTGAATACAAAACCCTAAATTTTAGTAACTCATTAAATCTAACCAAATGTTATTTATATTTACAATCTTTTACTATAATTTCTATAATTTTAGTAAAAGGTTACCTACATTTACCAAAAAGTAAAATAGATCCTATTTAAATAAAAATGAATTGATTTAAGTAATTACATTTTTTAATGTAACTATTATTCAAATTTAATGTCCTTTTATGTAATTTACACCATTTGCTATAATTTTTGCAATTTAAATGAAAAAGTACTCCAAATTCATTGAGAAATAAAATCAATTATATTTGAATAAAAACAACTAGTTTAAAAATTATATTTTTTATTCTAATTACTATTTAAAATTAAATTCATTTTATATTATTTAGATAATTTAAATAATATGTTAGTTAACAATTATTAAAAAGTAAAAAAATAATATTTTTGGATTCAAAACCGTAGATATTAGTAACTACTAAAATTTGACCAAATGTTATTTAAATTATAATTTTTCATTGTAATTTCTACAATTCTAGTAAAGGGTTACCTAATTTCACTAAATAATAAAATAGATCTTATTTGAATAAAAAATAACTAATTTGAGTAATTTATTTTTTATTCTAATTATTATTCAAATTTAAAATCATTTTACAAAATTTATGTAATTTAAGTATCAGGTGACTCAACATTTATGAAATGTAAAAAATATTTTTTAATCCAAAACTCTAAATTTTAATAACTATATATATCAATCAAAATATTAGTCAAATTTAAAGTCCTCTACTATAATTTTTGTAATTTTATTAAATGGTTATTCTAAATTAATTAAAAGGTAAAATAGACCATATTTGAATGAAAAATAATCGATTTAGGTAATTGTATTGGTTATTCTAACCCTTATTTAAATTTAAATTTTATTTATCTTATTTGCACAATTGAAGTAACAAGTTAGTGAATATTTATGAAATGTAAAAAATAATATTTTTTAATATAATACTCTAGATTTTAATAACTATTTCATTCAAACCAAATGTTATTTAAATTTACAATCTTGTATTGTAATTTCTACAATTTTAATAAAATGTTACTTTAAATTAACTACAAAATAAAATAAACACTATTTGAATAAAAAAATAATTGATTTAACTAATTGCATTTTCTAATCAAACCATTATTCAAATTTAACTTCATTTATCTAATTTATGGAATTAAAGTATTAGGTTACTCAATTTTCATGAAAAGATAAAAATGACACTTTTCAATACAAAATTCAAAATTTTAGTAATTACATAAATTAATCCTAATCTTATTCAAATTTAAAGTCTTTTACTATAATGTTTGCAATTTTAATAAAAAAGGTTACTCAAAATTCACTAAAAAGTAAAATTGATTATATTTGAATAAAAAATGATTTAAGTAATTAAATTTTTTAGTTCACACATTATTTGGATTTAAATCCATTTTTTGTTATTTATGCAATTTAAGTAATAGATTAGTTAATATTCATTAAAATTTTAAAAAAAAAATGACATTTTATAATATAAAATCTCTTATTTTAGTAGTTATTTAAATTAAACCAAATGTTATTCAATTTACAATATTTTATTATAATTTTTACAATTTCAAAAAATAGTTACTCTAAATCTACTAAAAAGTAAAATAGATTTTATTTGAATAAAAAACAATTGATTTAAATAATTAATTTTATATTCTAACTGATATGGTCAATCAGTAACAGGATTAAAAAAATTTTTCTAGTAAGGGATTACTCCAAATGTACTGAACATATTTGGATAATCAAATGTTATTTAATTGGTCCAAAGATACGATTCAAGCTTAAGGGGACTCAAATTCATTACCAACTTTCATGGTTATATCTATGGTTAACATTTAAATTAGTAACTATTCAATTTGATTACTTAATAACTGGTTACATTTATTGATAATTTTAATGTTGATTTACCATAGAGATAACCTATGTTACATTGGTAAGTAACTGTTACTTTTGCTCAAATTAGTAAAATTCACCAATTTAAAAACATTTGAAACATTTAATATCATGAATAATTCTAAAATTACTAAATGAAATTAGGTCCTACATAAAAAGACTTTAGTGAAATCAAATTTAAATAACATTTGGTTTGAAAAGATTTACATAAATCTTTATGTAAGCTCATTGGTTATTAATAAATAGATTAGAAAAAGTAATTACTTAAATCCATTATAATCCAAATACAATTTTTAATTCAAACCAAATGTTTGCACCAAAATCCATTGCATATGATTATGTAAAATGACATGAATGTTGAATATGGGGTTGTAAATGTTATAATCTATTTTATTCAAATCAATCCAAATGTTATTTAACAAAATAGATGTTACTCAAATTCATGTGGCTAAAACAAATTTGAGCTATATTTGAAGAACATAACTTGATAATGAATATTGAGTAATATTCACCAAATAGATCCCAACCATTCAAATATTATTTGAATTTACCTATTAGTAGCAATTCATGTTAATAGAAGGTTACTTAATTATTATTCACCAATATACTTATATAACAAACCTTAAGGATGTTCAAATTGATTGTACATAAATCATGTAATTTAACCTTAATAGTTGGTAAGTTAGTCCAAACAATCAATATAGTAATAATGTTTATTCAACATTATTTGACATTTGGTAAACATTTGATGAATCTTCCATTAGGATATGTTACTAATGTCAGTGATTAATAACCTATTGTCGATGGAGTTAACTTAAGCTTATTCATTAATCAATGTTATTATTTCTTTACTGTAATTTTCATTGAGTAAATTGATCCCAAAATTTATTGAATGACCATCTTGGATTATATGGGTTTAATTACAACCAATGGCATAAAGTATGGATATTATAGATTGATTTGGTTAATCATATCAAATGAATCACATAAATTTTTATTCATTACTAAAGGTAATTCATCTGTCTAGGAAATAATCAACAATAGTTGTCATGTTTAATAAAAAAAAAAAAACTTTAGATTTTAATAATTAATGTCATATTAGTGACAAATTGATAAATTAATAAATTGAATAACCATGTCAAATTCGATGAATTTACTACATTCAAAACTATCGAATAACATTTTGTGACCATAAATGTCTACTAAATTAAATCAATTGACATGAAATGTGGGTTTATGCATTTGGTTTGATTGTTAATAAATATGATATTCAAGGGTAATTCATGACTATACTACCAAACAACCTCAACAAACGTTATTATCTTTTTCTATATCAAATGTAACCTATGAAACCGTTTAAGATTATTTTTGATGGAAGCCATATTGTACCAGCTTAAATCAACAAGGGAGTTGATGCTTTGCAAGACCTTGGAGGACCAATGACAAGGGCAAGGTCAAAGAAAATAAAGGAAGCTCTCAACAACTTGTTATGCAACATTTACCATCAGGAAGTTGCTAGGTATGAGTTAAGGATGATGGAGGCTTCACCAGGGCTTGCAAATGTGTCATCTGTGGAGGAATTTGAGAACCATGGCCTTGGGAAGGAAGTTGGATTTGGGAGCCTATGTTTGGGCATTTAAATGGATTATTTTAATGGGTTATATTGTTATGCAGTGGGTTGAACGAATTCCCTTAATAAGTCCATCTTATTAACCAGGGCTTTTGGAGGTACAAATTTCCTTAATAAGCCCATCTTATTAGCTAGGAATTTCAGGGGTACAAATTTCCTTAATAAGCCCATCTTATTAGCTAGGAATTTCAGGGGTACAAATTTCCTTAATAAGCCCATCTTATTAGCTAGAGTTTTTAGGGGATAGCATATAAAAAGGGTAGAAAGGGTGGCTGGAGGCAGAACAGATTT
Organism: Rhizophora apiculata; assembly: GCA_037832385.1. Lineage (NCBI taxonomy): Eukaryota > Viridiplantae > Streptophyta > Magnoliopsida > Malpighiales > Rhizophoraceae > Rhizophora > Rhizophora apiculata. Next base: position 1,479,510 of record CM075427.1, read on the forward strand.
TTGATGAATGTATGAGCTATTTTCTCTAGTTCTTTGAGAACTAATTCTGAACTTTCATACTTAAGTGTGTTGGTTCAATAGACTTATCTTCTTCAATGTTGTTGTTGTTAAGAGTGGCATCTGAATCTTATAGTTCTGGTTCTTGGTTGTTTATATCATTGACTTAGAACTCCAAATCCTTTAGCCTTTGTTAGAACAATTTTATACCAACATTAGTGTTGGGTTCCGTTTACATATAATCGGAGTTTGTATCATTTGGTATCAAAGCCTTGGGTCTAACTCAAGTTAGTTATACCTTTGTTCTCATCTATTTCATGTATTCTTCATTGTTAGTTGAATAATCAGAAAAAAAAAAAAAATCGTGTATTTCTTGGGTTACCTTTCTGCTATTCGTTCCTTCTATAGAAATACCCATTAGTTAACCAAAAAGAAAAAAAAAACAAAAACAAAAACACCGGCTTCATTGCTCAATTGGTCATTTACTCAATTATATCTGATAATTGATTGTTGTCTGATTGCACTACTCATATCATTGAATTCCTTGTCATTCTGTTTGCTTTATCGCTCATCTTCTTGATCATGCCACTTCTCTGAAGAGGTAGGTCTAGGATTGATATATTCAAGTTTTATTTGTTTTGAGTTTAGTTTGCTTGGAACTATTGAAAGTGCTCTTAGAGTCTTGCAATTCATTGTGTGAAATACAAGAGTTGAGGACTACTATAGTTGAGTGGAGAGCAAACACACAAGGGAGTGGGTTTTGTGAGGTATATTCTTTATTTACTAACAATCTTGCATATTCAATATCTAAAGCTAAAAAAGGTAGTTTCCCACATGGAGAGGAGGAAGTAGTTGCTCCAGATTTCAAATTACTTATGAAATCCTTAGAGCAGAAGTTTGATAGGATTGACCAAATGTTTTGGGAAGTTCGAGACAGGATGGATAAAATAAAAGGGGAATCGAGTGTCAATTAGAGGCGAGCTAGGAGGGTCATGAAGGAGCAATTTAAACATGACTTCAGTGAAGATGGTGATGATTATTATGATGACAGCGATAATGCTAGTAGAAACTTCAGAGGTGGATTTAGAGGAGGACATGGTAATAGGAATGGTAAAGGAGTAAGAGACAATGGAAATGTTTATGAAAGGTACAATAGAGGTTGGGATAACAGAAATAGAGTGGAGGAAGGAGTAGACAAAAATCTTAGTAGTATTAAAATGAAAATATCTTTTTTCCAAGGGAAAGCTGACCCTGATGTCTATTTGGATTGTAAACGAAGGGTAGAATTAATATATGAGTGCCACAACTTCTTTGAGGAGAAGAAAGTGAAGTTAGTTGTGGCAGAGTTCATTGATTATGCTGTAATATGGTGGGACCAGTAAGTTACCACTAGGAGAAAAAATTTTGAGAGAATCATAGAAACTTGGAATGAGTTGAAGACTCTAATAAGAAGGAGATTTGTTCCCAGCTCTTACTATAGGGATTTGTATAACAAGTTGCAGAGCCTTACATAAGGTTCCAAAACTTGTGGAAGAGTACCATAAGGAGATGGAAATTGCTATGGTTAGGGCAAATGTAATGGAGGATAAGGAGGCAACCATGGCTAGGTTCCTCCAAGGGTTGCATAGAAACATAGCTGATGTGGTAGAATTGCAACACTATGTAGAGCTTGAAGACATGGTACACATTGCCATGAAAGTTGAGAGGCAACTTAAGGGAAGGAACACTTCTAGAAATAATCAGAACTTAGGTTCATCTTTTTGGAAGTCAAACTGAGGGAAGAAGGAAGAGAAGATGACTTCTAAGCTTAAAACCAATTCACATAGACCCAAGACTAGTGGGGGCAGCCTGGAAAGGGGCAAATTTGAAGAAAAACTTGAGGGCACCCAAAGAAAAACTCGAGACATCAAATGCTTTAGATGTCTGGGTAGAGGTCATGTGGCTTCACAATGTTCTAACAAGTGAACCATGTACCTTAAGGAGAATGGTGACTATGTGTCTGGCATTGATGCTAGTGATGAAGACCAAATGTCACCAATAAAGGATGCTAGTGATGTTGATGAAGGGATAAAGTATCCAGAGCATGGTGGAAGGCTTTTAGTAGCAAGGAGAGCCCTTAGTGTGCAGGTTAAGGAGGAGGATGATGTTGAAATGCAGTGGGAAAATATTTTCCATACTTGATGTTTGGTTCAAGATAGACTCTGTTGCTTGATCATTGATGGACGTAGTTGCACTAATGTAACAGGTACAGAGTTGGTGGAAAAATTGAATTTGCCTACAACCACACATCTTAGGCCATATAATTTGCAATGGTTAAATGACAGTGGAGTGGTGAAAGTGACTAAACAAGTTATGGTTCCATTTTCTATTAGTAGATATAATGACAAGTTGCTTTGTGATGTTGTACCTCTGCAGGCCGGGCATTTGTTATTGGGCCATCCTTGTCAATTTGATAGAAAAGTTTTGCATAATGGTTACAAGAACCACTATTCTTTTACCATGGATGGAAAACCATTTACACTTGTTCCATTGACTCCAAAACAGGTGTATGAAGACTAAGTGAGACTTTATGAAAGTGAGCCAAAAAGGAGTGAAAAGAAAGAGAGAGTCAAGAGAAAAGAAAGTGAAGGAGAGAAAAACAAGGTAAACGCATTTGAGAGTGCTAAGTACAAGAGTGAAGATGAAAGACAACAAGTGAGTGTGTTTGCAAAAGGAGCAGATGTTAGGGTTGCCTTCCAAGCTAGGCAACAAATGATCTCGATCCTTTACAAGCATTCTTATTTCTTTAACACTAACCTTGATTCATCTTTACCTAGTGCTATTTCATCCTTGTTGTAGGATTATAATGATGTATTCCTTAAGGAGATCCTAGATGGTTTAACACCAAAGAGAGGGATTGAACATCACATTGATCTTATTCCTGGAGCTCTCATTCCCAATAAGCCAGCGTATAAAGGTAATCCTGAGGAGACAAAGGAGCTTTAGAGCAAGTTGATGAGTTAATGAGGAAGGGACATGTAAGGGAGAGCATGAGTCCATGTGCAGTGCCAGTGTTGCTTGTGCCAAAGAAAGATGGATCTTGGAGGATGTGTGTCGATTGTAGAGCTATCAACAAAATAACAGTTAAGTATCGATATCCTATACCTAGGCTTGATGATATGCTAGATGAATTACATGGTGCTTGTTACTTCTCTAAAATTGACCTTAAGAGTGGGTATCATCAAATTAGGATGAGAAAAGGAGATGAATGGAAAACTGCATTCAAGACCAAGCATGGTTTGTATGAATGGTTAGTTATGCCCTTCGATTTGACTAATACACCTAGTACTTTTATGAGATTAATGAATCATGTTTTGAGACCTTTCTTAGGAAAGTTTGTTGTGGCTTATTTTGATGACATATTAGTATACAATAGGAATTGAGAAGAGCATGTTGAACATTTGTATTGTGTACTTGATGTTTTGAAGAAAGAGAAATTGTATGCCAATTTGAAGAAATGCGATTTTTGCAAGAATCATGTCATTTTCTTGGGTTATGTTGTGTCTGCTCATGGCATAGAGGTTGATAAAGAGAAGATTAAGGCAATTCAAGAATGGCCTACACCTAAGAGTGTGAGTGATGTGGGGAGTTTTCATGGTTTGGCTAGCTTTTATAAGAGGTTCATTAAGGATTTTAGTACCATAGTTGCACCATTAATTGAGGTGATTAAAAAGAGTGTGGGCTTCAAGTGGAGTAAGGAACAACAAGATGCCTTTGATTTGCTTAAGTCTAAGTTGTGTAATGCACCACTTCTTGCTTTGCGTGACTTTTCTAAGATCTTTGAAATTGAATGTGATGCATTGGGCATTGGGATTGGGGGAGTTCTCATGCAACATTGAATTATCCAACTTATGATAAAGAAATGGATGCACTTGTTAGGACTCTAGAAACATGGCAGCATTACCTTTGGCCCAAGGAGTTTGTAATTCATACTGATCATGAGTCTTTAAAATACTTGAAGGGGCAAGGTAAGTTGAATAGGAGACATGCAAAATGGGTTGAGTTTATTGAAACTTTTCCTTATATAATTCAATACAAATCAGGTAAGGAAAATGTTGTTGTTGACACATTGTCACGTAGGTATACATCGATTAGCACTTTGGGCATTAAGTTGCTGGGGTTTGAGCACATTATTGATTTATATGCTAATGATGTTGACTTTAGTAATGTATATGCTGCATGTGAGAAAGTTGCCTTTGGTAAGTTCTATAGATATGAGGGGTATTTGTTTAGAGTAAATAAACTTTATATTCCTCAAAGGTTTATGAGAGCATTACTTGTGAGAAAAGCTCATAGGGGTGGTTTAATGGGACACTTCAGTATTCAAAAGACTTTTGATGTTTTAAATGAACATTTCTTTTGGCCATATATGAAAAGGGATGTTGAAAGAGTTTGTGCTAAGTATATTACCTGTAGACAAGCTAAGTCTAGGGTGATATGAACTTTGATTATATGTAAATGGAACTCAACACCAATGTTGGTATACGATCGTTCTAATAAAAGTTAAGGGATTTGGAGTTCTAACCCAATGATTATAAACAACTAAGAACCAGAATTATAAGATTCAGACGCTACTCCTAACAAAAACAATGTTGAAGAAGATAAGTCTATTGAACTAACACACTCAAGTATGAAAATTCAAAATTAGTTTTCAAAGAACCAGAGAAAATAACTCATACATTCATCAAAAATTTGTTTTGCCTACAGCCACCCTTTCTGCTCTTTTTATATGCTATCCCCCCAAAACCCTAGCTAATAAGATGGGCATATTAAGGAAATTCATACCCCCAAAAACCCTAGCCAATAAGATGGGCCTATTAAGGAAATTCGTTCAACCCACTACATAACAATATAACCCATGAAAATAATCTATTTAAATGCCCAAACATGGGCTCCCAAATCCAACATCTTTCCCAAGGCCATGGTTCTCAAATTCCTCCACAGATGACACATTTGCAAGCCTTGGTGAAGCCTCCATCATCCTTAACTCGTACCTAACAACTTCCTGATGGTAAATGTCGCACAATAAGTTCTTGAGAGCTTGCTTTATTTTCTTTGACCTTACCCTTGTCATTGGTCCTCCAAGGTTTTGCAAAGCATCAACTCCCTTGTTGATTTGATCTGGTACAATATGGCTTCTGATAAGAGATTGAACCCTAACTCCACCACAAAAGCTAGCTCAAGAGTGGAGGATTGACCCAACCCTTATAAACAACCCAAAGACCTCCTCAGGAACCGATGTGGGACACATCATTCCTGACCCCTTTAAACTGCACGTCCCTGTGCTGCCTCAGTCGGCGATCGGCACGGCCCGTGCTGCCTCAGTCGGCGATCGGCACGGCCCGTGCTGCCTCAGTCGGCGATCGGCACGGCCCGTGCTGCCACAGTCGGCGATCGGCACGGCCCGTGCTGCCTCAGTCGGCAATTGGCACGGTGGTAGGGAACCTTTGTACATGCACCCACCGACTCTCTGAGGTTTGGCTTTAATACCAACTGATGCAAAAAACCCCAAAAAGACGTGGCATAGGGACCCAACGCACACAGGGAATCAAAGAACAACCAGGAAAGCTAAACCAGAGTTTAATATCACAAACCCTAGACCCACTCTGGGAAGGAATACGAACCTAGCGTATTTAAGAAGGATATGGACACCACACTCCAGAAAAGAAAGGAATTAGGAGTGATAAGTCGATTAGAACGCCACAAGAAGTACCTCTTGATAAGTTCTTTAGTCCCTAAAAGAACCGAAAGAAAAACCTTTGCTTTCTATTTCACTCAAAGTTGTCTTTCAACTTTCATGGCCATGTGCACCATGTCTTCCAATTCCACATAGTGCTGCAATTCAACCACATTTGCTACGTCCCTATTTAGCCCTTACAGAAATTGAGCCATGGTTGCCTCTCTATCCTTTCTACATTGGCCCTAATCATGGTAACCTCTATCTCCTTGTGGTAGTCCTCCACACTTTTGGTGCCCTGAGTGAGCCCTTGCAACCCTTGGTACAACTCCCTGTAATAGTGATCAGGGACAAACCTCCTCCTCATGATAGCCTTCATCTCCTCCCATGTATCAATAGGCCGCTCATGATTTCTTCTCCTAGACAAAATAAGTTGATCCCACCAAATAATAGCATAAGCAGTAAATTCAACGGCAGCAAGCTTGACCTTTTTGATAAGGGATTGAACCCTAACTCCACCACAAAAGCTAGCTCAAGAGTGAAGGATTGACCCAACCCTTATAAACAGCCCAAAGACCCCCTCAGGAACCGATGTGGGACACATCATTCCCAACCCCTTTAAACTGCACGTCCCCCTGCTGCCTCAGTCAGTGATCGGCACGGCCCATGCTGCCTCAGTCGGCGATCGGCACAGTGGCAAGGAACCTTTGTACATGCACCCACCGACCCTCTGAGGTTTGGCTCTGAGACCAACTGATGGCAAAAAACCCCAAAAAGACGTGGCTTAGGGACCCAATGCACACAGGGAATCAAAGAACAACCAGAAAAGCTAAACCAGAGTTTAATATCACAAACCCTAGACTCATTCCAGGAAGGAACACGAACCTAGCGTATTTAAGAAGGATATGGACGCCACACTCCAGAAAAGAAAGGAATTGGGAGTGATAAGTCAATTAGAACGCCACAAGAAGTACCTCTTGATAAGTTCTTTAGTCCTTAAAGAACCGAAAGAAAAACTCTTGCTTTCTATTTCACTCAAAGTTGTTTGACCCTCCAGAGCTTACAAAGGGAGCCTATTTATAGGCTAAGATAGCAATCCTAAAGAGGTACAAATTCCTACTTAGGACAAATCTTTATTTCGGAGGAATTCCTAATTGTGGACAAATTCCAACATAAATAATAAACTCTTATTTAGGAAGAAATGTTATTACTTATTCTGACCTATTAAGTATTCTAATTATATTAATTAGGGCTGGACTCCGTGTCAAACTTGAATTCGCCCCATTTGAAGCTGGGTTGGCCTGAATGTCCTGAATCAGCCCATTTAGAGCTTCTTTAATCTTTTCTGGCTCTAACTCGTGTTATTAGGCCTTCTAGGATGTGCAATGGACCTCTTGCAACCATTGAAGCCTTCCACCCATCATCTCTATGGTTCTCATCACTTTTTCTCCTCGGAATAGTTGTGGCAATCAAAGACCAATTTAACCTTCTTTTCCCATTCTAGGTATGCATCAGGATCATTCTTACCTTGGAAAGAAGGAATTGTCATTTTAATACTACCTAAATTATGATCGTAGGTGCCTTGCCTCCCAAATTCTCTTCGATCCCTTCTATTGTTACCAGTTCTAACCATCGTAGTTTGATCATCAACTTCATCATCTTCTACATCATCTTCATGGTCATAGGCACGTGTCAACTGCCTTCTTGCTTTGGGAGCCTCATATTCCCTATGTTTCCTTTGCAACTCTGCTATTGTAATAGCTTGCTCCTACATCCTCTCCGTCATATCATCAAATCTGGTATTCATGCGCTCAAATTGTTGTTGCATAGCTTTGATCATGAAGAACACATCACCAGCTCCCTCTTTAGCTACACCTTTGTCTTTGGATGTCATAGTCTTACTTCTGCACAAAACAAATGGGATACCACACAGAACACTCCCTCACGTGTTTCACTCAAAAGATTATGTCACACTCCCTCATGTTAACACTCTTTATGGTTTTTTTTTTTTTTCTTTATATGAACTTTCACTCTTACTTTTTACCACTCAGATTTTCCCTTTCAGCTCTATAAAGAACTAAACAACGTAAATCAAGGATATTGATTTTGAATAGAATAAGCTAAATGGCGTAGAATTGAATAAATTGGAGAACAAGAATCAAGCGAAAAAAGGATGTCAACACAAATTGATTTAATGAACTAAATTTACAAAAATCAGGATAGGGGTAATATAACCTAGAGGACAACTTGGGTAACAAAATAGGAAAACAGATGGTAGAATTGGAGTTGAGTAAAAAAACTTTATTATTATTGTGGCCAATATGACCAAACTGTTAACCTTATTAATAACTTTGAATTTGATGTTTTCTTTCTTTTGTTCTTATTTCGTCCTTTTTTTTTTCTTTTTTTGGTTTTTTTTTTTCAACACAAAACAATAGTAGAATAATTAAACATACCAATTGGAATTGAAATTAGCATGTTTATGAGCTTAAACAAACAAGCAAAGAGAGAAGGATTGCAAATAAACATATTTGTGCATTTGAATGATAATGCACATAATAGACAAACTAAACAACAATAATTAAATCAAAAGATAGAAAATTGAAGAGTGAGTGGATTTAACCTGATTTAGGACCAGGCTCTGATACCAACTGATGCGAAGAACCCCAAAAAGATGTGGCTTAGGGACTCAACGAACACAGGGAATCAAAGAACAACCAGGAAAGCTAAACCAGAATTTAATATCACAAACCCTAGACCCACTCTGGGAAGGAACACAAACCTAGCATATTTAAGAAGAATATGGACGCCACACTTCAGAAAAGAAAGGAATTGGGAGTGATAAGTCGATTGGAACACCACAAGAATTACCTCTTGATAAGTTCTTTAGTCCCTAAAAGAACCGAAAGAAAATCGCTTGCTTTCTATTTCACTCAAAGTTGTCTGACTCTCCAGAGCTTACAAGGGGAGCCTATTTATAGGCTAAGATAGCAATCCTAAAGAGGCACAAATTCCTACTTTGAACAAATCCTTATTTTAGAGGAATTCCTAATTGTGGACGAATTCCAACATAAATAATAAACTCTTATTTAGGAAGAAATGCTATTACTTATTCTGACCTATTAAGTATTCTAATTATATTAATTAGGGCTGGACTCCTTGTCAAATTTGAATTCGCCCCATTTGAAGCTGGGTTGGCCTGAATGTCCTGAATCAGCCCATTTAGTGCTTCTTTAATCTTTTTGGCTCTAACTCATGTTATTGGGCCTTCTGGGATGTGCAATGGACCTCTTGCAACCATTGAGGCCTTCCACCCATCATCTCTATGGTACTCATCATTACTGATGCGAAAACCCCGAAAAGACATGGCTTAAGGACCCAATGCACACAGGGAATCAAAGAACAACCAGGAAAGCTAAACCAGAGTTTAATATCACAAACCCTAGACCCACTCTGGGAAGGAACACGAACCTAGCGTATTTAAGAAGGATATGGACGCCACACTCCAGAAAAGAAAGGAATTGGGAGTGATAAGTCGATTAGAACGCCACAAGAAGTACCTCTTGATAAGTTCTTTAGTCCCTAAAAGAACCGAAAAAAAAACCCTTACTTTCTATTTCACTCAAAGTTGTCTGACTCTCCAGAACTTACAAGGGGAGCCAATTTATAGGCTAAGATAGCAATCCTAAAGAGGCGCAAATTTCTACTTAGGACAAATCCTTATTTTGGAGGAATTCCTAATTGTGGACAAATTCCAATATAAATAATAAACTCTTATTTAGGAAGAAATGCTATTACTTATTCTGACCTATTAAGTATTCTAATTATATTAATTAGGGCTGGACTCCTTGTCAAACTTGAATTCGCCCCATTTGAAGCTGGGTTGGCCTGAATGTCCTGAATCAGCCCATTTAGTGCTTCTTTAATCTTTTTGGCTCTAACTCATGTTATTGGGTCTTCTGGGATGTGCAATGAACCTCTTGCAACCATTGAAGCCTTCCACCCATCATCTCTATGGTTCTCATCATTACTGATGCGAAAAACCCCAAAAAGACGTGGTTTAGGGACCTAACGCACACAGGGAATCAAAGAACAATCAGGAAAGCTAAGCCAGAGTTTAATATCACAAACCCTAGACCCAGTCTGGGAAGGAACACGAACCTAGCGTATTTAAGAAGGATATGGACGCCACACTCCAGAAAAGAAAGGAATTGGGAGTGATAAGTCGATTAGAATGCCACAAGAAGTACCTCTTGATAAGTTCTTTAGTCCCTAAAAGAACTGAAAGAAAAACCCTTGTTTTCTATTTCACTCAAAGTTGTCTGACTCTCTAGAGCTTACAAGGGGAGACTATTTATAGGCTAAGATAGCAATCCTAAAGAGGCACAAATTCTTATTTTGGAGGAATTCCTAATTGTGAACAAATTCCAACATAAATAATAAACTCTTATTTAGGAAGAAATGCTATTACTTATTCTGACCTATTAAGTATTCTAATTATATTAATTAGAGCTGGACTCCTTGTCAAACTTGAATTCGCCCCATTTGAAGCTGGGTTGGTCTGAATGTCCTAAATCAGCCCATTTAGTGCTTCTTTAATCTTTTTGGCTCTAATTCATGTTATTGGGCCTTCTGGGATGTGCAATGGACCTCTTGCAACCATTGAAGCCTTCCACGCATCATCTTTATGGTTCTCATCATTCCCCCTCTCCTCAAAAGGATTCGTCCCCGAATCATCACCTACATCAAAAGGGGAAAGATCAGAAATGTTAAATGTTGCACTCACATTATACTCACCAGGAAGATCCAACTGATAAGCATTGTCATTAATTCGGGTTACAACTTGAAAGGGACCATCTCCTCTGGGTTGTAGCTTCGTACACCTTTCAGCTGGGAACTGTTCCTTGCACATATGCACCCAAACCCAATCACCAGGTTCAAACACCACCTTCTTTCGTCCCTTGTTGACATGGGATGCGTGGTGCTCAGTTCGTTTTTCAATATGTTGTCGCACCTTCTCAAGCAATTTTTTTATCATGTCAGCCTTGCGTTCCCCATCTAAGCTGGCATACTCATTGACAGGTATAGGTACCAAATCCAAAGGAGTCAATGGATTAAAACCATATACGATTTCAAATGGAGAGTAACTAGTAGTAGAATGAACACTCCGATTATACGCAAACTCGACATGTGGTAAGCAATCTTCCCATGTTTTCAAATTTGTTCGAATAATAGCAAGCAAAAGAGTAGAAAGAGTTCGATAACTACCTCAATTTGCCTATCAGTTTGTGGATGACAAGTAGTTGAAAACAATAGCTTAGTACCTAACTTACCCCATAAAGTCTTCCAGAAGTAGCTTAAGAACTTTGTATCCCGATCTGAAACCATGCTTCGTGGCATGCCATGCAAACGTACTACTTCTCTAAAGAATAAGTCAGCCACGTTGTTTGCATCATCAGTTTTATGACATGGGATGAAGTGTGCCATTTTTGAAAATCGATCAACAACAACAAATACAGAATCCCTACCCCTTTTTGTTCGTGGCAATCCTAGTACAAAGTCCATAGATAAATCAACCTAAGGATGGTTAGGTTTGGGTAGAGGGGTATACAAGCCATGAGGTAAAACTCTAGATTTAGCTTGTTTGCATGTTTTGCATTTTGCACTATCCTCTCAACATCTCGTTTCATTCGAAGCCAAGGAAAATGTTCATTTAGGACATCTAGGGTTTTCCTAACTCCGAAATGACCCATTAGACCACCCTCATGAACTTCTCTTACAACCAACTCCCTCAAAGAACTCATAGGCATGCATAAACGGTTTTCCCTAAATAAGAAACCCTTATGCCTATAAAACTTCTCAAAGGCTGACACCTCACATGCTCTATATACATTAGCAAAGTCAGGATCATTCACATATAAATCCTTAATGTATTCAAATCCTAATAAGTTTGCAGTAAGTGTCGAGATAAGGGCATACCTGTGAGATAACGCGTCAGCTACCACATTTTCCTTACCTTTTTTATATTGGATGATGTAGGGAAAGGTCTCAATAAATTCAACCCACTTGGCATGTCTTTTGTTCAACTTTCTTTGTCCCTTCAAGTGCTTCAAAGATTCATGGTCAGTATGGATGACAAACTCTTTAGGCCAAAGGTAATGTTGCCATGTCTCCAAAGCCCGTACCAATGCATACATCTCTTTATCATAAGTAGGATAATTAAGGCTTGCTCCACTTAGCTTTTCACTAAAGTAAGCAATTGGGCGCCTTTCCTGCATCAAAACAGCTCCAATGCCAATACCTGAGGCATCACACTCAATCTTGAAAGCTTTTGCAAAGTTAGGTAAAGCAAGTAAAGGTGCAGAACTTAATTTTTCCTTGATGCAATTAAAAGCCTTGTCTTGGCCACTACCCCACCTAAAACTCATGTTCTTTTTGATAAGCTCAGTGAGTGGTGCAGCAATGGTGCTAAAGTCTTTAACAAAGCATCTATAGAAACTAGCTAGACCATGAAAGCTACACATGTCACTAGTTGACTTAGGTGTAGGCCAATCACGAATTGCCTTAACTTTTTCCTCGTCAACCTCAACACCTTTAGCACTGACAACATAGCCAAGAAATGTGATCTGATCAGTACAAAAGGAACATTTATGTAAGTTAGCATACAATTTCTCAGAACGTAAAACACTTACAACAGAACGTAAATGATCAAGATGATCTTCTAGGGTTTTACTATAGACCAAGATATCATCAAAATACACCACTACAAATTTACAAATGAATGCACATAAAACATGATTCATTAGTCGCATAAAAGTGCTTGGTGCATTAGTGAGACCAAATGGCATAACTAGCCACCCATACTTAGTTTTGAAAGCTGTTTTCCACTCATCTCCCTCTCTCATCCTAATCTGATGATATCCACTTTTCAAATCAATCTTAGAAAAAACACATGACCCATGCAATTCATCTAACATGTCATCTAATCTAGGTATGGGGTGACGATACTTTACAGTGATTTTGTTGATTGCTCGACAATCAACACACATCCTCCAAGTCCCATCTTTTTTTGGTACAAGTAGGACAGGCACAGCACATGGACTCATGCTTTCCCTCACATATCCTTTGGACATAAGCTCCTCAACCTGCCTTTGAAGCTCCTTTGTCTCCTCAGGATTACTCTTATATGCTGGCCGGTTAGGGATGGATGCACCTGGGATGAAATCAATTTGATGTTCAATTCCTCTATTAGGTGGCAATCCACTTGGGATATCGTCAGGGAATACATCTTCAAATTCCTACAATAATGCAACAACAACACTAGGCAAAGATGAGTCAAACTTGTTAGTGTTAAAATAAGCCTCCTTGTACAAAAGTACAATCATAGGTTGTTTGGCATAGAATGCTCTTTTGACATCACTTCCTTTTGCATAGAGATTTTCTTTTTTCTTCTCTTTTTCTTGTGTCCTCACGTTTTCTTCTCTTTTATCAATCTCTTTTTTCTGTTCACTCTCATTTTTAATCCTTAATTGATCCTCATATGCTTGTTGAGGTGATAATGGTACAAGAATGACAGGTTTTTCATTCATTACAAAGGAATATTGATTCTTGAAGCCATCATGCATAACTCGCCTATCAAATTGCCATTGTCTTCCTCATAGAATATGTCCCACATGCATGGGTACAACATCACATAAAACTTCATCACGGTACCTTCCGATAGAAAATGATACAAGCACTTGCTGATTTACCTTCACTTCACCACTCTCATTCAACCACTGTAGTTATATGGTCTAGGATGCTTCATAGTAGGCAAATCCAACTTCTCAACCATAGTTGTGCTAGCAACGTTAGTGCAACTCCCACCATCAATAATCATACTACATACCTTATCTTTGATGAGACACCTTGTCTGAAAGATGTTATCTCGTTGCACCTTATTTTCTTCTTTTGCTTGTACATTCAATGCTCACCTCGTAATGAGAGCTACTCTGTTAACTAGATACTCCTCTCCATCACATTCACCCTCTGATGGTGGCACAGAATCATCATCTGATTCACTTTCAGTTTCAACATCACCATTACTTCTCAGGATCATTGCATACTTATTTGGACATTGAGATGCAATGTGACCCCTGCCCAAACACTTAAAACATTTAATATCTCTATTTCTACTCGGTTAGGGTTCGAATTTACCTGTCTCCTTGCTAGAACCCACATTCTTGTGCTTGGGTAGCTCGGCTTTGGACTTGTAATTGGCCATCTCGTCCCTTTTACTCCAGTTTGGCTTCCACGATGAGGTAGAACTGGAATTCTGCCCAACCTGTGTGGAGCCCTTTCGTTTAAGTTTCCTTTCAACTTTCATGGCCATGTGCACCATGTCTTCCAATTCCACATAGTGCTGCAATTCAACCATATTTGCTATGTCCCTATTTAGCCCTTGCAGAAATCGAGCCATGGTTGCCTCTCTATCTTCTTCTACATTGGCCCTAATCATGGTAATCTCTATCACCTTGTAGTAGTCCTCCACACTTTTGGTGCCCTGAGTGAGCCCTTGCAACCTTTGGTACAACTCCCTGTAATAGTGATCAGGGACAAACCTCCTCCTCATGATAGCCTTCATCTCCTCTCATGTATCAATAGGCCGCTCATGATTTCTTCTCCTAGTCAAAACAAGTTGATCCCACCAAATAATAGCATAATCAGTAAATTCAATGGCAGCAAGCTTTACCTTTTTCTCCTCGGAATAGTTGTGGCAATCAAAAACCAATTCAGCCTTTTTTTCCCATTCTAGGTATGCATCAGGATCATTCTTACCTTAGAATGAAGGAATTGTCATTTTAATACTATCCAAATTATGATCGTAGGTACCTTGCCTCCCAAATTCTCTTCGATCCCTTCTATTATTACCAGTTCTAACCATCATAATTTGATCATCAACTTCATCATCTTCATGGTCATTGGCACGTGTCAACTGCCTTCTTGCTTTGGGAGCCTCATATTCCCTATGTTTCCTTTGCAACTCTGCTATTGTAATAGCTTGCTCCTCCATCCTCTCCCTCATATCATCAAATCTGGTATTCATGCGCTCAAATTGTTGTTGCATAGCTTTGATCATGAAGGACACATCACCAGCTCCCTCTTGAGCTACACCTTTGTCTTTGGATGTCATAGTCTTACTTCTGCACAAAACAAATGGGATACCTCACAGAACACTCCCTCACGTGTTTCACTCAAAAGATTATGTCACACTCCCTCGTGTTTACACTCTTTATGGTTTTTTTTTTTTTTTATATGAACTTTCACTCTCACCTTTTACCCCTCAAATTTTCCCTTTCAGCTCTATAAAGAACTAAACAACATAAATCAAGGGTATTGATTTTGAATAGAATAAGCTAAATGGTGTAGAATTGAACAAATTGGAGAACAAGAATCAAGCAAAAAAAGGATGTCAATACAAACGGATTTAATGAACTAAATCCACAAAAATCAGGATAGGGGTAATATAACCTAGAGGACAACTTGGGTAACAAAATAGGAAAAGAGATGGTAGAATTGGAGTTGAGCAAGAAAACTTTATTATTATTGTGGCCAATATGACCAAACTGTTAACCTTATCAATAACTTTGAATTTGATGTTTTCTTTCTTTTGTTCTTATTTCTTCCCCCTTTTTTTTTCTTTTTTTTGGTTTTTTTTTTTTTCAACACAAAACAATAGTAGAATACTTAAACATGCTAATTGGAATTGAAATTAGCACGTTTATGAGCTTAAACAAACAAGCAAAGAGAGAAGGATTGCAAATGAACAGATATGTGCATTTGAATGATAATGCACATAATAGACAAACTAAACAACAATAATTAAATCAAAGGATAGAAAATTGAAGCTTAACAGCTTGGTGTACTAGTTTGAAGGGATCTAGAAGTTTGACTTGTTCAGCATACTGAGAAATGGAAGCCGGTACTAGCACTAGCACCACTTATAGCAAGAAGGTTCCAATCTTCAACGGAACCAACTATCATATGTGGAGAGCAAGAATGCAAGTGGTATTTGCAACCATGGGCATGAACGTGGTGAAATGCGTTCAGGAGGGTTTTGTGGCTCTGGAAGAAGGTAAAGACCTAACCCTAGAGGAGTTAAGGCAGTTTGAGATAACTGGGAAGGCCTCAAATGTCATCATTTTAGCATTGACAGATGATGAGTATGCTAAAGTTATGGACTGCAAATCTGCCAAGGAGATATGAGACAGATTGCAGAAAGTCTATGAAGGTAATGGCAGAATGAAGGAGGCTAAGCTTCAAGTGTTCAAAAAGAGATATGAAGCTCTCAGAATGCTAAAGAATGAGACAGTTCAAGAGTTTTTCACCAAAGTTATTGACGCTGTGAACGACCTGAGAAGTCATGGGAAGAATAAGAAGGACTCATCGATTGTGAAGAAAATTCTAAGAATTCTGCCTGAGAGGTTTGCCTCAAAGGTGGCAGCCATAAAGGAGAGTAAAGATCTCAATTCTATGTCTCTGCATGATCTTCAGTGCAATCTCATTGCATATGAGATGAGAATAAAGTCAACTGAGAGCTCATCAACATCAAAGGTATCAAAGGAGGTAGCTTTCAAAGTTATGAAACAGTTAAAGATAAAAGAAGAGGAAGACTCGTCCAGTGAGGATAATGATGATGATGAGGAAGAAAGCGAAGGTGAAGTATTGGCTTACTTCACAAGGAAATTCAAAAAGGGGTCTAAGAAGGGAAAAGGACAGTTGTCCTTGAGATGTTATCGTTGTGGGTAGACTGGACACTTTGCTTCTCAGTGCAAAGTGAAACTTGATGATGAAGATGAGGATGGTGATGATGAGCAGAATTCAAGATGGAGAAGATCATCATTCAAATCAAAGAAGTCCAGTAAGAAGATTGCCAACCCACAGAGGAAGACGAGAGGCTCATTCAAGAGTTATGTGAGTCAGACAAAAGAAGTTGATGAGAAGGAAGATGAAGACTCATCAGATGAGTATGTCTTTATGGCATCAGCGCAAGGTGGTAACTCAACCTCTAAAGAGGAAGAGGAAGTTAATGAAGAAGCCAGATCTTGAAATTGAGCTGGAAGCAGCTTCAAAGGAAATAATCAGAAGGGGCAGAACCATAAGAAGGTTGGAGGCCCATATAAAACAAGTTGAAGTAAAGTCTGAGGAAGTTGAAAGTCAAAATGATGAAATAAGGGCTGAGCATATTGACTTGAAGAGAAGATTTGAGGAACAGGTCAAAATATGTGAAGACCTTACAATAAAAGCTTGGCTCAAGGGCTTAAAAAATCGAAGAAATGGAGAAAGAGTTACTGAGACTTCAGCAACAACTCAAAAGTAGTAAAGAGAACTTGTAGAAGCTTGAAATGGTAGGAGAAACAAGTTCTGAAAAAGGAAAAAAGAATGTAGAGAAAGTGCAGCAATCTGAGACTGCATTGGCTAAAGAAAATAAGAATGTGCCACAGAAGTTGAAAGAGAAGGTTGTGACTCAGAAGAAGATAGCTGAAAATAAAGAAGATCTGAATAAGCAACCTAGGGTGACAAACAAGAAGGAAGAAAAGAAGTTCAGCCAGTAGAGGGCTACGGCTGAACAGAAGAAGGAAAAGAAGGTGACTGAAATGAAAGTCATATAAGCAAAGAAGCCAGCTATTTTGCCTACACAGCAAGTGATGAATAGAAGAAGACAAGCTGTGATTAGACCCAAGAAGAGGTAATTTCAAGGTCATTGCCTTTATTGTGGAGTTTGGGGTCATAAGGCGAGTAACTACTGGTGGAGAAGGCTAGTATATGTCTCCAACTTGAGAAGATACGATGCTGCATACAGGGGGAGACAATACAGAATTCAGAAGAGAACACCTGTGGTGAGTTCTTGCACATACTGTAAAAGGCAAGGACACGCTGACAAGGATTGTTGGTGGAAGCCCAAACCAGTGGTTTCAAAGAACAAGTTTGCTATATTGGCAGACTTGGAACAGTGTGAAAGGTACGGGAAAGATGGCCATAATGCCAAGAGATGCATGACACTTCTCCCTGAGTAAGAGAAGGCACTCAATGGCACAGTGGAAACAAGCGGTGCAATCAAAGCTGAGAAAAAGGAGAAAGCTATCTTCTAACCAGTTCAAAAGAAAGAATATAAAGCTAAAAGGGAGGTGGCTAATATAGCTGAAATTGCACTCAAAACTGACTGTAAGGATAAGCAGTGGATCCTTGATAGTGGATGCACTTCGCACATGACAGGAGATAAGAGTAAATTATCAAAACTAAACAAATCAAGAGAAGGCAGAGTCAAGTTTGGTAATGATGATTCACTCAACATCAATGGTTAGAGGTTAGTAAAGATTGGAAGAGGAAAGCAGAAAGATGTTCTGCACATTGAAGGACTCAGATATAATTTAGCATCTGTCAGTCAGCTATGCAACGAAGACCATAAGATAATATTCACAAAAATAGGTTGCCAGGTAAAGAGTAAAGAAGGTAATACTGTTGCAGCTGGGAAGAGAACAGTTGGAAATTTATATGTGATTGATGAGGACAAGACAAGTAGCTCTTTACTCACCAAAGAAGAAGAAAATCAACTCTGGCATAGGAGGCTGGGACACTTATCACAGAAGAACATGAGGAAGCTGACCACTACTCATGCAATCAGAGATATTCCCGACCTCAGGAGGGAGAGAGAGTATGTTTGCTTAGCATGCTCTAAAGGAAAACGTGTCAAAAAGCAGTATAAGACCAAAGAGTTCAGTTCTGAAGCAATGCTTGACATTATGCATACTGATTTGTATAGGCCGATGAGAACAAAAGGGTTGAATGGTGAGAGGTACTTCGTCTTGTTTATTGATGATTATTCCAGAAGGACCTACATCATGCACCTCAAATACAAGTCAGAAGTTTTGAAATACTTCAAGAGATACAGAAGATTGGCTGAAAATGAGAGTGGAAAGAAGATCAAAGTATTAAGGTCAGATCAAGGCACTGAATTCACAAATGGAGCTTTTGAAGATTACCTTGAGAAGCATGGAATTCACCATCAGATGGCAGCAGCAAGAACACCTCAATAGAACGGTGTGGTAGAGAGGAAGAATAGAGCTGTGGTTGAAATGGCAAGAACTCTACTGCTGGAATCCAAGCTTCACACAAGATTTTGGACAAAAGCAACATTTACAGCCATGCACCTACTGAACAAAGTTCTACTAAGACCCAATACTGATAAGACTTCATATGAGCTATGGAGTGGGAAGAAGACAATAGCCAAGTATCTCAGAGTCTTTGGCAGCCCATGTTTTGTGAAAAACAAGGAGCAAAACTTGGGAAAATTCAACGCTAGGTCTGATGAAGGCATCTTTGTGGAATACTCAGCAAAGACAAAAGGTTATAGAGTTTTCCTGTATAAGCTGGGAAAAGTGATCACTTTCAGCGATGTGAGAATAGATAAGAACTGGAAAACAATGCAGAATGGAGAAGATGACTTCAATGTAGATGAAGAATCAGACCAACCTGAAGAAAAGGAACAAGAAGTAAGTTCAGACTTGGAGAAGAGTGAGTCTAAAGATGAAGAAAGAGATCCTCTTGCAACTAAGACGGTATAAGGAAGAAGGATAAAGAAAACATGGACCAGTGCTCATCAAGGAGATCAAATCATAGGTGACCCATCAACAAGAGTTACAACAAGAAGAAGAATTGTGGGAGCTACTACTCTATTCTCACAAGTTGAACCTAAATCTGTTGAAGAGGCTATTCAAGACAAAGCCTGGGTCAAAGCTATCAATGAGGAGCTGGATCAAATTGAGAAGAATGATATATGGGAACTGGTTCCAAGACCCACTAATAAGAATGTCATGGGAACAAAGTGGGTGTTTAGGAATAAACACAATAAAGATGGCAAGGTTATGAGGAACAAGGCCAGGCTGGTCTGCAAAGGCTACACTCAGATAGAAGGGGTAGATGTTGATGAAACTTTTGCACCAGTAGCAAGGTTAGAAACTATCAGAATGTTCTTACCTTTGACAGCACATAAGAGGTATAAAGTCTATCAGATGGATGTGAAATCCACCTTTTTAAATGGGCTCCTAAAAGAAGAAGTGTATATTGAACAACCCGATGGAGTACAAATCAGTGAGGATGACACACATGTGTGCAAGCTGAAGAAAGCCTTGTATGGTCTTAAGCAAGCTCCAAGAGCATGGTACAGTAGGCTGGATGCATACTTGAGAATGTTGAACTTTAAAAGAGGAACGATTGATAATAACCTGTATGTATTCAACTCAGAGAAAGGCTAGTTGATAACCATAGTATATGTAGATGACATCATCTTTGGAGGGGATCACTCTGAGCTATGCCAAGATTTTGCACAGAAGATGAGTGAGGAATTTGAGATGTCATTGATTGGAGAAATGACGTATTTTCTTGGATTACAGATAAAGTAGTGTGAAAAAGGTATCTTTATTTCTCAGACGAAATATGCCAAAGAGATGCTGAAAAGGTTTGACATGGAGGATAGCAGATCTATTAGTACCCCTATGACAGTGGGCTGCAAGTTAACAAAAGATTAGGAGGGAAGGAGTACAAGCCCTACAGAGTACAGGAAGATGATAGGGAGCCTTTTGTACCTTACGGCATAAAGGCATGATCTTATGCAAGTTGCGTGCGTTGCCAGCAGATTCCAAGCTGATCCTAAGGAGTCTCATGTGATGGCAGTGAAAAGAATCTTAAGGTACCTCAAAGGAACACTAGAAATGGGCTTGTGGTATCTAGCCATAGATTTTGTTAAACTACAAGCATACACTGATGCAGACTAGGTAGGAAGTATAGATGATAAAAAATCAACTAGCAGCTGGAGCTTCTACTTGGGTTCAAAGTGTGTTGCATGGTTAAGTAGAAAGCAAAACAGTGTTGCTTTGAGCATAGTTGAGGCTGAGTATATGGCTACTTGTGCAGCATGTACACAGGTGATATGGATGCTAAGACAATTGGCAGACTTGAGTGTTGAAGTGAAGTTACCAGTGAGTGTATTTTGTGATAATCAAAGTGCTATTGATCTCAGCAAGAATCCGGTTCAACATTCGAGGAGCAAGCATATTGACATCCGGTATCACTTCATCAAAGATCAAGTGGAATAGGGTACAATTCAGTTGGAGTATGTTGGCACTAAAGATCAAATTTCAGATATTCTAACTAAACTTCTGTCCACAGAGCTGTTTGAAAAGCACAGATTGAGTCTATCTGTGCAAATGCCTCCTCAAGCCTGAAGTTCAGGTGAATCCTCCATTTCTACTTTGCGAGTTTTTCAGATTTGTAATTGGTTGGCAAAGGGGGAGAGAAGCAACAGTGCAGGGGGAGTTGAAACTGCTGTATAGTGGCTTTTGTTATGAGTGTTGCCAACAATTACAAAGGGGGAGATTGTTGTTCTCACAGCCTTGTATGGGTTGTAATTGTTGTCAACTAGGTTTAAGTGTAAAAGAAAGTGAAGCCACATGGAAGGGCAAGAAGGTAAAAGTCACATAGAGGGGAAAGAACGTAAAAGTCACATGGAAGGGTAAGATAGTAAATTCGCTGCAAGTAAACCCTATCAGGGTGTCATGAAGAAGTATATAAAGACCATTGGAAGACAACAAAAAGGGTCAGACAATTGAGCAAAATAGACAAAAAAAAACCTAGATAACTAGCCGACCAAAGAGAGAAGCCATTGAAAGGGAGAGAAAAACTATACACGGCAGAACAGGGCTGGACAGAAAAACAGACACCACCGGCAAGAGAGAGAAAACCCGTAAGGAACAGACACCACCGGCACACCAATGGTCGGCGAGGAGACAATACGGCAGAATAGTGGCTGGATGGAAAAACAGACACCACCGGTAAGAGAGAGAAACCTGTGAGAAGCAGCACACCAGTGGTCAACAGTGAGAGATGCGGCAGAACGGGGATTGGACGGAAAAACAAAAACCAACGGTGAGAGATCCAGCAGAACAGGGACTAGATGGAAAAATAGAAACCAACGGTGAGAGATCCGACTGGAGGGTGAAGAGATCCAGCTGGACAACATGAGACCAAAAAGATCTGACTGGATGGTGAAAAGATCCGGCTGGACGGCATGAGACCAGAAAGATCCGACTGGACGGTGAAGAGATCCGGCTGGACGGTGTGAGACCAAAAAGATCCGGCTGGACGGTGAGACCAGAAAGATCCGGCTGGACAGTGAGAGAAATCTGGCTGGACGGTGAGAGAGATCCGACTAGACGGTGAGAGAGATCCGGCTGAACGGTGAAGAGATCCAGCTGAATGGTGAAGAGATCCGGCTGGATGGCGTGAGACCAGAAACGTGCATGAGGCATGAGACCAGCAAAGGGTGCAAACCAGAAACATGTGTGAGACGTGGAATGGCAAACCAGAAACGTGAGGCGAGCCGTGAGACAAAGAGATGGGTGAGACCGTGAGACGGTGAAAGCAGGAGCTATGTGAGACAACCTAGAGAAGGAATTCGGTGAAGCATCGGAAAGAACTCAACGTATTTCCAGATTTCTTCAAGAGAGGTTAGAGAGCATAGTGGTGAACTTCTAAGCGGCAGTGGAGTAGTCTTTCAATTCAACAGAGGCAAGACAAGTTAGAAGAAGGGTAGACATAGTAAGTGACACTCTTTGTATTTTACTTGATTAATATTTGCAATAGTGAAAGGAGTAGAGGATTAAGATATTCATTGTAACTAGAATTCTCAAGTATAATGGATAGTCTCGATAAGGGAGAGTCCCTACCACCGTGGATGTACGTCACGTTGATGGAACCACGTAAATCTCGTATATCCTTAATTTATTTTACATTCTGTGTTTTGAATTGAGTTGTGAACGTAGCTAAAGTATCAGCCAACCATAACCTAACGAAAGTCTAAATAAGAACATTCAAATTATCTATTAGGCAAAGTATCTGAAAGGTGATTTTGGGAACTATTGTGATTAATAAGTAGCAATAAATCTACCTTAGTCGAGTCTAAGAAAGAATTCACTTTTAAGAAGTGGTTGAAGTTGTTCATTTACCTGCGAATTGCAAATTGTGGTGATACTGATTCACCCCCCTCTCAGTATCACAAACTAGTAGATCTTAGGAAAAAGTTAGAAACTTCAAAAATAAAAGTGAGAATTTTCTCTTTTGGTTTTTTTAAGAACTAATGAACTTATCAAGAACTAACTCTTCTTATAGCATTCAACCAAACTTATCACTCCCAAATCCCTTATTTTTTTTGGACAATGTGGGCATTTCCCTTTTTATACTTTAGCTTCATGTTCCTTGAACATCGGATCTAGGTCTTACATGATTGAAATCTAATTTAGCTCCTAGGTTCTTGTTCAATTTCTTATGTGTGTTGGCCCCTAAGCCATGTATTTTTGGGTTGACGTCAAAATTCCATTCAATGAAAAAGGCATTACTCATGATTAACTTTCTTACCTATAAGTAAATCATTCATTGTTTAAACATGAGACCATCCCTTGATTACTGAACAATAGGGTTTTCTCCTCTGCATAGCTTAAATCCATTAAAGTCTATTGAATGAAGAAGCTTTTACTCTTAATTAGCTTTCATGATTTGGAATGAATCGTTCGTTAGTTAAAACTTGAATCAGTCATCTAATTCCTTAATAATAAGGTTTCTTCTTTCCTTGGAAGGAATAATTCACAAAAGATGTTCATAAAATTAACATCCATGTCTATATCAAACATTAATTTCATTTGTGGCATCAATACATAACATAATAATAATCAAGCCCAAAATTATTTAGGGCCCATTACTCATTTGAGACCTAAAATGGACTCTACAAACCATGCATTGGTTTTGAAAGTGATTGTGGATTAGTTAAAGTGAAGCACTATTGGAATAAGTAATCTAATTAATTGGAGTCTTAATTAGCCACCCTTATTGACTAAATAAATGAATCATACAAAGATTGATAGAGGCATGAATTATTGGTAGAAATTGTTATCTCTTATATTCCTTTTTTTTTTTTTTCCAATTTTTAATAAATACTTTTTGCTTGTTTTCAATGTATAATTTAGTACAAGTTTCTAAAAATTTGTAATTTACCTTTTATAAAAGGAATCACATGTAACAATGAGGATCTAACTATATACAGTTGTTGATATGAATTTAAGTACAGTTTCATTGTTATAATTCTTATCACTTATTTCCTTGTGTGTGGAGAATTCCTTTAATTCCTTATCCTCTGCTATGTTAGTTTCGCTTTTGTCATTGTTAGTGTTTGAATCCTAAAGTTCTTATCTTAGGTGTGATTGCCTTGCATTATCACCTAAGTGTTTAACTTCTCTATCTCTTTTACTTTCCTTTAACAGCTCAATCTCTTCTTTTGGGAGTACTCACCCTTCTCCTTAGCAAACAACCCTTCATTTGGTATTAAAGCTTTTGGTTGTAAGCATGAGATTGGGTGGACAACAACCTATGAGAGAGTGATTAAACACCTCAAAACTAGCCTCCAAAATACCCTTTAACTTTGCAATGGAAGATGAATGTGTCCAAAGCAAACTTACATTTGAGCAAGCTCATAATCAAGGTCTTTGGTGTGGTTTTCTAAGCTTGAATTAGCTTCTTTGGCCCAAACTTTCCAATCAACCCACCAAATGCCACTTTCATCCTTTTTACTCTTGAATGTGTCATTAGCTCTTCTTGAATGCTCAATGAATTCTTAAAAGCCCTTCATGCATTAGCTCATCAAAGCATCTCATCATTGTTTCTAGGACCATAACCTTGTCTTTAAATTGTCTTACTCTCATTGGCTAGTTCATTAATTTCAACTTTAAGCTCTTGTATAGAAGGTTCTTTTTGTTTTAAGGCTATAACCTTCATCTAGGACAAAAATTTTAGAAGTACCTCTCATACTAGATTTTTCCTCTTTAGCTAGATGTAAATGCTTCTCTAGTTGTTCTTCTTTTTCTGTTAGCTCTAAAAATTTTATTTATGAGATTGAGTATCATATTATATTCTCTAGTTAAGACTAATAAGTCATTCCCTTTACAAAGAGCCTTAAAATAATCACATTGACCTTGACAACTCTTTTCTGAGTCAAAATTAACACTAAAAAGCCTATCTTCTTCAGTGACATCTAATTCTAAATCCTTTGATTTAAATCACTTTTTGATAAAAAGATATTTATTAATAAGTTCTTAAGGTCATCATCTATTGACAATTTTTTGAATTTTATGTTTTGTTATACACTTATTGGCATAATGTTCTATTTTCCTACATCTATAGCAAACAATTATTTTCTTTCTCTTTACCTTAGGCCTTTTCTTTTGTTTTGTTTTCATTTAATAAGGCAACTTCTCTTTAGGTTTATTTATCTCCTTTTTCATCAAAGGTCTATGGATATGTTATGGGTCAATAACCCATTTTTTTGCAAAAATCTCCTAAAGCTCTTTTCTCCCTTAAGCCTTTTCATTTTATAATTGTCAATGTAGCTTAATTTCATTACAGAGTCCTTCAGCAACAACCTTAGTTGCTAATTCTCCATAAGTATATTTACTATAATTTATTATCCCATAATGATAGGCTTTAAGCCTAGTTTTTACTCTCTTGGAAATAGGGTAGGGAGTCCTAATATAAACTTTTCTTTCTAAAAATCACTTTGACTATCCTCCTTAGTAAAAATTTTGAGGAAAATACAGATCAACACTACATAAAGTGAGAAAAATCTAGATATCTTAAATTAATAAAGTTGATTATAAGTTTTGTCAAATAGCAAAGTGGCTGTTTCAATACAATGATTTGTAATTGTCTATACAAGTGTATTAACACAATCAAATATTTGTAATCCATCCTCAGTTTTTATTGCCATAAAAATTTGATTTTAAGCAATGCTTGAAAAATAAAAAGAAAACTATTATCTACATTTTCATTAATTATAATTTCTTTATTATTATTATTATTATTATTTTTACTAGAGTGCCATCCCCTTTGTAACCTATCAATTAAATATCATAATATCACTATTAATGATTTATGCCTCATATTCAAAACATCCAACCTTGACTCAAGTGAACAAATAACATCAACATGACTTAGGTTTCAACTTGGAAATTTAATAGCTAATTAACTAACTTTTGGCTTTGATATAACTTGGAGAAATTGCATGCACAAGCATATAGGAAAATGTGTAAAAATAAAAAAGCTTGAAATGATTAGAAAACTTATAGAATCAAAGCTTCCATTGAATTGCATGCTTTCATTGAAATGATTTTGAAATTAACTTTAGAATCTATGCTAAACTTTAAATGCATTGTAACATTGATGTCTTTACATCTTTGGAAATTGAATTCCATCAAACAAAGGAGTTATTGATCATGAATGGCTTTTCTCATAGGTATTAAGTAGTTCAATCCCTAAATAATGAGGTTATCTCTTCATTTCTTGCTAACAAAGCTTGCCTTTCTATTGTAAGGACTCAACCACATAAAATGATCTTCTAATTTAGTTTTGTGTCAACACCAAACATTTTATTCCTTGCAACAAACATGTCTATATACCTTTTGATGAGATCCATGGAGAAGCCAATGCACGGATGGTTTCTTAGGATTTATTAATCATTCAAGAAGGGCCAATGACCTGATCAAGAGCAAAAGAATGAAAGAGACACTTAGTAGGCTAATTGAAGAAATTTTAGCTTAAAGATCAATAAAGCATATCTTAATATAGGCCAAGGCTTTATTAATTTGATTGTAGCACTTAATAGGCCAAGATTATAACAAAATCCACTCCTAAATAGGAGTTTGTTAAAAAGAAAAAAAGAGTCTGCAATGAAATAAGAGTGTGCTTATATTTTTTGAGTCTATCATTATCTTTATTTTTAGGTTGTTAATTCAGCCAATAAATAGCCTTGATTTTATTGTTATAAAAGCAAAATATTTGGTGTAAAAAAAGTGAGAAATTTCTCCTTTGGTTCACTAAAAACTAACTTATCAAGGACTAACTCTTCTTATGGTGTTCAATCCAACTTATCAATCCCAAATCCTTTCTTTTCTAGAGTGTGGCATCCATATCCTTCTTTATACCTTTAGTTCATGTTCCTTGAACATTAAGTGTAGCTCTTACATAATTGAAATCTAATTTAGTTTTCTTGGTTTCTTGTTTGACTACTTGTGTGTGTTAAGTCCCTAAGATACTTCTTTTAGGGTTCACATCAATTGGAATTAAGGCTTTAGGGCTTATATCAAGTTTATTTATCTAAATTTGAGCTTTTCTCATGTTCTTCTTCTTAACCACATTTTATAACCTCTCATTTTTTGAATATGCAAATCCTAGTTTGTCTTTTTTTTTTTTTTTTTTTTTCCTTCTATAAACTCTAGTTTATCTTTTCTTATCTTTAAATTCATGCAAAAAAAATTTGTCTAAGAAAGAAAAAAGAAAGAATTTTGTTTGGTTCTCTCCTATTTGAGAAGTAAATCCTATATGTTTAAATCAAAAGGAGATAGAGGCTTTATTTTCAATTTTCTATCCAATTCCTACAAGGACTTGGATTTAATTACTCTCTCTCTCTCTCTCTTTTTGTGATTTAATCTTGTTAAGTTCTTCTAATCTGCAACATTAATTCATTTAGCTTTCCTAAATTTCTTTGATTTTGATTTGTTAGAATTAATTGGTTATAAGATGACTTTGATTGACCTTGTTTAGTTCAATAACAAGCTGAGTGAGAAAAGCCAAATTTATATATTGTTCCAACATAAAAGTGAGTGTAGTACTATGAGAGAGTAGGGTGAAACATGTGAGGGAGTGTGTGTAATGTTATTCCCAACATTCTTTTCTATGTAGGTTATGATTTGAGGACAAATCCTTTTATGAAGAGGGGAAATGGTAAGATCTATGGAGGAGCTGATTCATGGAGGACTTCTAAGGATCAATACAACATTTCAAGAAGGGCCACTAACATGTTCAAGAGCTAAAAGGATGAAAGAGGCACTTAGTAGATTGATTGAAGAGATCATTCATGCTTGAAGGATAGCAAAGCATATCTTAATGTGGGCTAAGGCTTTATTAATTTGATTGGAGTACTTAATGGGTCAAGGTTATGATAAAGTCCACTCTTGAATAGGTGTTTGTTAAAAAATAAAAGTTTACAATAAAATAAAAATGTTCTTATATTTTAGGAGTCTATCATTTTCTTTATTTTTAGGGTTGTTAATTTAACCTATAAATAGGATAGATTTCATTATTAAAAAAGCAAAAAAATGACAATTTTTTTCCTTTAATTCTTTCAAAAACTAAATAACTTATTAAGAACTAACTCTTCTTGTGGTGTGTAACATAATTATCACTCCCAAATCCCTTCTTTGCTGGAGTGTGGCATCCATATCATTCTTCATATGATAAGGGATTGAACCCTAACTCCACCACAAAAGCTAGCTCAAGAGTGGAGGGTTGACACAACCCTTATAAACGGCCCAAAGACCCCCTCAGGAACCAATATGGAACACATCATCTCTGACCCCTTTTAAACTGTACGTCCACGTGTTGCCTCAGTCGGCGATCGGCACGATGGCAGGGAACCTTTGTACATGCACCCACTCGACCCACTGAGATTTGACTCTGATACCACCTAATAAGGGATTGAACCCTAACTCCATCACAAAAGCTAGCTCAAGAGTGGAGGGTTGACCCAACCCTTATAAATAGCCCAAAGACCCCCTCAAGAACCGATGTGGGACGCATCACTTAGACCCTTAAGCAAGGTTTTGTAATCTTTGATAAGGATCATGGTAGTAATGATTAAGAGGAAACTGTCTCCTCATCACAACCATTATCTCCTCCCATGTATCAATCAGGTCTTCTTGGTTTCCACTCCTATTTTGCACAAGCTAATCTCTCCAAAGTACAACATAATTATTGAACTCCACAATTGCCAACTTCACCTTCTGTTCCTCAAAATAATCATGATAATCAAACATTAACTCAACCATTCTTTCCCATTCTAGGTACACAATAGAATCAATTTTATCTTGGCCTAAGGTAATTTAGATTTAATTACATTACTAAATTTAGAGTAGTTATTCAAATTGAATCAAATTGGTAATTTATGTATAGTGCCTTATCCAATAGTT
Source organism: Rhizophora apiculata (assembly GCA_037832385.1). NCBI lineage: Eukaryota > Viridiplantae > Streptophyta > Magnoliopsida > Malpighiales > Rhizophoraceae > Rhizophora > Rhizophora apiculata. The sequence continues at coordinate 1,508,328 of CM075427.1, forward strand.
TTTTCCAATTCAACCAATAGGTCAAATAACATTCATTTTACTGATTACTTAAATCAAATCAAATGTTATTCAAATTTACAATCTTTTATTGTAAATTTTGCAGTGTCAAGTAAACAATAAAGGATTACAATACTCAAATTGAATGTTATTCAACTTTATAATCTTTGGTTTGATTGTGATATTTGGATTAGAATAGATTGATTGTTAATGTTACAAAAACATTGTTACTCAACATCACTTGGTTAGTACAAACTAATAGACAATGATTTTTACAATCTTAACTAATGGAGCATATAGAATGTTTGTAACCAAATTTTAGTAATCCAATGTTTGAGATTTAATTCAAAAGCATCAGAGCCTTTTTAGTAACTTGTGGTTTAATAGCATTTTAAGACAATTGGTAACCCTTCCAAGTTTGGACTTTAAATGATCTTACTTTCTTAGTTCCAAGTTAACATTTACAATAATGTGAAATCCCAATCTATTAGTCAAATTTGGATTTAAACCAAATGGTGTTGTTTGTTAATCAATACAAATACATTATTCTAATCGTTGTTGAAATTTAGAGTTTTTTGATTTAATATCTACAATTTTAGTAAAAGGTTACTCAAATTTTATCAAAAATGAATGTGACCAATAGTTACTAATGTTGGTGACATTACAGGTTACTAGATTGAGGATTATTTAATAGTATGCACGTTTACCATCACCCATAATTACTTTTAATAAGAGTCATGAAAACAATTATGTCTCTTATCCCTTACATAAATTATTGCTGAGCTATTTAAACCCAATCTCGTAGTAGATTTTAAAGCTACTTAAACCATCTCAATATGGATAACTTTATATCCTTGCTGATGAGAGCTAATATTCTCTTATGATAACAAGAAAAAGTAGCTATAACCTTGAGCTAATATGCTCAAAATAACCAAAAAGAAATGTCTCAAATTTTTAAAAAATCAATTAGCTACCCATGAAAAAGGGTTATATGCCATTATATAGAGTTGAAAATAGAATAAAAAATTCAAAATAGAATAGAAAACAGAAAACTTGCCTAATAATCTATTTAATAAAGGATTGGGATTTAAATTGAGACATTATTTATCCCATTAAAAATGTAAAATATCCAAATAACATGGATGGCCTTCCAAAGAAACAAGGTGTTAGGCTAAGTGTAGAATTCAACCAAAACTCCTAAAATAAATTGTCATTGAACTTGTATGAAGTTTATTAACGCTTGATGTTCCTCTAAGCATTGATCCTTTATTTGTGCATATTGCTTTTAGCCCAAATAACTTCAATAAGCCAAATTCTAAGTTCTTGCATCCCTTTTGCTATTGTTATTAGATCTTCATGTATGTGCAATGGTTGCGTGTGCTAACTCAATCCCTTCATTTCTCCTCTCACAAAATGATTTGTCTTCAAATTATAACCTAAATCAATAGAAGAAAGATCAAAACCGTTAAAAGTAGCATTATCATTATACTATAACCAAGAAGTTCCAATTTGTAGGCTTTGCCATTAATCCTTGTAGTCACTTGGAATGGTCCATCTTCTCTTATTGCAACATTGAATGCCTTTTTGTAAGGAATCACTCTTTGCACATATGTACCGAAGCCCAATGACTAGGTTGAAAAATAACTTTTGTTTGCCTTTTATTGGCTTGATTTGTTTACTACTCAATCCTCCTTTCTATGTGTTGGTGCACCCTTTCATGCAATTGATTTCTACACACCATTGGTACTCTGAATCCATTGAATTCCATCAAGGAAATGACTAATTGATTTTGATTTTCTTTTCTTATGGGAAAAGAATGGTTTGATTGTTGAACAATGAGAACATTACATTATTTTTTGCTGAGAAGGCTCTTGCTTTTATTACAAGGACTCATTCAACCATAATGATTCTGAAATTAACTATTATGCCTACTTTAGACATTATGTTCAAAGCATGAATGATCTTTTCTAGCCTAGATTGCTTATTGAATGATCATTCAATGTGTACCTACATGACCATGTGTCAGCAACAACATTTTCCTTACCTAATTTGTATTGAATTACATAAGGAAAAGTTTCAATAAACTCAACTCATTTTGCATGTCTCCTATTCAACTTACCTGACCCCTTCAAGTATTTTAAAGACTCATGATCAGTATGAATTACAAACTCCTTGGGCCAAAGGTAATGCTGCCATGTTTCTAAAGTCCTAATAAGTGCATACATTTTTTTATCATAAGTTGGATAATTCAATGTTGCCCCTTTTCAGGCTGCCCCCACTAGTCTTGGGTCTAAGTGAATTGGTTTTAAGCTTAAAAGTCATCTTCTCTTCCTTCTTCCCCCAGTTTGACTTCCAAAATGATGAACCTAAATTCTAATTATTTCTAGAAGTGCTCCTTCCCTTAAGTTTCCTCTCAACTTTCATGGCAATGTGTACCATGTCTTCAAACTCTACATAGTGTTGTAGTTCTACCACATCAGCTATGCTTTTATTCAACCCTTGGAGGAACCTAGACATGGTTGCCTCCCTATCCTCCATTACATTTGCCCTAACCATAACAATTTCCATCTCCTTATAGTACTCTTCCACACTCTTGGAACCTTACGTAAGACTCTGCAACTTGTTATACAAATCCCTATAAGAAGAGCTGGGAACAAATCTCCTTCTCATCACAGTCTTCAACTCATTCCAAGTTTCTACGATTCTCTCAAAATTTCTTCTCCTAGTGGTAACTTGCTGGTCCCACCATACTACAGCATAATCAGTGAACTTTGCCACAGCTAATTTCACTTTCTTCTCCTCAGAGAAGTTGTGGCACTCATATATTAATTCTACCCTTTATTCCCAATTCAAATAGACATCAGGGTCAGCTTTCCCTTGGAAAGAAGGTATATTCATTTTAATACTATTAAGATCTTTGTCTACTCCTTCCTCCACTGTAGTTTTGTTATCCCAACCTCTATTGTACCTATCATAAACATTTCCATTGTCTCTTACTTCTCTACAATTCCTATTACCACATTCTCTTCTAAATCCACCTCTGAAGTTTCTACTAGCATTATCACCGTCATTATAATAATCATCACCATCTTCACCAAAGTCATGTTCAAATTGCTCCTTCATGACCCTCCCAGCTGGCCTCTTAGGATTGACACTTGATTCCCCTTCTATTTTATCCATCCTGTCTCAAACTTCCCAAAACATTTGGTCAATCCTATCAAACTTCTGCTCTAAGGATTTCATAAGCAATTTGAAATCTGGAACAACTACTTCCTCCTCTCCATGTGAGAAACTGCCTTCTTTAGCATTAATTATTGGATATGCAAGATTGTTAGTAAATAAAGAATATACCTCACAAAACTCACTCCCTTGTGTGTTTGCTCTCCACTCAACTATAGTAGTCCTCAGCTCTCGTGTTTCACACAATGAATTGCAAGACTCTAAGAGCTCTTTCAATAATTCTAAGCAAACTAAATTCAGAACAAACAAAACTTGAATATATCAATCCTAGACCTACCTCTTCAGAGAAGTGGCATGATCAAGAAGATGGGCAATAAAGCAAAGAGAATGACAAGGAATTCAATGATATGAGTAGTGCAATCAGACAACAATCAATTATCGAATATAATTGAGTAAATGACCAATTGAGCAATGAAGCCGGTGTTTTTTTTTTTTTGTTTTTTGTTTTGGTTAACTAATGGGTATTTCTATAGAAGGAATGAATAGCAGAAAGGCAACACAAGAAATACACGATTTTTTTTTTTTGGTTTTTTTTTCTTCTTCTTTTCTTTTTTTTTTTTGTTTTTGTATTTTTTTTTTATTATTCAACCAACAATGAAGAATACATGAAATAGATGAGAACAAAGGTATAACTAATCTGAGTTAGAGCCAAGGCTCTGATACCAAATGATACGAACTTCGATTATATGTAAACGGAACCCAACACCAATGTTGGTACCAGAATTATAAGATTCAAACGCCACTCCTAACAACAATGTTGAAGAAGATAAGTCTATTGAACCAGTACACTCAAGTATGGAAGTTCAGAATTAATTCTCAAAGAGCTAGAGAAAATAGCTCATACATTCATCAAAAATCCGTTCTCCCTCCAGCCACCCTTTTTGCCTTTTTTATATGATATCCCCCAAAAATCTTAGCTAATAAGATGGGCTTATTAAGGAAATTTGTACCCCCAAAAACCCTAGCTAATAAGATGGGCTTATTAAGGAAATTCGTTCAACCCACTACATAACAATATAACCTATGAAAATAATCCATTTAAATGCCCAAACATGGGCTCCTAAATCCAACATCCTTCCTAAGGCCATGGTTCTCAAATTCCTCCACAGATGACACATTTGCAAGCCTTAGTGAAGCCTCCATCATCCTTAACTCATACCTAGCAATTTCCTGATGGTAAATGATGCACAACAAGTTGTTGAGAGCTTCCTTTATTTTCTTTGACCTTGCCCTTGTCATTGGTCCTCCAAGGTTTTGCAAAGCATCAACTCCCTTGTTGATTTGAGCTGGTACAATATGGCTTCCATCATCATACCTTTGGTTTGTGTTCTTTGAACATTGGATCTAAGTCTTGCATGATTGAAATCTAAATTTAGCTTTCTTGGGTTCTTGTTCTATTCCTTATGCATGTTGGGTCCCTAAGCCACATCTTTTGGGGTTCACATCACCTTTGGTACTTTAGATCAATTGCATTCCATCAATGAAAGAAGTCATTGATCTTGATTAGCTTTTCTTAAAGGTATTTAATGGTTCAATTTTCTGAATAATGAGATTGTCCTTCATTTCTACCTAATAAGGCTTCTCCTTTTATTGCAAGGATTGCTTCACAAGAAATAATCTTGAAATGAACTTTTGTGTCTACATCACATATTTTATTCATTGTGACAAGCACAACTTTACACCTTCAGCACTTCAAATCCTTTGAATTATATTAAACAAAGGAATTATTGATCTTGATTAACTTTTCTTATATGTTTTGTATGATTCAATTCCAAAATAGTGAGGTCCTCTCTTGGTTTTTTGCTACAACACTCTTGCTTTCATAGCAAGGTCTCATTCACATATAATGATCTTGAAATTAACTTTTGCATCAATGCCACACATTTTATTCATTGCAACAAGCACAATTGTACTCCTTTGGTACTTTGAATCCATTGAATTCCATCAAAAACAGAGTGATTGATCATGATTAGCTTTTCTTATAGGTATTGAATGGTCCAGTTCTGAATAATGAGTCTACCTCTTCATTTCTAATTAGCAAGGCTCCTCTTTTCATTGCAAAGGCACATTCACACAAAATTATTTTGAAATTATTTTTTTCCACACCTAACATTAAATTTATTGTAACAAGCATGTCTTCACACCTTTGGCACTCTAAATCTATTGAATTCAATCAAACAAAGGAGTTATTAATCTTGATTAGCTTTCCTAACATGTATTGAATGGTTAATTCTTGAATGATGAGGTTGCCTCTTAATTTTTTACTAACAACACTCTTACTTCCATTACAAGGTTTCATTCACATAAAATGATATTGAAATTCACTTTTGTATCAATACCAACCATTATATTCATTTCACCTAACAAGTCTTTTCACCTTTGGCACTTTAAATCCATTGAATTTGATCAAACCAAAAAGTCATTAACCTTGATTTGCTCTTCTTGCAAGTTTTGCATGGTTCAATTCTTAAGCAATGGGATTGTCTCTTCATTTTTTGCTCATAAGGCTTCTCCTTTCATTGCCAATACTCATTTAAACAAAATGATAGCTACATTTTTATAGCTTCCCCCATCAATGATCATGCAACATACCTTATCATTGATATGACAATGTGCACAGAAGATAATTTCTCTCTGTACTTCATCAACATCCTTGGCTTTGTCACTCAATGCTTATCTAAGCCATATAAGCTTCAATGGTTGAATTAATGTGGGCAGGTTAAGGTAAATAAGTAGGATTTTGTATTGTTTACTTTTAGGAGATATATTGAAGTGGTCTTATGTGATGTTATACCCATCATGCTAGGCATATTTTATTGAGAAGACAATGGAAATATAATCGACATGTAATGCATGATGGGTTTAAGAATAGGTATTCTTTTGTAATAAATAATAAACCTATTACTCTTGTACCTTTAACATTCGACAAGTTTATAAAGAGGTCAATTATGGATTTAAAAGAAAAAAGAGTGAGTGAAAAAAAGAAATGAGGAAAAGAGGGAATGAAAGGAGAGAAAAGAGTGATGAAAGAAAATAAGGAAGAGAGCAAGAAATAAAAATTGAGAGTTTGTATGCAAAAAAGAGTGATTTTAAGAGAGCTTTCTATTCAAAATAGCCTATGATTATACTTTTGTAAAATGAGTTTTACTTTAGTATTGAAGTGCTTAAGCCCTTTGTCCCTAGTGTTGTTGTTTCTTTTTTGCATGAATTTGATGATGTTTTTCCTAAAGAACAAAATAGTTTGCCACCTTGATGAGAACCATAGAGATGATGGGTGGAAGGCTCCAATGGTTGCAAGAGGTCCATTGCACATCCCAGAAGGCCCAATAACACGAGTTAGAGCCAAAAAGATTAAAGAAGCACTAAATGGACTGATTCAGGACATCCAGGCCAACCCAGCTTCAAATGGGGCGAATTCAAGTTTGACAAGGAATCCAGCCCTAATTAATATAATTAGAATACTTAAATAGGTTAGAATAAGTAATAGCATTTCTTCCTAAATAAGAGTTTATTATTTATGTAGGAATTTATCCTCAATTAGGAATTCCTCCAAAATAAGGATTTGTCCTAAGTAGGAATTTGTGCCTCTTTAGGATTGCTATCTTAGCCTATAAATAGGCTCCCCTTGTAAGCTCTGGAGGGGCAGACAACTTTGAGTGAAATAAAAAGCAAGGGTTTTTCTTTCGGTTCTTTTAAGGACTAAAGAACTTATCAAGAGGTACTTCTTGTGGCGTTCTAATCGACTTATCACTCCCAATTCCTTCTTTTCTGGAGTGTGGCGTCCATATCCTTCTTAAATACGCTAAGGTTCGTGTTCCTTCCCAGAGTGGGTCTAGGGTTTGTGATATTAAACTCTGGTTTAGCTTTCCTGGTTGTTCTTTGATTCCCTGTGTGTGTTGGGTCCCTAAGCCACATCTTTTTGGGGTTTTTCCCATCAGTTGGTATCAGAGCCTGGTTCTAAATCAGGTTGAATCCACTCACTCTTCAATTTTCTATCTTTTGATTTATTTATTGTTGTTTAGTTTGTCTATTATGTGCATTATCATTCAAATGCACAAATCTGTTTATTTGCAATCCTTCTCTCTTTGCTTGTTTGTTTAAGCTCATAAACGTATTAATTTCAATTCCAATTGGTATGTTTAAGTATTCTCCTATTGTTTTGTGTTGAAAAAAAACCAAAAAAAAAGGAAAAAAGGGGAAGGAAGAAGAACAAAAGAAAGAAAACATCAAATTCAAAGTTATTGATAAGGTTTACAGTTTGGTAATATTGGCCACAATAATAATAAAGTTTTCTTGCTCAACTCCAATTCTACCATCTGTTTTCCTATTTTGTTACCCAAGTTGTCCTCTAGGTTAAATTACCCCTATCCTGATTTTTGTGAATTTAGTTCATTAAATCCGTTTGTGTTGACATCCTTTTTCGCTTGATTCTTGTTCTCCAATTTGTTCGATTCTACGCCGTTTAGCTTATTCTGTTCAAAATCAATACCCTTGATTTACGTTGTTTAGTTCTTTATAGAGCTGAAAAGGAAAATTTGAGCGGTAAAAGGTAAGAGTGAAAGTTCATATAAAAAAAAAAACCATAAAGAGTTTAAACACGAGGGAGTGTGACATAATCTTTTGAGTGAAACACGTGAGGGAGTGTTCTGTGAGATATCCCATTTGTTTGTGCAGAAGTAAGACTGACGTCCAAAGACAAAGTTGTAGCTCAAGAGGCAGCTGGTGATATGTCCTTCATGATCAAAGCTATGCAACAACAATTTGAGCGCATGAATACCAGATTTGATGATATGAGGGAGAGGATGGAGAAGCAAGCTATTACAATAGCAGAGTTGCAAAGGAAACATAGGGAATATGAGGCTCCCAAAGCAAGAAGGCAGTTGACACGTGCCTATGACCATGAGGATGATGTAGAAGATGATGAAGTTGATGATCAAATTACGATGGTTAGAACTGGTAACAATAGAAGGGATCGAAGAGAATTTGGGAGGCAAGGCACCTACGATCATAATTTGGGTAGTATTAAAATGACAATTCCTTCATTCCAAGGTAAGAATGATCCTGATGCATACCTAGAATGGGAAAAGAAGGTTGAACTGGTTTTTGATTGCCACAACTATTCCGAGGAAAAAAAGGTAAAGCTTGCTACTGTTGAATTTACTGATTATGCTATTATTTGGTGGGATCAACTTGTTTTGACAAGGAGAAGAAATCATGAGCGGCCTATTGATACATGGGGGGAGATGAAGGCTATCATGAGGAGGAGGTTTGTCCCTGGTCACTATTACAGGGAGTTGTACCAAAGGTTGCAAGGGCTCACTCAGGGCACCAAAAGTGTGGAGGACTACCACAAGGAGATAGAGATTACCATGATTAGGGCCAATGTAGAAGAAGATAGAGAGGCAACCATGGCTCGATTTCTGCAAGGGCTAAATAAGGACATAGCAAATGTGGTTGAATTGCAGCACTATGTGGAATTGGAAGACATGGTGCACATGGCCATGAAAGTTGAAAGGCAACTTAAACGAAAGGGCTCCACACGAGTTGGGCAGAATTCTGGTTCTACCTCATCGTGGATGCCAAACTGGAGTAAAAGGGACGAGATGACCAATTACAAGTCCAAAGCCGAGCTACCCAAGCACAAGAATGTGGGTTCTAGCAAGGAGACAGGTAAATTCAAACCCCAACCGAGTAGAAATAGAGATATTAAATGTTTTAAGTGTTTGAGTAGGGGTCACATTGCATCTCAATGTCCAAATAAGCATGCAATGATCCTGAGGAGTAACGGTGATGTTGAAACTGAAAGTGAATCAGATGATGATTCTGTGCCACCGTCAAAGGGTGAATGTGATGGAGAGGAGTATCCAGTTAACGGAGTAACTCTCGTTACGAGGCGAGCATTGAATGTACAAGTAAAAGAAGAAGATGAGGTGCAACGAGATAACATCTTTCAGACAAGGTGTCTCATCAAAGATAAGGTATGTAGTATGATTATTGATGGTGGGAGTTGCACTAACGTTGCTAGCACAAATATGGTTGAGAAGCTGGATTTACCTACTATGAAGCATCCTAAACCATATAAACTACAGTGGTTGAATGAGAGTGGTGAAGTGAAGGTAAATCAGCAAGTGCTCGTATCATTTTCTATCGGAAGGTACCGTGATGAAGTTTTATGTGATGTTGTACCCATGCATACGGGACATATTCTATTAGGAAGACCATGGCAATTTGATGGGCGAGTTATGCATGATGGCTTCAAGAATCGATATTCCTTTGTAATGAACGAAAAACCTGTCATTCTTATACCATTATCACCTCAACAAGCATATGAGGATCAATTAAGGATTAAAAATGAGAGTGAACAGAAAAGAGAGATTGATAAAAGAGAAGAAAGAGAAGAAAACGTGAGGACACAAGAAAAAGAGAAGAAAAAAGAAAATCTCTATGCAAAAGGAAGTGATGTCAAAAGAGCATTCTATGCCAAACAACCTATGATTGTACTTTTGTACAAGGAGACTTATTTTAACACTAACAAGTTTGACTCATCTTTGCCTAGTGTTGTTGTTGCATTATTGCAGGAATTTGAAGATGTATTCCCTGACGATATCCCAAGTGGATTGCCACCTAATAGAGGAATTGAGCATCAAATTGATTTCATCCCATGTCATAAAACTGATGATGCAAACAACGTGGCTGACTTATTCTTTAGAGAAGTAGTACGTTTGCATGGCATGCCACGAAGCATTGTTTCAGATCGGAATACAAAGTTCTTAAGCTACTTCTGGAAGACTTTATGGGGTAAGTTAGGTACTAAGCTATTGTTTTCAACTACTTGTCATCCACAGACTGATGGGCAAACTGAGGTAGTTAATCGAACTCTTTCTACTCTTTTGCGTGCTATTATTCGAAAAAATTTGAAAACATGGGAAGATTGTTTACCACATGTCGAGTTTGCGTATAATCGGAGTGTTCATTCTACTACTAGTTACTCTCCATTTGAAATCGTATATGGTTTTAATCCATTGACTCCTTTGGATTTGGTACCTATACCTGTCAATGAGTATGCCAGCTTAGATGGGGAATGCAAGGTTGACATGATAAAAAAATTGCATGAGAAGGTACGACAACATATTGAAAAACGAACTGAGCACTACGCATCCCATGTCAATAAGGGACGAAAGAAGGTGGTGTTTGAACCTGGTGATTGGGTTTGGGTGCATATGCACAAGGAACGGTTCCCAGCTCAAAGGCGTTCGAAGCTACAACCCAGAGGAGATGGTCCCTTTCAAGTTGTAGCCCGAATTAATGACAATGCTTATCAGTTGGATCTTCCTGGTGAGTATAATGTGAGTGCAACATTTAACGTTTCTGATCTTTCCCCTTTTGATGTAGGTGATGATTCGGGGACGAATCCTTTTGAGGAGAGGGGGAATGATGAGAACCATAGAGATGATGGGTGGAAGGCTCCAATGGTTGCAAGAGGTCCATTGCACATCCCAGAAAGCCCAATAACACGAGTTAGAGCCAAAAAGATTAAAGAAGCACTAAATGGGCTGATTCAGGACATCCAGGCCAACCCAGTTTCAAATGGGGCGAATTCAAGTTTGACAAGGTATCCAGCCCTAATTAATATAATTAAAATACTTAAATAGGTTAGAATAAGTAATAGCATTTCTTCCTAAATAAGAGTTTATTATTTATGTAGGAATTTATCCTCAATTAGGAATTCCTCCAAAATAAGGATTTGTCCTAAGTAGGAATTTGTGCCTCTTTAGGATTGCTATCTTAGCCTATAAATAGGCTCCCCTTGTAAGCTCTGGAGGGGCAGACAACTTTGAGTGAAATAAAAAGCAGGGGTTTTCCTTTCAGTTCTTTTAAGGACTAAAGAACTTATCAAGAGGTACTTCTTGTGGCGTTCTAATCGACTTATCACTCTCAATTCCTTCTTTTCTGGAGTGTGGCGTCCATATCCTTCTTAAATACGCTAAGGTTCATGTTCCTTCCCAGAGTGGGTCTAGGGTTTGTGATATTAAACTCTGGTTTAGCTTTCCTGGTTGTTCTTTGATTCCCTGTGTGTGTTGGGTCCCTAAGCCACATCTTTTTGGGGTTTTTCCCATCACACCTTTGAGAGGAATACAATATCATATTCAATCCCATGCCATAAAATTGACTATGCAAACAATATGGCTGAATTATTCATTAGAGAGGTAGTACACTTACATGGAAAACTCTTGCAACTGTAAAATTCACCTAATAAGTCGCAATTTTGCCTCCTTCTTTAAGTGCAAACGTTTTAGAGTTGCATGATTAGAATAAATTATCACTTAGTGCCAAGAAAATAAGGCCAAAATTTTTTTAAAAACAAAACAACAAATAAAAGTTCTTTCTTACCTATGAAATAATTGATTTGGGTTGTATCTATAATCCTCAAGGCATAGTAAATAGTATGAGTGGCCTTGCCAACTTTCTATCACAAAACTGCTCCCATAACATAATTGCTTGCATTACACATAATCTCAAATGGAAACTCCCAATTTGGTAGCTACATTATTGGTGTCAAAAGCTTCTCAAAGGAGTCAAACACATCCTTACATTTCTCATCAAACTAAAAAGGCACATCCTTTTGCAATAACTTAGAAAAGGGAAAAGCTATCTTTGAAAAATCCTTAATAAAATTATGATAGAAACCTGCATTGCCAAGAAAAGATCGAACCTCCTGTACATTTGTATGTAAGGTAAAGCAAAAATAATATCTATCTTAGATTTGTCCATGTCCATTCCCCTAGTTGAAGAAACATGCCTTAAAACTATAACTTGCTATACCATGAAATGACATTTTTCCCTATTTAAAACTAGGTTAGTTTCTAAACATCTCTTCAAAATCAGTGCGAGGTTAAGTAGGCAACTATCAAATGAATCACCATAAACACTAATGTCATCCATAAGTACTTCTATGATGTTCTCTATATAATTAAAAATTATATAACCATACATCTCTAAAGTGTGGCTAAAGCATTGCAAATTCCAAATGGCATCTACAATAAGCAAATGGACATATGAAAGTTGTCTTCTCTTGATATTCCAGTGCAATTACAATCTAATTATAACCTGAAATTGCATTTTATAATCTAATGTTATTCAAATTTAATGTATTTTTATATAATTTATGTAATTTAAATATTAAATTACTCAACATTCAAGATAAAGTAAAAAAAAAAAAAATGATACTTTTTAATACAAAACATACGATTTTAGTAACTATGTTAATCAATTCAAATGTTTTTCAAATTTAAAATCCTCTGTAGTAATTATTGCAATTCTACTAAAAAATTACTTGAAATTTACTAAAAAGTAAAATTAATCATATTTAAATCAAAAATGAATAATTTAAGTAATTTTATTTTTCATCCTAAATTTTATTCAAAATTAAATTTTTTTATATTATTTACATAATATAAAGAACAAGTTAGTCAATATTCAAGAAAATTTTTAAAAAAAAAGTATATTAAATTTTAGAAGTTATTTAAATTAAATCAAATGTTATTAAATTTTAGAAGTTATTTAAATTAAATCAAATGTTATTAAATTTTATAATTTCTACAATTTTAATAAAAGTATATTCTAAATTTACTAAAAAGTAAAAAAGAATATATTTAAATAAAAAAAAGGACTAATTTAAGTAATTGCATTTCACAATCTAATTATTTTTCACATTTAATATTTTTTATATAATTTATACAATTTAAATATTATATTACTCAACATTCATGGAAAAATAAAAAATAATATTTTGGATACAAAACTTAAGATTTTAGTATTCAAATGTTTTTCAAATTTAAAGTTTTTTATAGTAATTTATGCAATTTTAATAAAAAATTGCTCCAAATTTATTACAAAATAAAATTGATATTTTAATAAAAATAAATAATTTAAGTAATTTCACTTTCTATTTTGACTATTATTTAAATTTAAATTCTTTTTGTATCATTTATACAATTTAAGAAATAGATTAATCAACATTATGAAAAATAAAAAGCGACGTTTTTCAATACATAACTCAAGATTTTAATAGTTATATAAATCAAAACAAATATTTTTCGAATTTAAGATTTTTTATTACAATTTCTACAATTTCAGTAAAAGGTTACTATAAATTCACTATAAAATAAAATAGATCATGTTAGAGTAAAAAATAATTAATTTAAGTAACACCTTTTCTTTTGTTTTGTTTTCATCTAATAAGATGACTTCTCTTTAGGTTTATTTATTTTCTTTTTCATCAAAGGTCTATGGGACATGTGATACAAACTCCAATTACATGTAAATGGAACCCAACACAAATGTTGGTATAGGATCGTTCTAACAAAGGTTAAGGGATTTGGAGTTTTGACCCAATCATTATAAACAACCAAAAACCAAAACTATAAGATTTAGACGTCACTCCTAACAATAACAACATTGAAAAAGATAAGTTTATTGAACTGACACATTCAAGTATGAAAGTTCAGAATTAATTCTCAAAGAATTAAAGAAAATAACTCATGCATTCATCAAAAATTCGTTCTGCCTCCAGCCACCCTTTCTGCCCTTTTTATATGTTATCCCCCAAAAACCCTAGCTAATAAGATGAGCTTATTAAGGAAATTCATTCAACCCACTACATAACAATATAACCCATGAAAATAATCCATTTAAATGCCTAAACATGGGCTCCCAAATCCAACATCCTTCCCAAGGCCATGGTTCTCAAATTCCTCCACAAATGACACATTTGCAAGCCCTGGTGAAACCTCCATCATCCTTAACTCGTACCTATCAACTTCTTGATGGTAAATGTTGCACAACAAGTTGTTGAGAGCTTCCTTTATTTTCTTTGACCTTGTCATTGTCATTGGTCCTCCAAGGTTTTGCAAAACATCAACTCCCTTGTTGATTTGAGCTGGTACAGTATGGCTTCCATCATTTCCGCTCTCCTCAAAATGATTTGTCCTCAAATCAGCACCTACATCATCAAAGAGAAAAGGAGAAAGGTTAGAAACATTAAATGTTGCACTCACATTATACTCACCTGACAAGTCAAGTTTATATGCATTATTATTGACTCTTACCATCACTTAAAAGGGACTATCTCCCCTTAGTTGCAACTTTGATTTCCTTTGCATAGGAAATCTATCCTTCTGCAAATGTACCCAAACCCAATCACCAGGTTCAAAAGTGATATGCCTATGACTTTTGTTGGCTTGTGTTTCATATTGTTTGGTTTTTCTCTTAATGTTAAGCCTAACTTTCTCATGACATTGCCTAACCACTTCAGCCTTCTTTTTCCCATCTAAATTAACGCTATCCTGTATAGGCAATGGTGCTAAATTCAAAGGAGATAATGGATTAAAACCATAAATAAGCTCAAAAGGAGAATAATCTGTAGCACTATGAACAACACGATTATAGGCAAATTCCACAAAAGGCAAACATTCTTCCCAGGTTTTAGAGTTCTTACCAATAACAGCACGCAACAATGTATCAAGAGTTGATTTACTACCTCAATTTGTCCCTCAGTTTGTGGGTGGCAAGTTGTAGAAAACAACAACTTTGTTCCAAGCTTACCCCACAATGTCTTCCAAAAATGGCTCAAAAATTTTGCATTATGATCTGATACAATACTCTTCAGCACTCCATGTAGGCGAACAATCTCTCAAAAAAATAAGTCTGTAATGTGTGTGGCATCATCTGTTTTGGTGCACGCAATGAAGTGCGCCATCTTTGAAAACTTGTCAACTACAACAAGAATACAATCTCAGCCCTTCTTGGGCCTAGGTAACCCAAGAATAAAATCCATAGAAATGTTGGTCCAAGGTTCATAAGGAATTTCTAAGGGCATATACTTACCATAGGGCAAAACCCTAGACTTAGCTTGTCTATAGGTAATACACTTGGCACATACTCTTTCAACATCTCTTTTCATATGTGGCCAAAAGAAATGTTCATGTAAAACATCAAAAGTCTTTTGAATGCCAAAGTGTCCCATTAAACCACCCCCATAAGCTTCTCTCACAAGTAATGCTCTCATAGACCCTTGAGGAATACAAAGCTTATTACTCTAAACAAATACGCCTCATGTCTATAGAACTTACCAAAGGCAATTTTCTCACATGCAGCATATACATTACTAAAGTCAGCATCATTAGCATACAAACCAATAATGTGCTCAAACCCCAACAACTTCACACTCAAAGTGTTAATCAATGTGTACCTATGTGCCAATGTGTCAGCAAGAACATTTTCCTTACCTGATTTGTATTGAATTACATAAGGAAAAGTTTCAATAAACTCAACCCATTTTGCATGTCTCCTATTCAACTTACCTTGCCCCTTCAAATATTTTAAAGACTCATGATTAGTATCAATTACAAACTCCTTGGGCCAAAGGTAATGCTGCCATGTTTCTAAAGTCCTAATAAGTGCATACATTTCTTTATCATAAGTTGGATAATTCAATGTTGCCGCACTCAACTTCTCACTAAAGAATGCAATAGGTCCTTTCTCTTGCATGAGAACTCCCCCAATCCCAATGCCCGATGCATCACATTCAATTTCAAAGATCTTAGAAAAATCAAACAAAATAAGAAGTGGTGCATTACACAACTTAGACTTAAGCGAATGAAAGGCATCTTGTTGTTCCTTACCCCACTTGAAACCCACACTCTTTTTAATCACCTCAATCAATGGTGCAGCTATGGTACTAAAATCCTTAATGAACATCCTATAAAAGCTAGCCAAACCATGGAAACTCCTTACATCACTTACACTCTTAGGTGTATGCCATTCTTGAATTGCCTTAATCTTCTCTTTATCAACCTCTATGCCATGAGCAGATACAACATAACCCAAGAAAATGACATGATCCTTGCAAAACTCGCATTTCTTCAAATTGGCATACAATTTCTCTTTCCTCAAAACATCAAGCACACAATGCGAATGTTCAACATGCTCTTCTAAATTCCTATTGTATACTAATATGTCATCAAAATAAGTCACAACAAACTTTCCTAAGAAAGATCTCAAAATATGATTCATTAATCTCATAAAAGTACTAGGTGCATTAGTCAAACCAAAGGGCATAACTGACCATTCATACAAACCATGCTTGGTCTTGAATGTAGTTTTCCATTCATCTCCTTCCCTCATCCTAATTTGATAATACCCACTCTTAAGGTCAATTTTAGAGAAGTAACAAGCACCATGTAATTCATCTAGCATATCATCAAGCTTGGGAATAGGATGTCGATACTTAACTGTTATTTTGTTGATAGCTCTACAATCGACACACATCCTCCAAGATCCATCTTTCTTTGGCACAAGCAACACTGGCACTGCACATGGACTCATGCTCTCCCTTACATGTCCCTTCCTCATCAACTTGCCTCTAAAGCTCCTTTGTCTCCTCAGGATTACTTCTATACGCTGGTTTATTGGGAATGGGAGCTCCAGGAATAAGATCAATGTGATGTTCAATCCCTCTCCTTGGTGGTAAATCATCTGGGATCTCCTTAGGGAATACATCATTATAATCCTGCAACAAGGATGAAATAGCACTAGGCAAAGATGAATCAAGGTTAGTGTTAGAGAAATAAGAATCCTTGTAAAGGATCAAGATCATTTGTTGCTTACCTTGGAAGGCAACCCTAACATCTGCTCCTTTTGCAAACACACTCACTTGTTGTCTTTCATCTTCACTCTTGTGAACCTGATCACTCTTGTACTTAGCACTTTCAAATGCGTTTACCTTGTTTTTCTCTCCTTCACATTATTTTCTCTCGACTCTCTCTTTCTTTTCACTCCTCTTTTGCTCACTTTCATAAAGTCTCACTTGGTTTTCATACACCTATTTTGGAGTCAATGGAACAAGTGTAAATGGTTTTCCATCCATGGTGAAAGAATAGCGGTTCTTGTAGCCATTATGCAAAACTTTTCTATCAAATTGCCAAGGACGGCCCAATAACAAATGCCCGGCCTGCATAGGTACAACATCACAAAACAACTCGTCCTTATATCTACTAATAGAAAATGGAACCACAACTTGTTTAGTCATTTTCACCACTCCACTGTCATTCAACCATTGCAAATTATATAGCCTAGGATGTTTGGTTGTCAGCAAGTTCAATTTTTCCACCAACTCTGTACTTGCTACATTAGTACAACTACCTCCATCGATGATCAAGCAACAAAGTCTATCTTGAACCAAACATCGAGTATGGAAAATATTTTCCCGCTGCATCTCAACATCATCCTCCTCCTTAACCTGCACACTAAGGGCTCTCCTTGCTACTAAAAGCCTTCCACCATGCACTAGATACTCTATCCCTTCATCAACATCACTAGCATCCTCTAGTGGCAGCATTTGGTCTTCATCACTAGCATCGTTGCCAGATACATAGTCACCATTCTCCTTAAGGTACATGGTTCTCTTGTTAGGACATTGTGAAGCCATATGACCCCTACCCAGACATCTAAAGCATTTGATGTCTCTAGTTTTTCCTTGGGTGCCCTCAAGTTTTTCTTCAAATTTGCCCCTATCTAGGCTGGCCCCACTAGTCTTGGGTCTATGTGAATTGGTTTTAAGCTTAGAAGTCATCCTCTCTTCCTTCTTCCCCCAGTTTGACTTCCAAAAAGATGAACTTAAGTTCTGATTATTTCTAGAAGTGCTCCTTCCCTTAAGTTGCCTTTCAACTTTCATGGCAATGTGTACCATGTCTTCAAACTCTACATAGTGTTGTAGTTCTATTACATCAGCTATGTTCTATGCAACCCTTAGAGGAACCTAGCCATGGTTGCCTCCCTATCCTCCATTATATTTGCCCTAACCATAGCAATTTCCATCTCCTTATGCTACTCTTCCACACTCTTAGAACCTTGCATAAGGCTTTGCAACTTGTTATACAAATCCCTATAATAAGAGCTGGGAACAAATCTCCTTCTCATCACAATCTTCAACTCATTCCAAGTTTCTACGATTCTCTCAAAATTTCTTCTCCTAGTGGTAACTTGCTGGTCCCACGATACTACAGCATAATCAGTGAACTCTACCACAACTAACTTCACTTTCTTCTCCTCAAAGAAGTTGTGGTACTCATATATTAATTCTACTCTTCGTTCCCAATCCAAATAGACATTAGGGTTAGCTTTCCCTTGGAAAGAAGGTATTTTCATTTTAATACTACTAAGATTTTTGTCTACTGCTTCCTCCACTCTATTTCTGTTATCCCAACCTCCATTGTACCTATCATAAACATTTCCATTGCCTCTTACTCCTCTACCATTCCTATTACCACGTCCTCCTCTAAATCCACCTCTGAAGTTTCTACTAGCATTATCACCATCATCATAATAATCATCACCATCTTCACCAAAACCATGTTCAAATTGCTCCTTCATGACCCTTCCAACTGGCCTCTTAGGATTGACACTTGATTCCCCTTCTATTTTATCCATCATGTCTCGAACTTCCCAAAACATTTGGTCAATCCTATCAAACTTTTGCTCTAAGGATTTCATAAGCAATTTAAAATCTGGAGCAACTACTTCCTCCTCTCCATGTGGGAAACTGCCTTCTTTAGCATTAGACATTGGACATGCAAGATTGTTAGTAAATAAAGAATATACCTCACAAAACTTGCTCCCTTGCATGTTTGCTCTCCACTCAACTATAGTAGTCCTCAACTCTCGTGTTTCACACAATGAATTGTAAGACTCTAAGAGCTCTTTTAATAGTTCCAAGCAAACTAAATTCAGAACAAGCAAAACTTGAATATATTAATCCTAGACCTACCTTTTCAGAGAAGTGGCACGATCAAGAAGATGGGCAATAAATAAAGCAAACAAAATGACAAGGAATTTAATGATATGAGTAGTACAATCGGACAACAATCAATTATCAAATATAATTGAGTAAATGACCAATTGAGCAATGAAACCAATGTTTTTTTTTTTTTTTTTTGGGTTAACTAATGGGTATTTCTATAAAATGAACGAATAGTAGAAAGGCAACCTAAGAAATACACAATTTTTTTTTTTTGGTTTTTTTTTCTTCTTCTTTCTTTTTTTTTTTGTTTTTTTTTTTATTATTCATCCAACAATGAAGAATACATGAAATAGATGAGAACAAAGGTATAACTAACCTGAGTTATAGCCAAGTGTCATGGGGTCATTACTTTCTCCCCAAAAGGCAACCTATTGGGGTGTGCAGCACACCCGCTTATATGGCCCCTATTCCTTGACGATGTGGGACAGGCAGAGCAACCCGTGACATTCTCTCACATCGAATTCATTGACGAGGACCAAATTCATCGACGTCCTCGTCGATGGATCTGGACACACACCAAGGCTCAATATTCCGCACCAGCCTGGATCCTGGACACGCACTGAGCGTCAGCATTCCGTGCCGAGTCAAGGTCCCACGGCGGGAGGGGTAGGCTCTGATACCAACTGTCACGGGGTGAGTTTGCGGACACTCTAAACCCGTGCGGCACTAGACAACTTCAAGGGAGAGTTGCTAGTAAGCCTAAAGAGAGAGAGAACAAAGACTAAAGAAGCTTTATAAGTATGCTTTACTTCAAGAATGGAGTGTGTACAAATGAGGGGGAGGAGGTCCCCTTTTATACAAGTTTTGGACAAACTACAACTGTTAGATCCCTCCTTGATCTAATGGTGGATATTATATCCTTTCATCTTCCTATTTAATACATGATTAGTTCCAATGTGCGTCCCTTCCCGAGAAGTCGTCTACATTCAACGAATTGTCCTTCTCTAGGAGGTGTCTCGATTAACGTGTTAGAACCTCCGATAGATAGGGTTTGAACTTGTTGGCTCGTGACAGTCTCCCCCACTTAATTCGGCGACGTCCTCGTCGTCGTTTTATCTTTGTAGCACTGGATTTCATTGGGGAATTGCCATAATGTATCCTCCCGTTCCCAACTGGCTTCCTTGTGAGGATGTCCCTTCCATTTCACCAAGTACTCTGTATAATTGGGTATACCTCTTTTGCGGATCCTTTGATCTGCAAGGATGCTCTCTGCTTCCTTGTTGAAGGCGGTGGTAACAGCTGTTGGTGCTCGTTTGGACTTATTTCTCTGCATGTCTTCATGGTATGGTTTGAGGAAACTCACATGGAAGACAGGATGGATTTTGAGGTTAGGCGGTAGTTGTACCTGATAGGAGACCTTCCCAATGCGTTTTATGATCGGAAAAGGGCCTTTGTACCTTCGAATTAGCCCTTTGTGGACTTTGCAGTGGTACTTGAATTGCTGTGGGAGTAGTTGGATGAGCACTTTGTCTCCTTCTTGGTACTCAATGTGCCTCCGTCTGTGATCCGCCCATTTCTTCATCTTCTAGGTGACCTTGTTTTGGTGAGCTCGGGCGATGTCAGTGTGCTTGTGCCATTCCTTGGCGATTTGATGCGCCATAGGGCTCTTGTCTTTGTATGGGGAGGCAATGGTGGGTGATGCCAAGGCAGGAGGCTTGGCGTTCGGCTCCAACTCAATTGCATGGTCTACCTCACGCCTAGGTGGTAGTCTCTTCGATAGCTCTTGTGGCATGACGTTCTTGAACTCTTCTAGGGCTTGTGCCACTTCGTTGGGCAAGGTGACTTTGGGGCTTGGGTCGGATTTCATACCTTGTTTAAATTGTAATGTAAATAAGGCCTGACCCTCCATTCGTCGAGCACGCTCTGTGGGTATGGTGCAAGCCTTCCTCCTTCCAATATTCTAAGTGAGTTAGAAGCTGGGAATAAAAAGGCGTATACCTTATCAAAGAACTCCATGCCTAATATCACTTGGAAATCATCCATGGGGACAACGGAGTAGTTGATGCTTCCTTTCCACACGCCAAGGGTTGTGGGAACATTTTTGGCAATGCCAACAATTGGTTTTGTTGGTGAGTTCACTGCTTTGAGGGTTCCACCCTTACTTGTTAGCCTGAGGCCGAGCCGCTTGGCCTCTTCTATGGAAATGAAGTTATGGGAAGCTCCGGTGTCTAACATTGCTCTAGATTGCTTCTCGTTGATGGTGGTTTGGACATATAGTAACCCTTTGTGGTCCACATGTGGTTGTACGCTTTTCCCCTTCATGGTTGCCAGGATTCGAAGTGATCCCATCTCGGTTTGACCTTGCTCGTCTTGCGAAGAGTCATCTTCAAACTAGCTCATGATGGCGTTGAGGGTCTTGCGCTTGGGGCAATCCTTCATCCAATGGAAACCATTGCAAATAAAACATGGGGTTTTTGGTTTAGGGGAGTCGGTCTTACCTCGATCATGCCTTTCACCATATGACGAGGCTTTGGCCTTCCCTTTATCCTTGGGCTCTTGCTCCTTTCGTGGGGATTTTTCTCCCCCACTATCACTTTGGTTGGATCGTTTTTCTTTGGATCGGGTGTTGTATTCCACGAGAGACTCAGCAGTGGCAATGGCGTCATCCAAGCTTTGCACATTACGTCTCTCAAGTTCAACTTTGGCCCAATCTTTCAATCCATCCATGAAGTAAAAGAGAGAATCATTGTCAGACATGTCCTCAATCTCAAGGATGAGGGTGGTGAACTCCTTGATGTAGTCACGGATGGTCCCTTCTTGCTTCAATCGTCGAAGACGACCTCGAGCTTCCCTTTCGGCATTGCTTGGGCAGAAGTGCTTCCTTAACTCTCACTTGAAGTCTTCCCAAGTGTCAATGGAGCAAATACCTTTACCAATCTCACCATGCTTGCGACGCCACCATAGTTGAGCGGCATCTCGTAGAAACGTGGGGGCAGTGCAAATCCTTGCTGCATTATCTCGAACGAACTTGGCTTCAAAGTATTGTTCTAAGCCGAAGAGGAAGTTCTCAACTTCCGTAGCATTACGAGTGCCATTGTAGGTAGCAGGTTTGGGCATGTTGATTGTGCCAAAGTTGATAGGGCCAGTGGAGCATGACCCATTAGCAATGGTTTGCTTATGAACATCATCTACCTCATGTCTAAGGTCTCGTAATTCAACTTCAGTAAAGGAACGATTACTACATACCTCTCGTCGGATGTCGTTGAGATCATGCTTGAAGGATTGACTGATCTCCCGAAGGGTGGATTTTACCACATGGGTGACTTCTCCAAATTCCGTCTCCATGTTGTCAATCCGGGCAGACTGCTCCTCAACGATAGGTTCTATCCTTGAGAAGTTCTTCTCCAACTCTGCAATACGAAACTCCAAGGCCTCCATTAGATCGGTCTTTGGATTTACCGCGTCTTATGATGTTGGCACGTTGTTCCTCTCGTTCACGTCTTTGCTCTTCCACACGAACTTCGTTGTCGGAAGCCATCTTTGGTGCTTAATGGTAGCAACCAAGGCTCTGATACCAACTGTCACGAGGTGAGTTTGCGGACACTCTAAACCCGTGCGGCACTAGACAACTTCAGGGGAGAGTTGCTAGTAAGCCTAAAGAGAGAGAGAACAAAGACTAGAGAAGCTTTAGAAGTATGCTTTACTTCAAGAATGGAGTGTGTACAAATGAGGGGGAGGAGGTCCCTTTTTATACAAGTTTTGGACAAACTACAACCGTTAGATCCCTCCTTGATCTAATGGTGGATATTATATCCTTTCATCTTCCTATTTAATACATGATTAGTTCCAATGTGCGTCCCTTCTCGAGGAGACGTCTACATTCAATGAAATGCCCTTCTCTAGGAGGTGTCTCGATTAACGTGTTAGAACCTCCGATAGATAGGGTTTCAACTTGTTGGCCCGTGACACAAGGCTCTAATACCAAATGATATGAACTCCGATTATATGTAAATGGAACCCAATACCAATGTTGGTATAGGATCGTTCTAACAAAGGTTAAGGGATTTGGAGTTCTAACCCAAAGATTATAAACAACCAAGAACCAGAACTATAAGATTTAGATGCCACTACTAACAACAACAGTGTTGAAGAAGATAAGTCTATTGAATCAACAAATTCAAGTATGAAAGTTCAGAATTAGTTCTCAAAGAACCAGAGAAAATAGCTCATACATTCATCAAAAATCCGTTCTGCCTCCAACCACCCTTTCTACCCTTTTTATATGCTATCCCCCAAAAACCTAGCTAATAAGATGGGCTTATTAAGGAAATTTGTACCCCTAAAAACCCTAACTAATAAGATGAGCTTATTAAGGAAATTCGTAGCCCTAAAAACCCTAACTAATAAGATGGGCTTATTAAGGAAATTCGTAGCCCTAAAAACCCTAACTAATAAGATGGGCTTATTAAGGAAATTCGTTCAACCCACTACATAACAATATAACCCATGAAAATAATCCATTTCAATGCCCAAACATGGGTTCCCAAATCCAACATCCTTCCCAAGGCCATGGTTCTCAAATTCCTCCATAAATGACACATTTGCAAGCCTTGGTGAAACCTCCATCATCCTTTACTCATACCTAACAACTTCCTGATGGTAAATGTTGCACAACAAGTTGTTGAGAGCTTCCTTTATTTTCTTTGACCTTAACCTTGTCATTGGTCCTCTAAGGTTTTGCAAAGCATTAACTCCCTTGTTGATTTAAACTGGTACAATATGGCTTCCATCATTCCCTGATAAGGGATTGAACCCCAACTCCACCACAAAAGCTAGCTCAAGAGTGAAGGGTTGACCCAACCCTTATAAACAGCCTAAAGACCCCCTCAGGAACCGATGTGGGACACATCAATATGTTATGGGTGAATAACCCATTTTTGCACAAAAATCTCTTAAAACTCTTTTTTCCCTTAAGCCTTTTCATTTTATAATTGTGAACATAGCTAGATTTCATTATAAAGTCCTTCAACAACAACCTTAGCCACTAATTCTCCATAAGTATAATTACTATAATCTATTATCCCATAATGGTAGGCATTAAGCCTAGTATTTAATCTTTCAACAAATAAGGTAGGAAGTCCTATTATAAATCTTTCTTTCCAAAGATCACTTTGACTATCCTCTCAAGTAAAATGTTTGAGGAAAATACATATCAATACTACATAAAGTGAGAAAAATCTAGATATCTTAAATTAATAAAGTTGATTATAAGTTTTGTTAGATGGCAAAGTGGTTGTTCTAATAAAATGATTTGTAATTATCTATACAAGTGTATTAACACAATCAAATACTTGTACTCCAAATGTTAATCAAATTTAAAATTTTTTATTGTAATTCTACAATTCTTGTAAAAAGCTACTCTAAATTGACCAAAAAGTGAAATAAACACTATTTAAATTAAAAAAAAAAAAACTCAATTGAGTAATTATATTTTCTAATGTAACTATTATTTAAAGTTAACATCATTTTATATAATTTATGCAATTTAAATATGATGTTACTCAATATTCAAGAAAAAGTAAGAAATAATATTTTTGAATGCAAAACTCAAGATTTTAATAATTACATAAATTAATTAAAAATGTTATTCAAATTTAAACTCTTCTATTGTAATTTTCTAATTTTATTAAAAAATTATTCTAAATTCACTAAAAATTAAAATAAATAATATTTAAAAAAAAACAATTGATTTAAGTAATTGCATTGTTTATTCTAATTTTAATTTGAATTCTTTTTATCTTTTTTATACAATTAAAGTAATAAGTTAGTGAATATTCATGAAAAGTAAAAAAAAAATTGATATTTTTAAATACAAAACCCTAAATTTTAGTAGCTCTTTAAATTAAATCAAATGTTATTCAAATTTACAATTTTTTATTATAATTTCTATAATTTTATTAAAGATTACTTACATTTACCAAAATGTAAAATCGACTCTATTTAAATAAAAATAAATCGATTTAAATAATTACATTTTCTAATATAACTATATTTCAAATTTAATGTCCTTTTATTTAATTTACACCATTTGCTATAATTTTTGCAATTTAAGTGAAAAGGTACTCCAAATTCATTGAGAAATAAAATCAATTATATTTGAATAAAAAATAACTGATTTAAAAATTATATTTTTTATTCTAATTACTATTCAAATTTAAATTTTTTTATATTATTTAGATAATTTAAATAATATATTAGTTAACAATTGTTAAAAGGAAAAAAAATCATATTTTTGGATTCAAAATAGTAGATATTAGTAACTATTAAAATCTAACCAAATGTTATTTAAATTACAATTTTTCATTGTAATTTCTACAATTCTGGTAAAGAGTTACTCTAATTTCACTAAATAATAAAATAGACCTTATTTGAATAAAAAATAACTGATTTGAGTAATTTATTTTTTATTCTAATTGTTATTCAAATTTAGAGTCATTTTATATAATTTATGTAATTTAAGTATGATGTGACTCAACATTCATGAAATGTAAAAAATATATTTTAATCCAAAATTCTAAATTTTAGTAACTACATATATCAATCAAAAATGTTAGTCAAATTTAAACTCTTCTACTATAATTTTTGTAATTTTATTAAAAAGATATTTTAAATTAACCAAAAAGTAAAACAGACTATATTTGAATAAAAAATAATCAATTTAAGTAATTATATTGTTTATTTTGATCCTTATTTAAATTTAAATTCCATTTATCTTATTTACATAAGTGAAGTAACAAGTTAATGAATATTTATGAAAAGTAAAAAATAACATTTTTTAATACAAAACTCTAAATTTTAGTAATACCTTCAATCAAACTAAATATTATTTAAATTTATAATTTTTTATTGTAATTTTTACAATTTCAATAAAATATTAGTCTAAATTAATCAAAAAGTAAAATAGATACTATTTAAATAAAAAATGATTGATTTCACTAATTTCATTTTCTAATCAAACCATTATTCAAATTTAACTTCTTTTTATGTAGTTTATAGAATTAAAGTATTAGATTACTCACTTTTCATGAAAAAGTAAAAATGACACTTTTTAATACAAAACTCAAAAGTTTAGTAATCACATAAATTAATCCTAATCTTATTCAAATTTAAAGTCTTTTACTATAATGTTTGTAATTTTAATAAAAAGTTATTCAAAATTCAATAAAAAGTAAATTTAATTATATTTGAATAAAAAATTAATTTAAGTAATTAAATTTTTTAGTTTAAACATGATTCGGATTTAAATTTATTTTTTGTTATTTATGCAATTTAAGTAATAAATTAATTAACATTCATTAAAAGTAAAACAATGACATTTTTTTAATATAAAATCCTTTATTTTAGCAATTATTTAAATCAAATTAAATGTTATTTAATTTATAATATTTTATTATAATTTTTACAATTTCAAAAAATAATTACTCTAAATCAACTAAAAAATAAAATAGATTTTATTTGAATAAGAAACAATTGATTTAAGTAATTAATTTTATATTCTAACTGATATGGTCAATTAGTAATAGGATAAAAAAAAAAAAATTCTACTAAGGGATTATTCCAAATGTACTGACCAAATTTGGATAATCAAATGTTATTTAATTGGTCCAAAAATACTATTCAAGTTTATGGGGACTCAGATTCATTGCCAACATTCATGGTTATATCTATGGTTAATATTTAAATCAGTAACTATTTAATTTGATTACTTAATAACTGGTTACATTTATTGATAATTTTAATGTTGATTTACCATAGAGATAATCTATGTTACATTGGTAAGTAACTGTTACTTTTACTCAAATTAGTAAAATTCACCAATTTAAAAAAATTTAAAACATCTAATATCATGAGTAATTATAAAATTACTAAATGAAATTAGGTCCTACATAAAAAGACTTTAGGTGGAATCAAATTTGAATAACATTTAGTTTGAAAAGATTTACATAAATCATTATGTAAGCTCATTGGGTATTAATAGATAGATTAGAAAATGTAATTACTTAAATCCATTATGATCCAAATACTTTTTTTAATTTAAACCAAATGTTTACACCACAATCCATTGTATGTGATTATGTTAAAAAACATGAATGTTGAATATGGGGTTACAAATGTTATAATCTATTTTATTCAAATCAGTCCAAATGTTATATAACAAAATAGATGTTACTCAAATTCATGTGGCTAACACAAATTTGAACTATATTTGAAGAACATAACCTGATAATGACTATTGAGCAATATTCACCAAATAGATCCCAACCAATCAAATATTATTTGAATTTACCTATTAGTAGCAATTCATGTTAATACAAGGTTACTTGATTGTTATTCACCAATATACTTATATTACAAACCTTAAGGATGTTAAAATTGATTGTACACCAATCATGTAATTTAACCTTAATAGTTGGTAAGTTAGTCCAAACAATCAATATGGTAATAATGTTTATTCAACATTATTTGACATTTGGTAAACATTTGATGAATCTTCCATTAGGATATGTTACCAATGTTAGTGATTAGTAACCTATTGTCGATGGAGTTAACTTCAGCTTATTCATTAATCAATGTTATTATCTTTTTACTGTAATTTTCAATAAGTAAATTTGAAGTTCCTGACTTTTCTCTAAGATCTACTAGTTTGTGATACTGAGAGGGGGGTGAATCAATATCACCGCAATTCGCAATTCGCAAGTAAGTGAACAACTTCAACCTCTTCTTAAAAGTGAACTCTTTGTTAGACTCGACTAAGGTAGATTTATTACTACCTACTAATCACAATAGTCCTCAAAGTCACCTTTCAGACACCTTACCTAATAAACAATTCGGATGTTCTTGAGGAGGCATTTGCATAGATAGACTCAATCTGTACTTTTCAAACAGCTCTGTGGACAGAGATTTAGTTAGAATATCTGAAATTTGATCTTTAGTGCCAACATACTCAAACTGAATTGTACCCTGCTCTACTTGATCTTTGATGAAGTGATACCGGATGTTAATATGTTTGCTCCTTGAATGTTGAACCGAATTCTTGTTGAGATCAATAATACTTTGATTATCACAAAATACACTCACTGGTAACTTCATATCAACACCCAAGTCTGCCAATTGTCTTAGCATCCATATCACTTGTGTACATGCTGCACAAGCAACCATATACTCAGCCTCAGTTGTGCTCAAAACAACACTGTTTTGCTTTCTACTTAACCATGCAACACACTTTAAACCCAAGTAGAAGCTGTAGCCGCTGGTTGATTTTCTATCATCTATACTTCTTACCCAGTCTGCATTAGTGTATACTTGTAGTTTAACAGAATCTGTGGCTGGATACCACAAGCCCATTTCTAGTGTTCCTTTGAGGTACCTTAGGATTCTTTTCACTGCCAACACATGAGACTCCTTAGGATCAGCTTGGAATCTGCTGGCAGCGCACACAGCTTGCATAAGATCAGGCCTTGATGCTGTAAGGTACAGAAGGCTCCTTATCATCTTCCTGTACTCTGTAGGGCTTGTACTCCTTCCCTCCTGATCTTTTTTTAACTTGCAGCCCACTGTCATAGGGGTATTGACAGATCTACTATCCACCATGCCAAACCTTTTCAGCATCTCTTTGGCATATTTCGTCTGAAAAATAAAGATACCTTTTTCACACTGCTTTATCTGTAATCCAAGAAAGTATGTCATTTCTCCAATCAAAGACATCTCAAATTCCTTACTCATCTTCTGTGCAAAATCTTGGCATAGCTCAGAGTGATCTCCTCCAAAAATGATGTCATTTACTTATACTATAGTTATCAGCAGGCTTTTCTCTAAGTTGAACACATACAGGTTATTGTCAACCGTTCGTCTTCTAAAGTTCAACCTTCTCAAGTACGCATCTAGCCTACTGTACCATGCTCGTGGAGCTTGATTGAGACCATACAAGGCTTTCTTCAGCTTGCACACATGTGTCTTATCCTCACTGATTTGTACTCCATTAGGTTGTTCAATATACACTTCTTTTTTCAAGAGCCCATTCAGAAAGGTGGATTTCACATCCATTTGATAGACTTTATACCTCTTGTATGCTGCCAAAGTTAAGAACATTCTGATAGTCTTTAACCTTGCTACTGGTGCAAAAGTTTCATCAACATCTACCCCTTCTATCTGAGTGTAGCCTTTGCAAACCAGCCTGGCCTTATTCCTCACCACCTTGCCATCTTTATTGTGTTTATTCCTAAACACCCACTTTGTTCCTATGACATTCTTATTAGTGGGTCTTGGAACCAGCTCCCATGTATCATTCTTCTCAATTTGATCCAGCTCCTCATTGATAACTTTGACCCAGGCTTTGTCTTGAATAACCTCTTCAACAGATTTACGTTCAACTTGTGAGAGTAGAGCAGTAGCTCCCACAATTTTTCTTCTTGTTGTAACTCTTGCTAATGGGTCACCTATGATCTAATCTCCTTGATGAGCACTGGTCCATGTTTTCTTTGTCCTTCTTCCTTGCACTGTCTTAGTTGCAAGAGGATCTCTTTCTTCATCTTTAGAGTCACTCTTCTCCAAGTCTGAACTTACTTCTTATTCCTTTTCTTCAGATTGGTCTGATTCTTCATCTACATTGAAGTCATCTTCTTCATTGTCCTCAGCTTCTCCATTCTACATTGTTTTCCAGTTCTCATCTATTCTCACGTCATTGGAAGTGATCACTTTTCCCAGCTTATGCAGGAAAACTTTGTAACCTTTTGTCTTTGCTGAGTATCCCACAAAAATGCCTTCATCAGACCTAGCGTTGAATTTTCCCAAGTTTTGCTCCTTATTCTTCACAAAACATGGGCTGCCAAAGACTCTGAGATATTTGGTTGTTGTCTTCTTCCCACTCCATAGCTCATATGCAGTCTTATCAGTATTGGGCCTTAGTAGAACTCTGTTCAGTAGGTGTACGGTTGTAAATGTTGCTTCTATCCAAAATCTAGTGTGAAGCTTGGATTCCAGTAGTAGAGTTCTTGCCATTTCAACCACAGCTCTATTCTTCCTCTCTACCATCCCGTTCTGTTGAGGTGTTCTTGCTACTACCATCTGATGGTGAATTCCATGCTTCTTAAGGTAATCTTCAAAAGCTCCATTTGTGAATTCAGTGTCTTGATCTGACCTCAATACTTTGATTTTCTTTCCACTCTCATTTTCAGCCAATCTTCTGTATCTCTTAAAGCATTTCAAAACTTCTGACTTATGTTTGAGGTGCATGATGCAGGTCCTTCTAGAATAATCATCAACAAACAAGACGAAGTACCTCTCACCATTCAACCCTTTTGTTCTCATTGGCCCACACAAATCAGTATGTACAATGTCAAGCACTGCTTCAGAACTAAACTCTTTGGTCTTATACTGCTTTCTGACATGTTTTCCTTTAGAGCATGCTGAGCAGACATACTCCCTCTCTCTCTCTTAAGGTCTGGAATGTCTCTGATTGCATGAGTAGTGGTCAGCTTCCTCATGTTCTTCTATGTTAAGTGTCCTAGCCTCCTATGCCAGAGTTGATTTTCTTCTTCTTTTGTAAGTAAACAATTATTTGTCTTATCCTCATCAATCAAATATAAATTTCCAGTTGTTCTCTTCCCGGCTGCAACAATATTGCCTTCTTTACTCTTTACCTGGCAACCTGTTTTTGTGAATATTACCTTATGGTCTTCGTTGCATAGCTGACTGACAGATGCTAAATTATATCTGAGTCCTTCAACGTGCAAAATATCTTTCAGCTTTCCTCTTCCAATCTTTACTGACCCCTGACCATTGATGTTGAGTGAATCATCATTACCAAACTTGACTCTACCTTCTCTTGATTTGTTTAGTTTTGATAATTTACTCTTGTCTCCCGTCATGTGCGAAGTGCATCCACTATCAAGGATCCACTGTTTATCCTTGCAGTCAACTTTGAGTGTAATTTCAGCTATATTAGCCACCTCCCTTTTAGCTTTATACTCCTTCTTTTGAATTGGCTGGAAGATAGTTTTCTCCTTTTTCTCAGTTTTGATTGCACCGCTTGTTTTCACTTTGCCATTGAGTGCCTGCTCTTACTCAAGGAGGAGTGTCACGCATCTCTTGGCATTATGGCCATCTTGCCCGCACCTTTCACACTGTTCTAAGTCTGCCAATATAGCAAACTTGTTATTTGAAACCACTGATTTGGGCTTCCACCAACAATCCTTATCAGCGTGTCCTTCCCTTTTACAGTATGTGTAAGAACTCACGACAGGTGTTCTCTTCTGAATTCTGTATTATCTACCCCTGTATGTAGCATCGTATCTTTTCAAGTTAGAGACATATACTGGCATTCTCCACCAACAGTTACTCGCCTTATGACCCCAAACTCCACAATAAAGGCAATGACCTTGAAACTGCCTCTTCTTAGGTTTGATCATAGCTTGTCTTCTTCTGTTCATCACTTGCTGTGTAGGCAAAGTAGCTGGCTTCTTTGCTTGTATGACTTTCATTTCAATCACCTTCTTCTCCTTCTTCTGTTCAGCTGTAGCCCTCTGTTGTTCGATTTTCTTTTATTCCTTCTTGTTTGCCACCCTAAGTTGCTTCTTCAGATCTTCTTTATTCTCAGCTATCTTCTTCTGAGTCACAACCTTCTCTTTCAACTTCTGTGGCACATTCTTATTTTCTTTAGCCAATGCACCCTTGGATTGCTGCACTTTCTCTACATTCTTCTCTCCTTTTTCAGAACTTATTTCTCCTATCATTTCAAGATTCTGCAAGTTCTTGTTGCTACTTTTGAGTTATTGCTGAAGTCTCAGCAACTCTTTCTCCATTTCTTCAATTTTTGAAGCCCTTGAGCCAAGATCTACTGTAAGGCCTTCACATATTTTGATCTGTTCCTCAAATCTTCTCTTCAAGTCAATATGCTCAGCCCTTATTTCATCGTTTGACTTTTACCTTCCTCAGACTTTGCTTCAACTTGTTTTATATGGGCCTTCAACCTTATTATAGTTCTGCCCCTTCTGATTATCTCCTTTGAAGCTGCTTCTAGTTCAGCTTCAAGATCTAGCTCTTCTTCATCAACTTCCTCTTCCTCTACAGAGGTTGAGCTACCACATTATGCTGATGCCATAAAGACATACTCATCTGATGAGTCTTCATCTTCCTCCTCATCAGCTTCTTTTGTCTAACTCACATAACTCTTGAGTGAGCCTCTCGTCTTCCTCTGTGGGTTGGCAATCTTCTTACTGGACTTCTTTGATTTGAATGATGATCTTCTCCATCTTGAATTTTGCTCATCATCACCATCCTCATCTTCATCATTAAGTTTCACTTTGCACTTAGAAGCAAAGTGTCAAGTCTGCCCACAACGATAACACCTCAAGGACAACTGTCCTTTTCCCTTTTTAGACCCCTTTTTGAATTTCCTTGTGAAGTAAGCCAATACTTCACCTTCACTTTCTTCCTCATCATCATCATCATCCTTATCAGATGATTCTTCCTCTTCCTTCAAGTGTTTCTTAGCTTTGAAAGCTGCCTCCTTTGACACCTTTGACGTTGAGGAGCTCTTAATTGACTTTATTCTCATCTCATATGCAATGAGATTGCACTGAAGATCATGCAGAAACATTGAATTGAGATCTCTACTCTCCTCTATGGTTGCCACCTTTGAGGCAAACCTCTCAGGCAGAATTCTTAGAATTTTCTTCACAATCGATGAGTCCTTCTTGTTCTTCCCATGACTTCTCAGGTCGTTTACAGTGTCAATAACCCTGGTCAAGAACTCTTGAACTGTCTCATTTTTCTGCATTCTGAGAGATTCATATCTCTCCTTGAACACTTGAAGTTTAGCCTCCTTTATTCTGCCATCACCTTCATAGACTTTCTGCAATCTGTCCCATATCTCCTTGGCAGATTTGTAGTCCATAACTTTAACATACTTAGCATCTGTCAATGTTGAAATGATGACATTTAAGGTCTTTCCATTTATCTCAAATTGCCTTAACTCCTCTGGGGTTGGGTCTTTACCTTCTTCCGGAGCCACAAAACCCTCCTATATGCATTTCACCACGTTCATGCCCATGGTTGCAAATACCACTTGCATTCTTTCTTTCCATATATGATAGTTGGTTCCGTTGAAAATTGGAACATTCTTACTGTAAGTGGTGCTAATACTGGTACCAGCTTCCATTTCTCAGTATGCTAAACAAGTCAAACTTCTAGATCCCTTCAAACTAGTACACCAAGCTGTTAAGCTTCAAACTGGTGAACCAGTGCTCTGATACCAATTGAAGTTCCCGACTTCTCCCTAGGATCTATTAGTTTGTGATACTGAGGGGGGGTGAATCAGTATCACCACAATTCGCAATTCGCAGGTAAGTAAACAACTTCAACCTCTTCTTAAAAGTGAACTCTTTCTCAGACTCAACTAAGGTAGATCTATTTCTACTACTAATCACAATAGTCCCCAAAGTCACCTTTCAGACACCTTACCTAATAGACAATTCAGATGTTCTTATTTAGGCCTTCATTAGGTTATGGGTTGGTTGATATTTTAGCTGCGTTCACAACTCAATTCAAAATATAGAACATAAAGCAAATTAAGGACACATGAGATTTACATGATTCCATCAACATGACGTACATCCACGGTGGTAGGGACTCTCCCTTATCGAGACCATCCACTATACTTGAAAATTCCAGTTACAATGGATGTCTTAATCCTTTACTCCTTTCACTATTATAGATACTAAGTAAGTACAATACAAAGAGTGTCACTTACTATGTCTACCCTTCTTCTAACTTGTCTTGCCTCTATTGAATTGAAAGGCTGCTCCACTGCCGCTTAGAAGTTCACTACAACGCTCTCTAACCTCTCTTGAAGAAATCTGGAAATATGTTGAGTTCTTTCCGATGCTTCGCCGAATTCCTTCTTTAGGTTGTCTCACACAGCTCCTGCTTTCATCGTCTTACGGTCTCACCTATCTCCTTGTCTCATAGCTCACATCACATTTCTATTTTTCCGTCCAGCCCCTGTTCTGCCGGATCTCTCACCGTTGACTAGATCTTTTTCACTGTTGGTTTCTATTTTTCTGTCTAGCCCCTATTCTGCCGGATCTCTCACCGTCGACCAGATCTCCTTCTACTGGATCTCTCATCGTCGACCGGACCCCTGTTCTGCCGGATCTCTCACCGTCGACCAGATCTCCTTCTGCCGGATCTCTCACCGTCGACCAGATCTCCTTCTGCCAGATCTCTCACCGTCGACTGGATCTCTCTAGTCTCCTTGTCGTCCAGCCGGATCTGTCTCCGTCCAGCCGGATCTATCTCAACTGCCGACTGCTGGTGTGCTAGTGGTGTGCCAATCTGCTCAACTGCCAACTGCTGGTGTGCTGGTGGTGCACCGATCTGCTCAACTGCCGACTGCTGGTGTGCCGGTGGTGCACTGATCTGCTCAATTGCCGATTGCTGATGTGCCGGTGGTGCGCCGATCTGCTCAACTGCCGACTGCTGGTGCCGTTCTACTTAGATTGCCGGTGGTGTGCCGTTCCTCACAGGTTTCTCTTTTTTGCGGGTGGTGTGCCTAGGTTTTCTATCTGTTTTTCTCAATAGCCAAAACGTCACTTTTTGTTGTCTTCCAATGGCCTTTATATATTCCTCCATAAAACCCTAATAGGGCTTACTTACGGCAAATTTACTATCTTACCCTTTCCATGTGGCTTTTACGTTCTTACCCCTCCATGTGACTTTTACCTTCTTACACACTTAAACCTAGTTGACAACAATTACAACCCATACAAGACTGTGGGAGCAACAAAATTGATCCCAAAATTTATTCAATGACCATCTTGGATTATATGGGTTCAATAATAACCAATGGGATAAAGTATGGATATTATAGATTGATTTGGATAATCATATCAAATGAATCACTTAAATTTTTATCCAATACTAATGGTAATTCATCTGTCTAGGAAATAACCAACAATAGTTGTCATGTTTAATAAAAAAACTTTAGATTTTAATAATTAATGTCATATTAGTGACAAATTGATAAATTAATAAATTGAATAATCATGTCAAATTTGATGAATTTACTACATTCAAAATTATTGAATAACATTTCATGACCATAAAGGTCCACTAAATTAAATCAATTGACATGAAATGTGGGTTTATGCATTTGGTTTGATTATTGAATGAATATCTAATAAATATGATATTAAAGGGTAATTCATGACTATACTACCAAACAACCTTAACGAACATTGTAATCCTTTTCTATATCAAATGCAACCTATGAAACCTTTTAAGATTATTTTTAATAATAGTAAAAGACTTGTTATCAATAACATCCTTAAATGATAATAATGAGGATTGGTTCCAAATGAATAACCAAATGTAATTAACCAAATTACCTTGAATCGACAACTTGACTCAAATTATTTTAGTGAAAACATAGGTCACCATTTGGTTTGTAATCTCTCTAAACATTTCTACAAATTTAATAACCTATGGATCAAATTTTGTTACCCAAATCAAGTATCTGACTTAAGATAATTCATAATCAATTTAAGAAATTATTGATACAACATTATTTTAAGTCTAAATTACCAATGCAATTGTACACACCTTATTTAGTAACCAATTACTAGATCTAGTATGGGATTTCTGTAAATCTTGCTACATCTAACATTAAAGATCATTTAATGAAAATATGAATGGTTACTAAATCTAACCAATGCAAACTCCAGTTGTATAACAATTACTCAAATAAGGTTATTACCATATTAAATAGTGCATGATCCTAAGTTAGACCCATTTTGTAGACACAATATATCAAATTGGGTTAAGAGTTCCAAAATTAAATTTAGAGGTAATCAAATTCAAAATTGTTTTACCATCATTTTTTGGTGACTATTATTAGTAACCATAAATTATCATTTATGGCTCTACTTAGAAAAATTATTGAAATGATAGTTTGATAATTGAGAGGTAATTGATTATGGGTTGAATATGGTTACTTGTAAGTTGGAGTATCAAATTAAAACATTTTAATGCATTGACATCATTGATCCAGGTAAATGATAGTAATAAATGATGTAACCATTGCAACCCAAACAATGATCAAGCAACCAACAGTTACCAATGCTATTATCTAACCAATGTTACGAATCATTCTTACTAAATTCAATTGTCTCAATAGAGTAACCCATCAATCATTATGTGTAGGTTATGATTCACATCCAATATAATATTACCCTACTATGATCAAGTAACTGATTATACCTATTTGAGTAACACTTAATTTCTTGAGTAACTAATTAAGCATACCTACAATTGGATTAATGAACAAACATTGTGATGGAAACATTTTTTAAATATTTTAAAGGTTAGTTACTAATAATGAGTAGCCAACATTTACAATGTGTTGTAAATGTAACCATTTAACTAACTAATGATTACAACATTTATTGAATTCTAACCAATTGAGTTTATATTAGACAATCTAAATGGTTAACATTTAATCTTTAGGTTACCAATAACATATAATCTGAAATTAGGGTCACAAATCAGGTTTGGAGATCCTAAAATTTATATTGGGGTAACTATTGGGTATTTGTTAATAGGAAGATTACTACTGATGGTAACTAATGATGTTTACCAAAATTAACTAGGTATAGTAATATTAAGTAACCAAACCAAATGTTATCATTGAATTCATTAACATTACCTTATACCAAGAGTCATTGGTCAAATAGAGTAACCATTGAGATTACTTACCCAAATGCATTTAAATGGTTACTTTTTTTTTTTGGTATAAATGCAAACTAACATTACCATTTAAATTTAAACTTAATGGTCATTCATACTCTTAATTCCAATTGTAACCAGTTGGTTGGTTTTAATATCATTTATTTAAATGATTTGCTAGACTTACACTCAAATGTCACTTAATTTTGGATTAACATTAACAAATCATTTACCAAATCTATGTAGTTGATCATTACAATCATTTAACCCTATAGTCATTAATATACTTGTAGTGTAATTTGATCAATAAAAAACGTTGTAAGTAACCATTAACCAAAAAGATCTATTAGGTTGTTATTCAAATTATAGGTTACCTTTACAAATTTGTGGACTCTATTATTGTTAACATTTCAATCTAGTTATTTTTTACTCTATCCATCAAATGCTTCTAATTTACTTAAGCTTGCATTATAGTTAATTCAAAATGTTTCTAAAATTAGTCATTTTTTGATAATTATCTTTTATCAATTTTTTTATTACATGTTTAATTTTATTACAATCTAATTTTTTACACAATTCATTTGATTAAGTTAGTCAATGATTAGTTAATGTTAACAAGGTTGTGTTAACGTTTTTTATTATTTGGTTTATGATAGTAATATGAATTCTAATGTGAACCTTTAGGAAGAATTCATGAAATTCATTAGATCTAAACTAAAATAATAGGAGCCCTTTCTTTCATAAGATCGGCTATCTATACACATATGATACATATAGATATATTGGCTTAGCTTTTATTCAGCTATCTATCCAATCTCGACTTATTTTCAAATAGCTCATTTCCTCATAAATCCTATTTATGCTTGCCTAAGTTTCATTTATGTTGGTTCATTTATGTAACATGGTCAATGGGATAATATTGTCATCATTAACCCTATATGATCCAATCATAGTGATTTAATAGTTAATAATCCAATGTAGAGATATTAACAAATGGTAATTAGGCCATTTAAATGAGACTAACATAAAGGGTCCAATATTAGATAATGGTAGAATGACATTTTTTCTATGTAAACCCAATGAATCATACTAAAATTAGGGGTTACTTGGGTTGACTAATTTGTTTTAAGTAAAGTAGAACTAAACAAAAATGATTCTAAGCAAGAATATGATCTATTTACATTAGTTAATGTTGTAGTCATTCAAATGTTACTATAAATCCCTTGGGTTACTCTAGATTGGTTACTCATTTACAAACAATATTCATTTATTAAGTAATTGCGTTAAATAACTGATCAATTGGTTACTAAATGGTTCCAATCATTTGTATATTATAGGAAAATCGAGTAATGGGTATTAAATCTATTCAACCCTAATATTAGCAATTACGTTACTCAAGACACTATTTCTAGTACAAATATCAATTAACATAATAACCAATGGATTTACTATTACTAAAGTCAATTGCCTATGGCCATTAGACAGTGAACATTATTACCCTTATGATGAGCTCATTGACCAACAAGTTAATCATTGATCAACTAAATGGTAGGTTTGTTGCAATAACTATAAAGGTTTGATTTGTCCAAGATTAGTAATAAGGATTAAATACTCATTAAATTATGATTTCATACATTAGTATACATAAAAATCAAA
Source organism: Rhizophora apiculata (assembly GCA_037832385.1). Classification (NCBI taxonomy): domain Eukaryota; kingdom Viridiplantae; phylum Streptophyta; class Magnoliopsida; order Malpighiales; family Rhizophoraceae; genus Rhizophora; species Rhizophora apiculata. The sequence goes on from CM075427.1 coordinate 1,546,801, forward strand.
AATGTCATGCAATTTAGTCATAATAGTAAATTAGTCTTAATAATTAGATTGTATGCGATATTGGTTATTAATCTAGATGTGGTAAATTTATGGTGACATAAATCGAATTATAATGTTAATCAATTATGTTTACCTCTACACTCAACATGATATTCTTTGTAGCGAGCATGTCCTTAGACCTTAAGTACTTTGAATCAATTGAAATCTCTGAAACAAAGGAGCCAATGGTTTAATTCCTTAGAACTTTGCCATTTTCAATCCTTTGAATCCCATCAAACAAAAGAGTAACTAATCTTGAATAGCTTTTCTTAAAGGTATTGAATGATTCAATTCTTGAAGGTTAAGAATGTCACTTTCTTTCCCACTAACCAATTTTCTTCTATCATTGCAATGACTAATTGACATAAAATGATTATGAAATTAACTTTTATGTCTACATCAAACATTATATTCATTGAGAGAAGTACATCCTTACACCTTTTATACTTTAAATCTATTAAATTTCACTAACCAAAAGAGTCATTGGTCTTGATTAGCTTTTCTTATAGGTATTTAATGGTTTGATTCTTCATGGATGGGATGGTCATAGTAATTCTTGCAAATAAGATCTTTCCTTTCTTTGCAAGGATGCATACACACAATATAATCATGAAGTTAACTACTATATCTACATCAAATCATATATCCATTTCAAAAAAGGAGTCATTGATCTTGGTTAGCATTTCTTACTAGTATTCATTAATTTTATTCCCCAAGGATGAGACTGTCACTTTATTGCTTAATAACTAGGTTTCTCCTTTCTTGCAAGGACTCATTCATGCAAAATGTTTTTAAAATTAACTTTTATGTCTATACCAAAAATTAGATTCATTACTATAAGCACATCTTTACACATTTAGTACTTTAAATTTATTGCATTTCATCATACGACAAAATCATTGATGCGATTAGCTTTTCCTACACATATTAAGTGATTCAAATCCTCAACAATTTGGTCATCTCTTCATTTTTTGCTATCAAGGTTTCTCCATTCATTACAATGTCTCATTATGACAAAATGATCATGAAATAAACTTTTCCTTCAATTACCATCATTCATAATTTTTTTTTTTTTTAGTAAGGTGGAAAGCTCAGTAGTGACCATGTTTCATCCATCAAATCAACTTATTTAGGCAACTTCATATATGTTATTGTCCCATTAATAATCTAATCAACTTCACCAAACAATTTTGATTGTAATATTTTAAGGACATCCTTAATAAAAAGAAAAGGATAATGTGAGACTTCAAAAGAACAATTAGTAAGGATGTTCTCCCCTAATTCTTGGGCAACAAGATTTCTCTTCATCTCACTATTAAATAGCAAAGTAATTAACTTAAAAAAGATGTCTACACTTTCCTCTAGCAAAATGGTCATAATTTCCCTATAAAATTAAGCACTTCCAATGGATGATATTCTCTAATGGTTTTAAGAAAATTTTGGAACATTTCAACTATTAATGCATCTTATTCAACATTTAACATTATATAATATGATTGCACCCTTCTAAGAAATTTAAGAATTGAGCTATGTTTGTCGTATAAGCAACTAGTGTAGTCATCTAAATGCTTGAAAAATAAACCATCAACTAAAACACATCATTCATTAAATCATCATGACAAAGAATGTTTGACTCAGTCATCCTTATAATCTCATTAAGGCATGAAGTAATTGCAACTTTGACATCAACATTGGAATGTTCAAAAAGTTGATTATCAACCAATGCTTTCATTTAGGGATGTAGAGCGACTACTTTTCAAACATAATTGCTTTACTCTTGACAAGCAATATTTAACTTGGTTGAGAATAAAAATGAGTTCCTAAATATATGCAGGAGGGCTATGCAAACTAAGTTCAGCATACCAAATATGCTTTTTTGAAGAATAAGCCATTTTCTTCTCTTCTTTTTTTTTTTTTTTTCTTTTTCTATATTTTCATACTCTTTTCACCTTTCTTTTTGTTGTTTTTTGTTTTTCTTTTAGAAAAGACTAAAAAATGACTAACTTTTTTTTTTTTTTTTCTAACTTTATGAAATTGAGAACCAATGCTAAAATAATATATTAATAAGATTTTTTCAAACCTTTTTTTAACTTTATTTTTGATCAAAAGAAATGAAACATTGTTGGTGGCTAGCTTTGGTAAACACTTAGACAATGTTAGAAGGATGCTTGAGATTGTAGGTGGTAGGGCTAAGGATAGTAACTCCAACAATACAAGTTCCATCAGACAACATTGCATGATGGATTGGCAGTGACACCAAAATGGACATTTGATAGAGTAACAGCCTTAAGGTGGAGGAACAACAATGTTAAGGATCAAAACAAGTGTGTCAATGGTGAAGAAATACAAATTAGAAGCTAAAACCCCTTCTTGGACTAGTCTTAGTTGTTAAAGATGAGCAGTGGTGTGGCTGAGTGGGAGCAATCCAACGACTTTTAGTGATCTAGATTTGTGTAGATCAACATATACAAAAAAGTTAATAAATTTGATTTGCTTTTCTTATAGGTATTGAATGGCTACAATCCTAAAAGATGAGATAGTCCCTTGATTTCTTGTTAACAAGGTTTCTTCATTTGTTCCAAGGACTCATTGACACTAAATGATAATGAAATTAACTTTGGTGTCTACAACGCACATATTATATTCTTTGTGGCTAAGCCCTTTTTACAACATTGGCTCTTTAAATCCATTGAATTTTATTAAACGAATGAGTAATTGATCTTGATTAGCTTTTCATCACTTCATTTCTTGGTAAAATTATTTTTTTATCATTATAAAGACTCATTCACACAAAATGATCATGAAATTAATTTTTGTCTCTCACCAAACAATATATTCATTGCAACTAGCATGTTCTTATGCTTTGGTATTTTGAATTTGTTGACTTCCATCAAGCAACTGTCATTAATATTAGTTAGCATTTTTTACAAGTATTGAATGGTTTACTTATAGAAGGATTAGATCATCACTTTTTACTAATAAGGTTTCTCTTATAATTGCATAGACTCACTGACACTAAATAATTATGAAACTAACTTTTGATTCTACACTCAACAATATATTTATTGCAACATGCATGTTTTTACTCCCTTGGTACTCTAAATCCACTAAATTCCATCAAGCATATGAGTCAAAAAAATTTGATTAGCTTTTATTACTAATATAGAATGATTCAATTCTTGAAGGATTAAATAGTCATATTATTGTTTACTAACAAGGTTTTGGTTTTTATCACAAGAGTTCATTCACAAAATTTTCATGATATTAACTTTTGTGTCTACACCAATCATTACATTCATTGTGGCAAACACTTTATTACACATCTAGCACTCTAAATTTATTAAATTCCATCAAACAAAGGAGTCACTAATCATGATTACTTTATCTTATAGGTATTGAATGGATTAATTCTTGAAGCATAAGACTATCACTTCATTTCTTGCTAACAAGGTCTCCCCTTTTATTACAAGGACTGATGCGAAAAACCCCAAAAAGACGTGGCTTAGGGACCCAACGCACACAGGGAATCAAAGAACAACCAGGAAAGCTAAACCAGAGTTTAATATCACAAACCCTAGACCCACTCTGGGAAGGAACACGAACCTAGTGTATTTAAGAAGGATATGGATGCCACACTCCAGAAAAGAAAGGAATTGGGAGTGATAAGTCGATTAGAACGCCACAAGAAGTACCTCTTGATAAGTTCTTTAGTCCCTAAAAGAACCGAAAGAAAATCCCTTGCTTTTTATTTCACTCAAAGTTGCCTGATTCTCCAGAGCTTACAAGGGGAGCCTATTTATAGGCTAAGATAGCAATCCTAAAGAGGCACAAATTCCTACTTAGGACAAATCTTTATTTTGGAGGAATTCCTAATTGTGGACAACTTCCAACATAAATAATAAACTCTTATTTAGGAAGAAATGCTATTATTTATTCTGACCTATTTAAGTATTCTAATTATATTAATTAGGGCTGGACTCCTTGTCAAACTTGAATTCGTCCCATTTGAAGCTGGGTTGGCCTGGATGTACTGAGTCAGCCCATTTAGTGCTTCTTTAATCTTTTTGGTTCTAACTCGTGTTATTGGGCCTTCTGGGATGTGCAATAGACCTCTTGCAACCATTGGAGCCTTCCACCCATCATCTCTATGGTTCTCATCTTTCCCCCTCTCCTCAAAAGGATTCATCCCCGAATCATCACCTACATCAAAAGGGGAAAGATCAGAAACGTTAAATGTTGCATTCACATTATACTCACCAGGAAGATCCAACTGATAAGCATTGTCATTAATTCGGGCTACAACTTGAAAGGGATATCTCCTCTGGGTTGTAGCTTCGAATGCCTTTGAGCTGGAAACCATTCCTTGTGCATATGCACCCAAACCCAATCACCAGGTTCAAACACCAGCTTCTTTCGTCCCTTGTTGACATGGGATGCGTGGTGCTCAGTTCGTTTTTCAATATGTTGTTGCACCTTCTCATGCAATTTTTTAATCATGTCAGCTTTGCGTTCCCCATCTAAGCTGGCATACTCATTGACAGGTATAGGTACTAAATCCAAAGGAGTCAATGGATTAAAACCATATACGATTTCAAATGGAGAGTAACTAGTAGTAGAATGAACACTCCGATTATATGCAAACTCGACATGTGGTAAACAATCTTCCCATGTTTTCAAATTTGTTCGAATAATAGCACGCAAAAGAGTAGAAAGAGTTTGATTAACTACCTCAGTTTGCCCATCAGTTTGTGGATGACAAGTAGTTGAAAACAATAGCTTAGTACCTAACTTACCCCATAAAGTCTTCTAGAAGTAGCTTAAGAACTTTGTATCCCGATCTGAAACAATGCTTCGTGGCATGCCATGCAAACGTACTACTTCTCTAAAGAATAAGTCAGCCACGTTGTTTGCATCATCAGTTTTATGACATGGGATGAAGTGTGCCATCTTTGAAAATCTATCAACAACAACAAATACAGAATCCCTACCCCTTTTTGTTCGTGGCAATCCTAGTACAAAGTCCATAGATAAATCAACCCAAGGATGGTTAGGTATGGGTAGAGGGGTATACAAGCCATGAGGTAAAACTCTAGATTTAGCTTGTTTGCATGTTATGCATTTCGCACATATCCTCTCAACATCTCATTTCATTCGTGGCCAAAAAAAAATGTTCATTTAGGACATCTAGGGTTTTCCTAACTCCAAAATGACCCATTAAACCACCCTCATGAGCTTCTCTCACAACCAACTCCCTCAAAGAACTCATAGGCATGCATAAACGATTTTCCCTCAATAAGAAACCCTTATGCCTATAAAACTTCTCAAAGGCTGATACTTCACATGCTCTATATACATTAGCAAAGTCAGGATCATTCACATATAAATCCTTAATGTGTTCAAATCCTAATAAGTTTGCAGTAAGTGTAGAGATAAGGGCATACCTGCGAGATAACGCGTCAGCTACCACATTTTCCTTACCTTTTTTATATTGGATGATGTAGGGAAAGGTCTCAATAAATTCAACCCACTTGGCATGTCTTTTGTTCAACTTTCCTTGTCCCTTCAAGTGCTTCAAAGATTCATGGTCAGTATGGATGACAAACTCTTTAGGCCAAAGGTAATGTTGCCATGTCTCCAAAACCCGTACCAATGCATACATCTCTTCATCATAAGTAGGATAATTAAGGCTTGCTCCACTTAGCTTTTCACTAAAGTAAGCAATTGGGCGCCTTTCGTCACTAGTTGACTTAGGTGTAGGCCAATCACAAATTGCCTTAACTTTTTCCTCGTCAACCTCAACACCTTCAGCACTGACAACATAGCCAAGAAATGTGATCTGATCAGTACAAAAGGAACATTTATGTAAGTTAGCCTACAATTTCTCAGAACATAAAACACTTATAACAGAACGTAAATGATCAAGATGATCTTCTATGGTTTTACTATAGACCAAGATATCATCAAAATACACCACTACAAATTTACTAATAAATGCATGTAAAACATGATTCATTAGTCGCATAAAAGTGCTTGGTGCATTAGTGAGACCAAATGGCATAACTAGCCACTCATACAACCCATACTTAGTTTTGAAAGCTGTTTTCCACTCATCTCCCTCTTTCATCCTAATCTGATGATATCCGCTTTTCAAATCAATCTTAGAAAAAACACATGACCCATGCAATTCATCTAACATGTCATCTAATCTAGGTATGGGGTGACGATACTTTACAGTGATTTTGTTGATTGCTCGACAATCAACACACATCCTCCAAGTCCCATCTTTTTTTGGTACAAGTAGGACAGGCACAGCACATGGACTCATGCTTTCCCTCATATATCCTTTGGACATAAGCTCCTCAACCTGCCTTTGAAGCTCCTTTGTCCCCTCAGGATTACTCTTATATGCTGGCCGGTTAGGGATGGATGCACCTGGGATGAAATCAATTTGATGCTCAATTCCTCTATTAGGTGGCAATCCACTTGGGATATCGTCAGGGAATATATCTTCAAATTCCTGCAATAATGCAACAACACTGGGCAAAGATGAGTCAAACTTGTTAGTGTTAAAATAAGCCTCCTTGTACAGAAGTATAATCATAGGTTGTTTGGCATAGAATGCTCTTTTGACATCACTTTCTTTTGCATAGAGATTTTCTTTTTTCTTCTCTTTTTCTTGTGTCCTCACATTTCTTCTCTTTCTTCTCTTTTATCAATCTCTCTTTTCTGTTCACTCTCATTTTTAATCCTTAATTGATCCTTATATGCTTGTTGAGGTGATAATGGTACAAGAATGACAGGTTTTTCGTTCATTACAAAGGAATATCGATTCTTGAAGCCATCATGCATAACTCGCCTATCAAATTGCCATGGTCTTCCTAATAGAATATGTCCCGCATGCATGGGTACAACATCACATAAAACTTCATCACGGTACCTTCCGATAGAAAATGATACGAGCACTTGCTGATTTACCTTCACTTCACTACTCTCATTCAACCACTGTAGTTTATATGGTCTAGGATGCTTCATAGTAGGTAAATCCAGCTTCTCAACCATAGTTGTGCTAGCAATGTTAGTGCAACTCCCACCATCAATAATCATACTACATACCTTATCTTTGATGAGACACCTTGTCTGAAAGATGTTATCTCGTTGCACCACATTTTCTTCTTTTACTTGTACATTCAATGCTCGCCTCATAACGAGAGCTACTCCGTTAACTGGATACTCCTCTCCATCACATTCACCCTCTGACGGTGGCACAGAATTATCGTCTGATTCACTTTCAGTTTCAACATCACCGTTACTTCTTAGGATCATTGCATGCTTATTTGGACATTGAGATGTAATGTGACCCCTGCCCAAACACTTAAAACATTTAATATCTCTATTTCTACTTGGTTGGGGTTCGATTTTACCTGTCTCCTTGCTAGAACCCACATTCTTGTGCTTGGGTAGCTCGGCTTTGGACTTGTAATTGGCCATCTCGTCCCTTTTCCTCCAGTTTGGTTTCCACGATGAGGTAGAACAAGAATTCTGCCCAACCCGCGTGGAGCCCTTTCGTTTAAGTTGCCTTTCAACTTTCATGGCCATGTGCACCATGTCTTCCAATTCCATATAGTGCTGCAATTCAACCACATTTGCTATGTCCCTATTTAGCCCTTGCAGAAATCGAGCCATGGTTGCCTCTCTATCTTCTTCTACATTGGCCCTAATCATGGTAATCTCTATCTCCTTGTGGTAGTCCTCCACACTTTTGGTGCCCTGAGTGAGCCCTTGCAACCTTTGGTACAACTCCCTGTAATAGTGATCAGGGACAAACCTCCACCTCATGATAGCCTTCATCTCCTCCCATGTATCAATAGGCCGCTCATGATTTCTTCTCCTAGTCAAAACAAGTTGATCCCACCAAATAATAGCATAATCAGTAAATTCAACGGCAGTAAGCTTTACCTTTTTCTCCTCGGAATAGTTGTGGCAATCAAAAACCAATTCAACCTTCTTTTCCCATTCTAGGTATGCATCAGGATCATTCTTACCTTGGAATGAAGGAATTGTCATTTTAATACTACCCAAATTATGATCGTAGGTGCCTTGCCTCCCAAATTCTCTTCGATCCCTTCTATTGTTACCAGTTCTAACCATCGTAGTTTGATCATCAACTTCATCATCTTCATAGGCACGTGGCAACTGCCTTCTTGCTTTGGGAGCCTCATATTCCCTATGTTTCCTTTGCAACTCTGCTATTGTAATAGCTTGCTCCTCCATCCTCTCCCTCATATCATCAAATCTGGTATTCATGCACTCAAATTGTTGTTGCATAGGTTTGATCATGAAGGACACATCACCAGCTCCCTCTTGAGCTATACCTTTGTCTTTGGACGTCATAGTCTTACATCTGCACAAAATAAATGGGATACCTCACAGAACACTCCCTCACGTGTTTCACTCAAAAGATTATGTCACACTCCTTGTGTTTACACTCTTTATGGTTTTTTTTTTTTTCTTTATTTGAACTTTCACTCTTACCTTTTACCACTCAGATTTTCCTTTTCAGCTCTATAAAGAGCTAAACAACGTAAATCAAGGGTATTGATTTTGAATAGAATAAGCTAAACGGCGTAGAATTGAACAAATTGGAGAACAAGAATCAAGTGAAAAAAGATGTCAACACAAACGGATTTAATGAACTAAATTCACAAAAATTAGGATAGGGGTAATATAACCTAGAGGACAACTTGGGTAACAAAATAGGAGAACAGATGGTAGAATTGGAGTTGAGCAAGGAAAACTTTATTATTATTGTGGCCAATATGACCAAACTGTTAACCTTATCAATAACTTTGAATTTGATGTTTTCTTTCTTTTGTTCTTATTCCTTCCCCTTTTTTTTTGGGTTTTTTTTTTTTCAGCACAAAACAATAGTAGAATACTTGAACATACCAATTGGAATTGAAATTAGCACGTTTATGAGCTTAAACAAACAAGCAAAGAGAGAAGGATTGCAAATAAACAGATTTGTGCATTTGAATGATAATGCACATAATAGACAAACTAAACAACAATAGATAAATCAAAAGATAGAAAATTGAAGAGTGAGTGGATTCAACCTGATTTAGAACCCTGCTCTGATACCAACTGATGCGAAAAACCCCAAAAAGACATGACTTAGGGACCCAACGCACACAGGGAATCAAAGAACAACCAGGAAAGCTAAACCAGAGTTAAATATCACAAACCCTATACCCACTCTGGAAAGGAACACGAACCTAGTGTATTTAAGAAGGATATGGACGCCACACTCCAGAAAAGAAAGGAATTGAGAGTGATAAGTCGATTAGAACGCCACAAGAAGTACCTCTTGATAAGTTCTTTAGTCCCTAAAAGAACCGAAAGAAAAACTCTTGCGTTTTATTTCACTCAAAGTTGTCTGACTCTTCAGAGTTTACAAGGGGAGCCTATCTATAAGTTAAGATAGCAATCCTAAGGAGGCACAAATTCCTACTTAGGACAAATTCTTATTTTGGAGGAATTCCTAATTGTGGACAAATTCCAACATAAATAATAAACTCTTATTTAGGAAGAAATGCTATTACTTATTCTGACCTATTTAAATATTCTAATTATATTATTAGTGCTGGACTCCTTGTCAAACTTGAATTCGCCCCATTTGAAGCTGGGTTGGCCTGGATGTCCTGAATTAGCCCATTTAGTGCTTCTTTAATCTTTTTGGCTCTAACTTGTGTTATTGGGCCTTCTGGGATGTGCAATGGACCTCTTGCAACCATTGGAGCCTTCCACCCATCATCTCTATGGTTCTCATCAAGGACTTATTCACACATAAAATTCTATTCATTGCAACGAGGTCATCCTTACAACTCTAGTGTTCTAAATCTATTAAATATCATCAAAAAAAAGGAGTTATTAATGTTGATTAGCTTTTCATATAGGTATTAAATGGTTTAATTCCAAAATAATAATAAAAAAATAGATTGCCCGTTCATTTCTTGCTATCAAAGTTTATCCTATCATTGTAAGGACTCATTCACAGGAAAAAATCATGATATTAAGTTGTGTGTCTACACCACACATTATATTCAATGTGACAGGACCACCCTTAAGACTTTGGCACTCTTAATTCTTTGAATTCCATCAAAGAAAAGAGTCATTGATCATGATTAACTTCCCCCAAAATTATTGAATGGTTAAATTCCTACTAGATTAGATTTTCACTTCTTTTCTTATTAATAAGGTTTCTCCTATCATTGCAATGACTCATTTACACAATATGATCATGAAATAAATTTTGTTTCAACAATAAACATTATATTCATTCCTACAAGCACATCCTTAAACCTTTAGCTCTTTAAATCTGTTGATTTTATCAAACAAAGGGGACATTACTCTTAATTAGCTTTTCTTACTGGTATTATATGGTTTAATTCCAGAATAATAAGAGCATCACTTCATTTATTTACAGCAAAGTTTCTCCTTTTGTTGTAAGGACTTATTTACACAAAACAATCCTAAAATTACCTTTTGTGTATAAAACAAACAAACATTATATTCATTTTGACAAACAAATCCTTACACCTTTGTCACTCGCAATGCATTGAATTCAATGAAATAATGGAGTTATTGATCTCAATTAGCTTTTTTTTATAGGAATGGTTCAATTCCTAAAAAATAAGACTATTATTCATTTCTTGTTAACAAGGTTTCTCCTTTTGTTACAAAGACTCATTCACACAAAATGATCATGAAATTAACTTTTGCACTTACACCACGCATTATATCTAATGTGACAAGTTGTCATTAGAAATTTTGTACTTTAAATCCTTCAAATTCTATTAAACAAAGGTGTCATTATTCTTGATTAGCTTTTATTGGAGGTTGTGAATTATTCAATTCTTTTAACTTCAAACCATCACTTCATTTCTTGCTAACAAGGTTTCCCCAATCATTACAAAGACTTATTCATGTAAAATGATCATGAAATTAACTTTTATCTCTTAACCAAATATTATATTCATCATGATAAGCCCATTCTTACACCTTTGGCTTTCTAAATTTATTGAATTCCATTAAACAAACAAGTCATTGATATTATTATTTTTTCTTATAGGTATTGAATGGTTTAATTCCTAAATGATTCATTAGTGCATTTTTTACTAATAAGGTTTCTCCTTTTGTTGTAAGGTATTTAATAAATTAGTTTACTCCATACATTATATTTATTGTGATTTGCACATCCTTACACCTTTAGTACTCTAAATACATTGAATTTTATCAAACAAAAGAATCATTTATTTAAATTAGCCTTTCTAACAAGTATTTAATGGTTCAGTCACAAAAGAATTATATTGTCACTTTATTTCTTGCTGATAAGGATTCTTCTTTCATTACAAGCACTCATTCACATAAAATAATCATCAAATTTACTTTTGTGTCTACAACAAATGTTATTTTGATTGTAACTAGTATGTCCATACACTATTAGTTGCTAAAGGTATTGAATGTTTAAATTCCTAAAGAATAAGATGGCCTTTTCATTTTCTATTAACAATGTTTCTCATTTCTTTCAAAGGAATCATTTACACAAAATGGACATGGAAGTAACTTTTGAAAGATTTGAGGGAAAAAAAAATCTCACTTTCTTTTCACCAATTGTTATGCTCTTTTAATAATGAAATCAATCCTATTTATAGGTTGAATTAAAAACCCTAAAAATAAAGACAATGATAGACTCCTAAAATATAAGAACACTCTTATTTTATTGTAGATTTTTGTTTTACGACAAACAACTACTCAAGAGTGGATTTTATTGTAACCTTGACCCATTAAGTACTTCAATCAAATTAATAAAGCCATGGCCCACATTAAGATATGCTTTGCTATCCTTCAAGCATGAATGATCTTCTCTAGCCTAAATTTCTTTAATCAATCTACTAAGTGCCTTTTTCATGCTTTTAGCTCTCGAATGTGTTAGTAGCCCTTCTTGAAATGCTGTATAGATCCTTAAAAGTCCTCCATGCATCAGCTCCTCCATAGATCTTATCATTTCCCCTCGTCAAAAGGATGTCCTCAAATCATAACCCACATAGAAAAAATTGTTGGGAATAACATTGCACGCACTCCCTCATATGTTTCACTCCACTCTTTCACAATATGACACTCACTTTTGTGTTGGCACACTATATAAATTTAGCTTTTCTCCCCTAGTTTGTTATTAAACTAAACAAGGTCAATCAAAGTCATCCTATAACCAACTAATTCTAACAAATCAAAATCAACAAAATTTAGGAAAGCTAAATGAATTAAGGTTGTGGATTAAAAGAACTTAACAAGATAAAATCACCAAAAAAAAAAAAAAAAGTAAAGACAGATTAATTAAATCCAAGTCCTTATAGGAATTGGATAGAAAATTGAAAATAAAGCCTCTATCTCCTTTTGACCTAAATAGATAGGATTTGCTTCTTAAATAAGAGAGAATCAAACAAAATTCTTTCTTTTTTCTCCTTTTTGTTTTCCTTTTTTTCTTTTCTTTCTTAAACAAGAGTTTTTTACATGAATTTAAAGATAAGGAAAGATAAACTAGAGTTTATAGAAGAAAAAAGTAAAGATAAACTAGGATTTTCATATTGAAAAAAATGAGAGGTTATAGAATGTGGTTAAGAACAAGAGCATGAGAAAAGCTCAAATTTAGATAAATAAACCTGATATAAGCCCTAAAGCCTCGATAGTAATTGATGTGAACCCCCAAAGAAGTATCTTGGGGACCCAACACACACAAGTAATCAAACAAGAAACCAAAAAAGCTAAATTAGATTTCAATCTTGCAAGAACTACACCTAATGTTCAAGGAACACGAATTAAAGGTACAAAGAAGGATATGGATGCCACACTCTAGAAAAGAAAAGATTTGGAATTGATAAGTTGGATTGGATGCCACCAAAAGAGTTAGTCCTTGATAAGTCAGTTTTTGAAAGAACTAAATACAAATTTCTCATTTTTTTTACACCAAATCTTTTGCTTTTATAACATGCAAATCAAGGCTATTAATTGGTTGCATTAACAACCCAAAAAAAGAAAAAAAAACAATGATAATCTCCAAAAATATAAGCACACTCTTATTTTATTGTAGACTTTTTATTTGTAACAAATTCCTATTTAGGAGTGGATTTCGTTAAAATCTTGGCTTATTAAGTGCTACAATCGAATTAATAAGGCCTTGGCATGTATTAAGATATGCTTTGTTGATCTTTAAGCTAAAATTATCTTCATTGACCCAAATTTCTTCAATCAACCTACTAAGTGATGGAAGCCATATTGTACTAGCTCAAATCAACAAGGGAGTTGATGCTTTGCAAAACCTTGGAGGACCAATGATAAGGGTAAGGTCAAAGAAAATAAAGGAAGCTCTCAACAACTTGTTGCACAACATTTACCATCAGGAAGTTGCTAGATACGAGTTAAGGATGATAGAGGCTTCACCAGGGCTTGCAAATGTGTCATCTGTGGAGGAATTTGAGAACCATGGCCTTGGGAAGGATGTTGGATTTGGGATCCCATGTTTAAGCATTTAAATGGATTATTTTCATGGGTTATATTGTTATGTGGTGGGTTGAACGAATTTCCTTAATATGCCCATCTTATTAGCTAGGGTTTTTGGGAGTACGAATTTCCTTAATAAGCCCATCTTATTAGCTAAGGTTTTTGGGGGATAGCATATAAAAAGGGCAGAAAGGGTGGTTAGAGGCAGAACGGATTTTTGATGAATATATGAGCTATTTTCTCTGGTTCTTTGAGAACTAATTCTGAACTTTCATACTTGAGTGTGTTGGTTCAATAGACCTATTTTCTTCAATGTTGTTGTTGTTAGGAGTGGCATCTAAATCTTATAGTTCTGGTTCTTAGTTATTTATAATCATTGGGTCAGAACTCCAAATCCCTTAACCTTTGTTAGAACAATCCTATACCAACATTGGTGTTGGGTTCTGTTTACATATAATTGGAGTTCGTATCATTTGGTATCAGAGCCTTGGCTCTAACTCAGGTTAGTTATACCTTTGTTATTATATATTTCATGTATTCTTCATTGTTGGTGGAATAATCAAAAAAAAAAAAAAAAAAAAGAACAAAAAAAACCAAAAAAAAAAAATCGTGTATTTCTTGGGTTGCCTTCTGCTATTCGTTCCTTCTATAGAAATACCCATTAGTTAACCAAAAAAGAAAAAAAATTGACTTCATTGCTCAATTGGTCATTTACTCAATTATATTCAATAATTGATTGTTATCCGATTGCACTGCTCATATCATTGAATTCCTTGACATTCTGTTTGCTTTATTGCCCATCTTCTTGATTATGTCACTTCTCTGAAGAGGTAGGTCTAGTATTGATATATTCAAGTTTTGTTTGTTCTAAATTTAGTTTGCTTGGAACTATTGAAAGAGCTCTTAGAGTCTTGCAATTCATTGTGTGAAACATGATAGTTGAGGACTACTATAGTTGAGTGGAGAGCAAACATGCGAGGGAGTGAGTTTTGTGAGGTATATTCTTTATTTTCTAACAATCTTGCATATCCAATGTCTAATGCTAAAGAAGGTAGTTTCCCACATGGAGAGGAGGAAGTAGTTGCTCCAGATTTCAAATTGCTTATGAAATCCTTAGAGTAGAAGTTTGATAGGATTGACCAAATGTTTTGGGAAGTTTGAGACAGGATGGATAAAATAGAAGGGGAATTGAGTGTCAATCCTAAGAGGCCAGCTGGGAGGGTCATGCAGGAGCAATTTGAATATGACTTTGGTGAAGATGGTGATGATTATTATGATGATGGTGATAATGCTAATAGAAACTTCAGAGGTGGATTTAGAGGAGGACGTGGTAATAGGAATGGTAGAGGAGTAAGAGGCAATAGAAATGTTTACGATAGGTACAATGGAGGTTGGGATAATAAAAATAGAGTGGAGGAAGTAATAGACAAAAATCTTAGTAGTATTAAAATGAAAATACCTTCTTTCCAAGGGAAAGCTGACCCTAATGTCTATTTGGATTGGGAACGAAGGGTAGAATTAATATATGAGTGCCACAACTTCTCTAAGGAGAAAAAAGTGAAGTTAGCTGTGATAAAGTTCACTGATTATGCTGTAGTATGGTGGGACCAGCAAGTTACCACTAGGAGAAGAAATTTTGAGAGAACCGTAGAAACTTGGAATGAGTTGAAGACTGATGAGAAGGAGATTTGTTCCCAGCTCTTATTATAGGGATTTGTATAACAAGTTGCAGAGCCTTACGCAAGGTTGCAAGAGTGTGGAAGAGTACCATAAGGAGATGGAAATTGCTATGGTTAGGGCAAATGTAATGGAGGATAGGGAGGCAACCATGGCTAGGTTCCTCCAAGGGTTGCATAGAAGCATAGCTTTTATGGTGGAGTTGGTAGAACTGCAACACTATGTAGAGCTTGAAGACATGGTACACATTGCCATGAAAGTTGAGAGGCAACTTAAGGGAATGAGCACTTCTAGAAATAATCAGAACTTAGGTTCATCTTTTTGGAAGTCAAACTAGGGGAAGAAGGAAGAGAAGATGACTTCTAAGCTTAAAACCAAATCACATAGACCCAAGACTAGTGGGGGCAGCCTGGAAAGGGGCAAATTTGAAGAAAAACTTAAGGGCACCCAAGGAAAAACTAGAAACATCAAATGCTTTAGATGTGGTCATGTGGCTTCATAATGTCCTAACAAGAAAACCATGTACCTTAAGGAGAATGGTGACTATGTGTCTGGCAGCGATGCTAGTGATGAAGACCAAATGCCACCACTAGAGGATGCTAGTGATGTTGATAAAGGGATAAAGTATCCAGAGCATGGTGGAAGGCTTTTAGTAGCAAGGAGAGCCCTTAGTGTGCAGGTTAAGGAGGAGGATGATGTTGAGATGCAGCAGGAAAATATTTTCCATACTCAATGTTTTGGGTCAAAATAGACTCTGTTGCTTGATCATCGATGGAGGTAGTTGTACTAATGTAGCAAGTACAGAGTTGGTGGAAAAATTGAACTTGCCTACAACCAAACATCCTAGGCCATATAATTTGCAATGGTTGAACGATAGTGGAGTGGTGAAAGTGACTAAACAAGTTGTGGTTTCATTTTCTATTGGTAAATATAAGGATGAGTTGTTTTGTGATGTTGTACCTATGCAGGCCGGGCATTTGTTATTGGGCTGTCCTTGGCAATTTGATAAAAAAGTTTTGCATAATGGTTACAAGAACCACTATTCTTTCACCATGGATGGAAAACCATTTACACTTGTTCCATTGACTCCAAAACAGGTGTATGAAGACCAAGTGAGACTTTATGAAAGTGAGCAAAAGAGTGAAAAGAAAGAGAGAGTCGAGAGAAAAGAAAGTGAAGGAGAGAAAAACAAGGTAAATGCATTTGAGAGTACTAAGTACAAGAGTGGTCAGGTTCACAAGAGTGAAGATGAAAGACAACAAAGTGAGTGTGTTTGCAAAAGGAGCAGATGTTAGGGTTGCCTTCCAAGCTAGGCAACAAATGATCTTGATCCTTTACAAGGATTCTTATTTCTCTAACACTAACCTTGATTCATCTTTGCCTAGTGCTATTTCATCATTGTTGCAGGATTATAATGATGTATTCCCTAAGGAGATCCCAGATGGTTTACCACCAAGGAGAGGGATTGAACATCACATTGATCTTATTCCTGGAGCTCCCATTCCCAATAAGCCAGCATATAAAAGTAATCCTGAGGAGAGAAAGAAGCTTCAGAGGCAAGTTGATGAGTTAATGAGGAAGGGACATGTAAGGGAGAGCATGAGTTCATGTACAGTTCCAGTGTTGCTTGTGCCAAAGAAAGATGGATCTTGGAGGATGTGTGTTGATTGTAGAGCTATCAACAAAATAATAGTTAAGTATCGACATCCTATACCCAGGCTTGATGATATGCTAGATGAATTACATGGTGCTTGTTACTTCTCTAAAATTGACCTTAAGAGTGGGTATCATCAAATTAGGATGAGGGAAGGAGATGAATGGAAAACTGCATTCAAGACCAAGCATGGTTTGTATGAATGGTCAGTTATGCCGTTTGGTTTGACTAATGCACCTAGTACTTTTATGAGATTAATGAATCATATTTTGAGACCTTTCTTAGGAAAGTTTGTTGTGGCTTATTTTGATGACATATTAGTATACAGTAGGAATTTAGAAGAACATGTTAAATATTTGCATTGTGTGCTTGATGTTTTGAGGAAACAGAAATTGTATGCCAATTTGAAGAAATGTGAGTTTTGCAAGGATCATGTCATTTTCTTAGGTTATATTGTGTCTGCTCATGGCATAAAGGTTGAAAAAGAGAAGATTAAGGCAATTCAAGAATGGCCTACACCTAAGAGTGTGAGAGTGATGTGAGGAGTTTCCATGGTTTGGCTAGCTTTTATAGGAGGTTCATTAAGGATTTTAGTACCATAGCTGCACCATTGATTGAGGTGATTAAAAAGAGTGGGTTTCAAGTGGGGTAAGGAACAACAAGATGCCTTTCATTCGCTTAAGTCTAAGTTGTGTAATGAACCACTTCTTGCTTAGCCTGATTTTTCTAAGATCTTTGAAATTGAATGTGATGCATTGGGCATTGGGATTGGGGGAGTTCTCATGTAAGAGAAACGACCTATTGCATTCTTTAGTGAGAAGTTGAGTGGGGCAACATTGAATTATCCAACTTATGATAAAGAAATGTATGCACTTGTTAGGACTTTAGAAACATGGCAACATTACCTTTGGCCCAAGGAGTTTGTAATTCATACTGATCATGAGTCTTTAAAATACTTGAATGGGCAAGGTAAGTTGAATAGAAGACATGCAAAATGGGTTGAGTTTATTGAAACTTTTCCTTATATAATTCAATACAAATCAAGTAAGGAAAATGTTGTTGCTAACGCATTGTCACGTAGGTACACATTGATTAGCACTTTGAGTGTTATGTTGTTAGGGTTTGAGTACATTATTGGCTTGTATGCTAATGATGCTGACTTTAGTAACGTATATGCTGCATGTGAGAAAACTGCCTTTGGTAAGTTCTATAGATATGAGGGGTATTTGTTTAGAGTAAATAAGCTTTGTATTCCTCAAGGGTCTATGAGAGCATTAGTTGTGAGATAAGCTCATGGGGGTGGTTTAATGGGACACTTTGGCATTCAAAAGACTTTTGATATTTTACATGAACATTTCTTTTGGCCACATATAAAAAGGGATGTTGAAAGAGTCTATACCAAGTGTATTACCTGTAGACAAGCTAAGTCTAGGGTTTTGCCCTATGGTAAGTATATGCCCTTAGAAATTCCTTGTGAACCTTGGACCAACATTTCTATGGATTTTATTCTTGGGTCACTTAGGTCCAAGAAGGGCCGAGATTGTATTCTTGTTGTAGTTGACAGGTTTTCAAAGATGGTGCATTTCATTGTGTGCACCAAAACGGATGATGCCACACACATTGCAGACTTATTTTTTAGAGAGATTGTTCGCCTACGTGGAGTGCCGAAGAGTATTGTATTAGATCGTGATGCAAAATTTTTGAGCCATTTTTGGAAGACATTGTGGGGTAAGCTTGGAACAAAGTTGTTGTTTTCTACAACTTGCCACCCACAAACCGATGGACAGATTGAGGTAGTAAATCGAACTCCTGGTATATTGTTACGTGCTATTATTGGTAAGAACTCTAGAACCTGGGAAGAATGTTTGCCTTTTGTGGAATTTGCCTATAATCGTGTTATTCATAGTGCTACAGGTTATTCTCCTTTCGAGCCTGTTTATAATTTTAATCCATTATCTCCTTTGGATTTAGCATCATTGCCCATACAGGACAGGGTTAATTTAGATGGGAAAAAGGAAGGCTGAAGTGGTTAGGCAACTTCATGAGAAAGCTAGGCTTAACATTGAGAGAAAAACCAAACAATATGAAACACAAGCCAACAAAGGTCGTAGGCATATCACTTTTGAACCTAGTGATTGGGTTTGGGTACATTTGTGGAAGGATAGATTTCCTATGCAAAGGAAATCAAAGTTGCAACTAAGGGGAGATGGTCTTTTTCAAGTGGTGGCAAGAGTCAATGATAATGCATATAAACTTGACTTGCCAGGTGAGTATAATGTGAGTGCAACATTTAATGTTTCTGACCTTTCTCCTTTTCTCTTTGATGATGTAGGTACTAATTTGAGGACAAATCATTTTGAGGAGAGCGGGAATGATGGAAGCCATATTGTACCAGCTCAAATCAACAAGAGAGTTGATGCTTTGCAAAACCTTGGAGGACCAATGACAAAGGCAAGGTCAAAGAAAATAAAGGAAGCTCTCAACAAATTATTGTGCAACATTTACCATTAGGAAGTTGCTAGATACGAGTTAAGGATAATGGAGGCTTCACCAAGGCTTGCAAATGTGTCATCTGTGGAGGAATTTGAGAACCATGGCCTTGGAAAGGATGTTGGATTTGGGAGCCCATGTTTGGGCATTTAAATGGATTATTTTCATGGGTTATATTGTTATGTAGTGGGTTGAACGAATTTCCTTAATAAGCACATCTTATTAGTTAGGGTTTTTTGGGGGTACGAATTTCTTTAATAAGCCCATCTTATTAGCTAAGGTTTTTGGGGGATAACATATAAAAAGGGCAGAAAGGGTGGCTGGAGGCAGAACGGATTTTTGATGAATGTATGAGCTATTTTCTCTAGTTCTATGAGAACTAATTCTGAACTTTCATACTTGAGTGTGTTGGTTCAATAGACTTATCTTCTTCAACGTTGTTGTTAGGAGTGGCGTCTAAATCTTATAGTCCTGGTTCTTAATTGTTTATAATCATTGGGTTAGAACTCCAAATCTCTTAACCTTTGTTAGAACAATCCTATACCAACATTGGTGTTGGGTTCTGTTTACATATAATCAGAGTTCATATCACTAAATGTCTCTTTCATTCTTTTGCTCTTGAACGTGTCATTGGCCCTTCTTGAATGATCAATGTATCTTAAGAAACCATCCATGCATTGGCTCCTTCATTTAGGAGTGGATTTTATTATAATCTTGGCCTATCAAGTGCTATAATCAAATTAATAAAGCCTTAGCCTATATTAAGATATGCTTTGTTCATCTTTAAGCTAAAATTATCTTTTTTCACCCAAATTTCTTCAATCAACATGCTAAGTGTCGCTTTCATTCTTTTGCTCTTGAACGACCTCATTATTTAGTGATTGAACTACTCAATACCTATAAGAAAAGCCATTCATGATCAATAACTCCTTTTATTTGATGGAATTCAATTTCCAAAGATGTAAAGACATCTTTGTTGCAATGAATTTAAAGTTTAGCATAGACACTAAAGTTAATTTCAAAATCATTTCAATGAAAGTATGTAATTCAATGGAAGCTTTTATTCTATAAGTTTTCTAATCATTTCAAGCTTTTCTATTTTTACATGCTTTTCTATATGCTTGTGTTTGCAATTTCTCCAAGTTGCATCAAGCCAAATGTTAGTTAATTAGTTGTTAAATTTCCAAGTTGAAACTTAAGTCATGTTGACGTTATTTGTTCACTTGAGTCAACGTTGGGCATTTTGAGCATTAGGCATAAATCATTGATAATGATAATATGATATTTAATGGATGGGTTACAAAGCAGATGGCACTCTAGTAATAATAATAATAATAATAATAAAGAAATTATAATTAATGAAAATGTAGAAAATAGTGCTGCTTAGAATCAAATTTTTATGCGAATAAAAACTGGGGATGAAGTACAAATATTTGATTATGTTAATACACTTGTATAGACAATTACAAATGATTTTATTGGAATACCAACTTTGCTATTTGAAAAAACTTATAATCAACTTTATTAATTTAAGATATCTAGATTTTTCTCACTTTATGTAGTATCAATATGTATTTTCCTCAAAAGTTTTCCTAGGGAGGATAGTAAAAGTGATTTTCAAAAAGAAAAGTTTATATTAGGACTTTCTACAACCCTATTTGCTAAAAGAGTTAAAAAAAAAAAGGCTTAATGCTTGTCATTATGGGATAATAAATTATAGTAATTATACTTATGGAGAATTAGCAGCTAAGGTTGTTGCTGAAGGACTCTATAATGAAATTCAACTACATTGACAATTATAAAATGAAAAGGCTTTAGGGAAAAAAAAGAGCTTTAGGAGATTTCTGTGAAAAAATGGGTTATTGACCCATAGCATATCCCATTGACCTTTGAAGAAAAAGAAAATAAATAAACCTGAAGAGAAGTTGTCTTATTAGATGAAAACAAAACAAAAGAAAAGGCCTAAGGTAAAGAGAAAGAAAACAATTGTTTGCTATAGATGTGGGAAAATAGGACATTATGCTATTAAGTGTAAAACAAAACATAAAATTCAAAAAAGTTCAATAGATGAAGACCATAAGAAGTTATTAATAAATATCTTTTTATCAAAAAGTGATTCAAATCAAGAGGATTTAGATTTAGATATCATTGAAAATGATAGTTCTTCTAGTGTTAATTTTGACTCTGAAAATAGTTGTCAAGTTCAATGTGATTATTTAAGGCTCTTTGTAAAAGGAATGACATCTTAGTCTTATCTAGAGAATATAATATGATACTCAATCTCATAAATGAAATTTTAGAGCTGACAAGAAAAAAAAAAAACTAATAGAGAAGTATTTACATCTAACTAAAGAGGAGAAATCTAGTATGAGTGGTACTTCTAAAATTGTTGTCCTAGATGAAGGTTATAGCCTAAAAATAGTAATCTAATGAGTTAAAGGGTTAATTCTATAATAATAAAAAAAAAAACCTTTTATGCAAGAGCTTAAAGTTGAAATTAGTGAACTTAAAATGGGAATAAGACAATTGAAAGATAGGATTATTGTCCTAGAAACAATGATGACATCCATTGAGGAGCTAATGCATGGAGGGCTTCTAAGAATCCTTTAAGCATTCAAGAAGAGCCAATGACACATTCAAAAGCCAAAAAAATGGAAGTGGCATTTAGTGGGTTGATTGAAAAGTTTGGGCCAAAGAAGCTAATTCAAGCTTAGAAAACAATGCCAAAGACCTTGATTATGAGCTTGCTCAAATGTAAGTTTGCTTTAGACACATTCATCTTCCATTGCAAAGTTAAAGGGTATTTTGGAGGCTGGTTTTGAGGTGTTTAATCACTCTCTCATAGGTTGATTTCCACCCAATCTCACACTTACAACCAAAAGCTTTAATACGAAATGAAGGATTGCTTGCTAAGGAGAAGGGTGAGTCCTCCCAAAAGAAGAGATTGAGCTGTTAAAGGAAAGTAAAAGAGATAGAGAAGTTAAACACTCAAGTGATAATACAAGGCAATCACACCTAAAGATAAGAACTTTAGGATTCAAACACCAATGATGACAGAAGCCAAGCTAACACAGCAAAGGATAAGGTATTAAAGGAATTCTCCACATATAAGGAAACAAGTGATAAGAATTATAACAATGAGATTATACTCAAATTCATATCACTAACCATATATAGATAGATCCTCATTGTTACATGTGATTCCTTTTAAAGAAGATAAATTACAAATTTTCATAAACTTGTACTAAATTACACATTGAAAACAAACAAATAGCATTTATTAAACATTGGAAAAAAGAAAAGGAACATAAGAGATAACAATTTCTACTAGCAATTCATGCCTCTTTCAATCTCTACATGATTCATTTATTTTGTCTATAAAGGAGGCTAATTAAGACTCTAATCAATTAGATTACTTATTCTAATAATGCTCTACTTTAACTAATTAGTCACTAAAGTCTCCTCAACAAAATACAAGGAGAAACTATAAATAAAAAGCTTAGGAACATCCCTCCAAGCATAGGAAAATAAAGCAATAACTCTATTTTTTTGTACTAAGCATCACAACAACTTCCAAGAGTCCACTTAACCAGCCATTTAATGCTAATTTTGACTTTTAACTAATATGGTGGCTAACAAAGGAAAACTTGACTCTTGATGATTCTTGATTCATGTGAAACTAGACATTTAAAGCTCCAAATGACTACTCATTAGCCATCATTGGGCTTGGGCTGAATGTCCGGTAGTTGGGACAAGTTTGACATGCATTCTGCTCTCTTGATAACAAAATGAGCATTTCTTGTGCTTAGGGCCAAGTCTTGAATTAATTCTTGGTTTTCTTCATGAAATGCTCCTGCATCATGCTCCCTCGTTTGAAAAGGACTTGTCCCCAAGCCTTCAAACTCTTCATGAAATGGAGTAAGATTAGCAACATTGAAAATGTTAGAAACTTCATATTCAGTTGGCAACTCAATCTAGTTACATTATCTCCAATACACTTCAGCACATTGAATGGACCATCAGCTTTAAGGTTTCAACTTGACAAATTTTCTAGGTGGAAAATGCCCTTTTATAAGATGAATCCACACTAAATCTGCTTCTTTGAACACAACAAACTTTTTGTGATTGTTAGCTTGAGTTTGTTACTTCTTATTCTACTTTACTATCCTCTCCCAATCTTGTTCATGCTAATTTTTTTTATGAATTTTACTGAGTTCTCAGTATCATCACTAAATTGATGTTTGGTTGGAAGAGAGATGAGATCTAGAAGGCTACTAGGATTAAAGCCATAAACAACTTCAAATGGGCTACATCCAAGAGTTTGGCTAGAGGAATTCAGCATGAGGCAAAAGCAAATTCCATTCTCTAATATTTCTTTTAAAGGATTTCCCAAGGTTCTATTGACAATATTAGTTTGACCATTAGTTTGAGGATGATAAGTAGTGCTAAATTGTAATTTAGTACCCAATTTCCTCCTAAGTTTCCTTTAAAAGTGACTCATAAGTTGCAAATCATGATCTGAAGTGATTAACTGTGGAATTCCAAGAAGCTTTGCAATCTCCTTAAAATAAAGATTAGCGACTTGTGAAGCATTAGAATTTTTAGCACAAGGAATAAAATTAGCCACTTTAGAAAATCTGTCAATTACAACAAAGATGGAATCTTTGTTTCTTTGTGTGTGAAACAAACCAACAACAAAATCCATACTAACATCTTCCAAAGGGAAATTAGGAACTAGCAATAGAGTGTTTAAACCCATATTTTGGACATGGCTTTTGGCTTTATGGCATACAACACATTATTCCATTATTCTCATGACATCTTGATTGAGTTTTGGCCAAGAAAAATTTTCTTGCACCAAAATCAAAGTTTTGTTTCTTCCAAAGTGGCTAGTAAGTCCTCCTTTATAAGCTTCTTTAATAATGATGTCCCTTAAGGAGCAATTAGGGATGCATAACCTGTTATCTTTGTAAAGAGAACCATCTTGCAAAAAAAAAAAAGATTAATTGATACATTTGAACAAGAAGCCCAAATATATGAAAAATTAGGATCATAAGAAAAGAGTTCTTTTACAATCTTAAATTTCAATACATTTGTCTCCATTGTCTTTAAAGGCAAATGTCTTCTACCTAAGGCATCAACTACCTTGTTGAGCTTCCTTGCTTTGTGCTTGATAGAAGATGTATGAAGTTAAAGAAATTCAACCCATTTGGCATGGCAACTATTAACTTATTCTATGTATTCAAGTACTTCAATGCCACATGATCAAAATACAAGGCAAATTCATTGGGCAATAAGTAGTGACTCCAATTTTCTAGAGCATGAACAATGGCATAGAACTCCTTGTTATATATTGAGTATCCTCATTTTATGACATTTTGCTTCTTGTTAAAGAATGCAATCGGTTTGCCTTCTTGACTTAAAATAGCACCTGGCCCATGTTGGAAGCATCCTCTCAACTTCAAACACCTTTCCAAAATCTAGAAGTACCAACACTAGAGCTATCATCATCTTCTTTATTATCTCAAAGCTCTGTTAGGTAGTTTCTTTCCATTGGAATAAATTTCCCTTCAAGCACTCAGTAATAGGAGTAACACTAGTGTTGAATCCTTCGATAAATCTCCCATATAAAGATATAAGGCCATGAAAACTTCTTACATCACGAAAGGATTTAGGAGTAGGCCAACTAGCAGTTGACTCAACCTTGTTTGTAATTCCTACTGAGGATACAATATAACCAAGAAACATAATGTTATTCATGTAGAATTAGCATTTCTTTGCATTAGCATACAATTTTTGCTCTCTTAACACCTAAATCCTGTGTCTCAAATGCTTCAAGTGTTGTGAATTAGATTTACTGTAAACAAGAATGTCATCAAAGTACATAACAACAAATTTTCCTATGAATAGTCTAAAGACATGAGTCATAAGTCACATGAAAGTGTTGGGTGCATTAGAAAGCCCAAATGGAATGACTAACCACTTATAAAGACCATTTCTAATTTTAAAGGTTATCTTCAACTCATCTTCAAGACTCATTCAATTTTGATGACAACCACTTTTAAGATCAATTTCAGAGAAAATAATAGAATCATGTAATTGATCAAATAAATCATCAAGTTTAGGAATAAGAAACCTATACTTTAGAGTAATTGTGTTTATGGCTCTATTATTTGTGCACATATGCAAAGATCCATCTTTTTTGGGTACTAAGAGGGCTAGAACAGCACATGGACTCATGCATTTTCTTACCAATCCCTTGATTTACAAATCTTCAACTTGCCTTTGCAATTATTCATGTTATTTAAGATTTATGCAATAAGCCGCATTGTTTGGAAGAATAGAGCCTTGAATAAGGTATATTAGGTGCTGAATATCTCTCATTAGGCAAAGACTAGGAGGTGTTTCTTCTGGTAAAACATTCACAAATTCTTCTAATAAAGGTTGAACTATTGGATTATGTCCCCTTAATTTAGCAATGGTTCTTCCACAAGCACATTAACATGCATTTCTTCATCTTTTAAAAACATCTTTTCAATCAAATTGCTAGATAGCAAGGTATTCCCCTCTCCTTTTGTAGGCTTGGGAATATGATATAGTTTCATTGGCACTAAAATAATTCTAACACCATCTTTCACATATTTTATAACAAACTCCTATTTAGGAGTGGATTTTACTCTAGCCCTACTCCATGAAGTACTACAATCAAATTAATAAAGTCTTGGGCCACATTAAGATATACTTTGCTACCTGTCAAGCCTGAATTATCTTCTTTGGTCCAAATTTTTTCAATCAGCCCACTAAGTGCCTTTTTCACCCTTTTAGCTCTTGAATGTTTCATTGGCCCTTCTTGTATGCTCAGTGAATCTTAAAAGCCCTTCATGCATCAGCTTCTCTGTGAATCTCATCAAATTTAATAGATTTGGAATACCCAGGATAAAAAAACATGCACCATGCACTTAAATTAGTAATTGGTGTAGACATTTAAGTTAATTTTATGATTCCTTGGTGTGAATGACTCCATAAAATGTAAGGAGAAGCCTTACTTGAAAGAAATGAAGTGACACTCTCATCTTTCATTCAATGGATCATTCTATCAATGTAGGAAAAGATAACTAGTTGAATGACTCCTTTATTTGTTGGAATTTAAAGGATTTAGGCTACTTAAGGCATATTCATAAGTAGGTCTCAATGAAATAATTGCTTGGCACAAATATGAATGTTAATCACATAATTATTTTGGGTAAATGATTCCCTAAAATGAAAGGAGAAATCTTATTGTCAAAGAATCAATTGATGTTCTTATATTTCAAAAAATGAATGATTCTCTCCTGGTAAAGAAAGCTAATTAAAAGTAATAGCCCCTTCATTTATTGGATCTCAATGGACTTAGGCTTAGAAGAGGAGATGTCCTATTATCAAGTAATCAAGCATTGATCATTATGTTTCAAGCAATGAACAATTCTCTCATATCAAAGAAACTTAATCGAGAGTCAATGCTTCTTTCTTTGATGGACTTCAATGGATTCAAATGACCCAAGACCTTATGACACAAATCTTGCAATGAAATCAAAGATTTATGTAGGCATTTAATTTAATTTTATGATACCTTTATGTGAATGACACCTTGGAACAAATGGAATAACATTACTAGCTAGAAATGAAGTAACAATTACATCTCTCATGTAATGAACCATTCTATCCATGTAAGAAAAGCTAATCAAGATAAAGGACTCTTTTATGTAATGAAATTCAATGGATTTAGACATGCAAGTGGTATTGACATGCATGTGACGAAGAAACTAACGTATTAATGAAATTAATGCTCAATGTAGACATGGATGTTAATAGCATGATCATTTTGAGGAATAATTTCTTGTAATAAATGGAAAAGCCTTATTCTTGAGAAATCAGTTGATGGTCTCAAATTTCAAGTAATGACTAATTCACTCCTATTAAAGAAAGCTAATCAAGTGTAATGGCTTTTTTACTTGATGAATTTGACTAGAATTTTTACTTGATGCATTTCAATGGATTCAGCAAAATAAGAATACAAGTCTTATTGTCATGTAATCAAAAGACAGTCTCAAGCTTCAAGTAACAAATGATTTTCTTTTAGTAAAGAAAGCTAATCAAGTGTAAGAGCTTATGTCTTGGATGGATTTTAATTGATTTGGACTACCTCAAACATAATAACATGAACCTTAAGAGAAATCATGGATTAATGTAGACATTTAGGTAAATTTTATGTTTATATTATACCCTAGAATGAAAGTAGAAGGCTTACTAACTAGAAATGAAGTGATAGGTTTGTCCTTCAGACAGTAAACCATTTTTTCCATGTAAGAAAAGTTAATCAAGTTGAATGACGTCTTCATTTAATAGAATTCAATGGATTTAGGCTACCCATCGTTTATTGATGTACTTGTCATAATGAAATTAATGTTTGGTATAGTCATGAATGTTAATTGCAAATCATTTTGACTGAATGATTACTTATAATGAAAGGAGAGGCCTTATTATCAAGAATTCAGTTGAGTGTCTGAGGTTTCAAGCAATGAACAATTCTTTATTGGTAAAGAGAGATAATGAAGAGTAATAAGTTCTTTATTTAATGCACTTCAATGGATTCAAACTAGTGTAGAATTCCTATTATCCAGTATTTAAGAGATGGTCTCATGTTTCAAGCAATGAACTATTCTCTCATAGTTAAGAAAAGGTATTTAATAGTAATAGCTTCTTTATTTGATGGACATTAATGGATTTGGAATACCCAAGACATAACATCATGCATCTTGCTCTAAAATCAGTGATTTGTGTTGACATTAAAGGTAATTTTATGATTCCTTTATGTGTGTGACTTCTTTAAATAAAAAGAGTCTAATTACTAGCTGGAAATTAGTGACAGTCTCATTTTTCAAATAATGAATCATTCTATCATTGTAAAAAAAAGCTTATCAAGATAAATGACTGCTTTATTAGATGGAATTTAATAAATCCCAACTATCCAAGGCATATTGATGTGCATGTCATAATGAAATTAATGTTCAATATAATTATGGTTATTAATTGCATAAATATTTTGGGTGAATGATTCCTTCTAATGAATTATTCAATTAACAATCACTCTTAGTAAAAAAAGTCAATTAAAAGTAATTGCTCTTTTATTCAATGGAACTTAATGAATTTGGATTGCCTAGAGGTGAAATCCTATTATTAGTAATCAAGAGATGGTCTTATGTTTCAAGCAATGAATGATTCTCTCATAGTAATGAAAGGTAATTAAGAATAATAACCTTTTTCTTGGATGTACTGGAATGGATTTAAACTTCCTAAGAAGAAATTATGTGCATATTGCAATGAAATTAAGGATTGATGTAGACTTTTACTATAATTACATATTTCCTTTGTGTTAATGGCTCCTTAGAATGAAAGGAGAGGCCTTATTAATTAGGAATGAAGTACCCAGTCTTATCTTCCTTGTAGTGAACTATCCTATCCATGTAATAAAAGTTAAACAATATGAATGACTTCTTTGTTTGATGAAATTCAATGCATTTAGACTCCCTAAGGTGTCTTCACTTACATGCCTTAATGAAATTAATGCTCAGTGTAGCTATTATTTGAATGATTTCATAGAATGAAAGAAGAAGCATTATTACAAAGCAATTAAGTGACAATTTCAAGTTTCAAACAAAGAAAGATTCTATCTGAGGAAAGAAAGGCATTGAAGAGTAATAGCTCTATTAGATGGACTTTAATATGTTTGGAATACCAAGAGTAGAAATCCTATTTTTAAGTAATTAGGATATGGTCTCATGTTTTAAGCAACGAACACTTCTCTCATAACACAAAAAGCTATTTAAGAGTTATAGATTCTTTATGATTTATTTCAATGGGTTCACACTACACAAATGAATAATAGCATGCATCTTACAATGAAATGATGGTCTAATCTTTTAAGCACTGAGCCATTATATCCATGTAAGAAAATCTAATCAATATGAATGTCTCTATTGTTTTTTTTTATGGAATATGATGGACTTAAACTACACAAGGTATATTGTCCATTACCTTGCTTAAGAAAAGTCTCTTCATATATTTTCCCTCAAACAGATGCTTGTAATTTGAATGAGGGATAACAGGAGCAAAAGTAAAGTTCTTACCATCATTTGAGAAAGAAAGTGTTTTTTAATCCAACATGCAAAGACCTCCTATCAAACAGCCATAGTTGATTGGGAAGGAGATAGCTAGCACTCATTGGAACAAGGTTACAAAACACCTCATCATGATAAGACTTGACAATAGAAATGAATCTGGAGCTTTTTTTAGAGACTTTTACCTTGCTAACTTTGTTTAACCATTGTAACATGTAAGGATAAGGGGGTTGAGTTGTAAGCAATCCCTAATTTTTAACAAAAATAGTCAAGGCTACACTAGTGCAACTATCTCCATCAATAATTAGTTCCCAAACTTTCCCTAAATGGTGCATGTAATGTAAAATATGCTAGGCCTTAGCTCTTCATTCAAGTGAACTTGCATGTTCAAATTTTTTTTTATCACAAACATTTTACCTTCATTAACATACTTAATGGTGTAACATCCTTGGGTTTGATAGCATTTTCTTTTTCAAATCATCACCATTCCTGGTTTCCTGAACAGTCATCACCTTTTGATTCAGACATTTTGAGGCAATATGACCATGACCAAGGCATTTAAAGCACTTGATATTGTAAGGATTCATTTTTTCTTTTTTTTCAAGGCTTAAAAGCGTGCTCTTTCTTTTTGTTTTTAGACTTCATGTTAAATTTAGTTTTATAAGACATATCCTTTAAGAACTCCTATTGTTAGAAACATTACTTTTGTTAGTAGTTTTGAAGGATGTTTTTCTTAAGACCTTCAAGCCACTTCTCTACCTTTGTTGCCAACTTGATGACACTTATGAGAGTGTAAAAGTGGTGTAGTTCCATTACATGAGCTATATTTGTGAGCCTTCAAGATATTGAGCAATAATTTGTTCTTGTGGCTCATTAAGATTGCATCTTAGCATTAAAGACTCAAATTCACTCCCATATTCTTCCACACTTAGGCTATATTGCTTTAGCCCTTGCAACTTCAAATATAGGTCTTGTTTGTGGCCATCTGAATAGAAAATACTTCTAATATCACCCTTACCATCATGTCTCCTTTATGCTTTGAGGTTTCCCACCAAAAACTAATATATTCTTTCTATCTTAAGGTAGCTACTTTGCATCTCTTTTCTTTTATATAGCCTTTGTAATTAAAGATTCTATCTATACATTAGATCCAATCAAGGTATTCGTTTTGGGAGGATCTAGTTTTAAATTTTGGAATCCTCATTTTAAGGTCATCTTTTTGTTGCCTTTAATGTCTTCTTGGCCTAAAGGCTCATTCTTTAGAACCATCAAGCCCTTATCATCCATTATGCCATTTGCTACCTTAGTTCTTAAAGACCATGTTAAAGACCTTGAATATGATCTTCCAAAGTTAGACCCTTTGGTACATATTTATCTTCTATTGCAAAAACTAAAGGACAATCTCGAGGTTGGATTAAAAGTGTTTAAGGCATTTGAACACTCCCTATTAGGGCTACTCTCCAATCAATCACACACTCATAACCAAAGCTCTAATACCAAATGATGGATTACTTGTTATGGAGAAGGAAAAGTACTCTAAAACAAAGGGATGGGATTGATAAAGAGAAAAAATGGAATGGTTAAGTTTGCCACTAAGGTAATAATGTGTAGAAGTACACCTAAGATAATAATTTTGTGAATTCACCATATTTAAAGAACAAAGTGATGAGAATCAATCAAATAAATTGAACTTTGATTTAATCATCACTAACCATAGATTGATTGATTAATGTTACATATTGGTACTTCTATGGGTAAAAGATTACATGTTGCTTGACACTTGTTATATAGGAAACATTGAAAATAAGCTAGAAGCAAAAAGTAGAATGTTGGAAACACATTATGAAACATAGTAAATAGTTAACAACTAAATGTTGGTAGCTTTCAATCTCTACATGCTTCATTTAGTTAGTTAGTTAACAAAGGTGGCTTGTTAAGACTCCACTTAAGTAGATTATTGATTCCAATAATGCTTCACATTGACTAATCTAGTTACCCCTCAAGAAGTAATTGCATCCTTGAATGACTCATATGTGATACATCAAATGGCTTTATTTCATAATATATACTTCAATGCAATGGATCTACTAATATGGATCAAGTCCAAGAGTATTCTAGTTCCATTACTTGTTTAAAATTCAAGATAAGTCTAGCAAGTCATGCATCATAACTAGAAGAAACAATGGACCAACCAAAGTGGAGTATTATTTGAATCACCATTCTAATTAAATGGAGCCTTAATTTGCCACCTTTTTGGCCAAATAAATGAAGCATGCAAAGACTGAAAAGAGATTGAAAGGTTGACCATAATTACTGTCACCTATCTCCAATGTTCTTTAATTATTTCCAATATTTTTCTTTAGTGCTTTTTCTTATTTTCTAAGTGTCATTAATTACAAGTTTCTCACTACTTGTAATCTTTTCTTATGAAAGGAGCTAGATGCAGCAACAAGTAACATCTATCTATGATCATTGACATATGAATTTTAGTTCAATCTCATTGTTATGATTCTTATCACTTGTGTTCTTCATGTTTGGTGAATTCCTAAAGTTCTGGGTATAGTTGCTTTGCATTATCTCCTAATTTGTGAACATATTTATCACCTTTTGTTTCCTTTTTGTTAGCTCTATCTCTTCAATTTGGTGTACTTGCCGTTCTCCTTAACTAGTAATCCATCATTTGTTATTAGAACAAATACTCAACCCATCATTTATTATTAGAGCTTTTGGATGTGACAATGAAATTAAGTGGAGAGTAACCTATGAGAGTGATTAAACATGTTCCCTTTGATGATACCAACTCTTTAAATCAATTTTAGAGAATATTTAAGAACTATGTGATTCATCTTACATGTCATCTAATCAAGGAATGGGATGACTATAGTTTACAATGATTTTGTCTACTGCACAACAATGAATGCACATTTTCCTAGTCCTATCCTTCTTAGGCAAAAGTAGTATGAGAACAACACATGAACTCATGCTTTCTCACATATATCCCTTCTTTATGAGCTCTTCAACTTGTCTTTGAAGTTCCTTTGTTTCCTAAGGTTACTTCTCTATATAGGTCAATTTGGAATTGCTGCTTCAAGTATAAAATCTAAGCTTCTTTTATTAAAACATGATAACTATTGTGGTTTATTTCCTAAAGAGATGAATTACCTTTAGTAATGGGTAACAATTTAAGTAATTGATTTCATCTAATTAACCAAGTCAATCTATAATATCCATACTTTAATCCCATTGGCAGTTATTGAACCCATATAATCCAAGATGGTTTCTTGGTGGAAGTCATAGCTCAGTCTTTTAGCTATCCATAGAAATTAGTTTTGTTAAAAGAAACCTCTTGTAATATAAGAAATAATCAAAGTACATAAACTGCGTAAAAACTAAATTTTGCTAGATTTTTCTGATAATTGGGCATATGGACAACTAAGTGAGAAGCCAATCAAATTACATCATCTAGACTATGAAACATGCATAAAATATTAAGTATGAGGCAAAATATTATACAAAACTTAATTGTTATCATATACCATTAGGTATACAAATAAATAGTATACTGATGTTTGTTAATACTTTATGAGATTAATAAATTGGTTAGTAGTCAATACAATATTTGGTCAATTGGTTAGTACAATTTGAATGATAATCAATTGCTATTCCAAAAATTACACAATTTGGTTTCTATTATAATAGTTTAATCAAATTCAAATAAATAGTTACTTGAAACATTTATGAGAGTAACAAATAAAAAGGACCCATTGACTAATCATTTGATTTACAAATTATTACTAATAACATCTATTTAATTTATTATAGTAATAATACATTTTACATATTTGAATAAATAAATGACTGATTTGACTAAATAGTTGATTTAATATGCTGAATTCATTCATGTGGTCAAGGATAAATCAACCAATTACTAAAATTGAGTAAATTTAAAGTAAATGGTAGTCAAATATTGTTGACTAATATTTTTTTTTACTATTTTATGGTTAGTGTCACCAAAATGTTTCCATTTTGAGATGGGAGCTTTATTAAAATGAATTCATGTACTACTACTTAAATCAATTAACTTTAAATGGGTATTCTATTACAGAGTATTTTAAGATTCATGTTGATGAAATTATTGATAAATTACACTAAAATTGACCATAGAAAGTTGGTCAAATTTACAAATGGTTATCCAAATTATAGATTGAAGGTTACTCATTATGTAAATTGGTTTGTAAGAGGTGTAGCTACTATCAATTACCGGTAACTTTAGATTGGTAACACTTTTCAAATGAAATTTGTCCCTAGTAAAATAGATTGTAAATTTAAATAACAATTTGTTTGATTAAAGTGGCAACTAAAATTTGGAGTTGTTTATTAATAGGTGTTTTACTCACTTTCATAGGCAAATTTATGGTTGTTCATTTTGATGATATTTTAGTCTGTAATAAAAACTTAAAAGATCATATTGGGCATTTGTGATGTGTGCTAGATGTTTTGACAAAAGAAAGATTGTTTGATAACTTTGAAAAGTGTTGCTTTTGTACAAATCTGATTGTATAGTTAGGGAATGTGGTTTCAATTAAAGAAATAGCCATTGATGAAGAGAATGTTAAGGCTATTAAATAATCACCAACACCTAAGAATATTTCTAAGTGCAATGTTTTCACAATTTGCCTACTTTCTATTGGAGATTTGTCAATAATTTTAGTAGAATTGTTGCACCATTGACAGCAATTGTGAACAAAAGTGTAAGTTTTGTGTGGGGAAGTGAACAAGAGAGTGAATTTAATCTAATTAAGGAAAAATTAGGCTCTTTGCCATTATGTACTTTTTCTAACTATCTTAAAACTTTTGAAATTAAGTGTAATCCTTCAAGTATTGGCAGAGGGGCTGTTTTGATGAAAGAGCAATGACCTATTGCATTCTTTAATGAAAAGTTAAATAATGTTGCACTTAATTATCCAAATTATGATAAGAAGTTGTATGCATTAGTAAGTGCCTCAGAATGATGGAAACACTACCTTTGGCCTACGGAG
Organism: Rhizophora apiculata; assembly: GCA_037832385.1. NCBI lineage: Eukaryota > Viridiplantae > Streptophyta > Magnoliopsida > Malpighiales > Rhizophoraceae > Rhizophora > Rhizophora apiculata. Next base: position 1,581,414 of record CM075427.1, read on the forward strand.
TTCATGATCCATACAAACCATGAGTCATTAAAGCATTTGAGGAGACAAGGTAAGTTAAATAATTAACAAGCTAAATGTGTGGTATTCCTTGATATGTTTCCATATATGATCAAGTATAAGCAAGGAAAGGAAAGCATTTTGTTTGATGAAATTACATGAACTTAGTTTGCCAATGGTGTAATGATGTGCTTGTTGCTTGGAATATAATGTCTAAAGTAGGCACAATAGTTAATTTCAAGATCATTATGTGTGAATGAGTCCTTGTAATGAAAGCAAGAGCATTCTTAGAAAAAAAAAATAACATAATGGTCACATTGTTCAACAATCAAACCATTCATTACCCATAAAAAAGCAAATCAAAATCAATTAGTCATTTCCTTAATGGAATTCAATGGATTTAGAGTACCAATGGTGTGTAGACCTCAACTGCATGAAAGGGTGACCAACACATAGAAAGGAGGATTGAGCAATAAACAAAGCAAGTCAATAAAAGGCAAAGGAAAGTTGTTTTTAATCCTAGTGATTAGGTTTGGGTGCATAAGTGCAAGGAGTGATTTCCTACAAAGAGGCATTCAAAACTAAGAGGAGATGGACCATTCCAAGTGATTGCAAGGATTAATGAAAAAGCCTACAAATTGGAACTTCCTTGTTAGTATAATGATAATGCTACTTTTTATGGTTTTGATCTTTCTTCTTTTGATTTAGGTTACAATTTGAAGATAAATCATTTTGAGGAGAGGAGAAATGATGGGAATCAAGTTAGCACATGCAATGATCCATTGCACATGCATGAAGATCTAATAACAATAGCAAAAGGGATGTAAGAACTTAGAAATGCGCTTATTGAAGTTATTTGGGCTAAAAGCCATGCACAAAAAAAGGATCAATGCTTAGAGGAACATCAAGCCTTAATAAACTTCATACAAGTTCAATGGTAGCTTATTTTAGGAGTTTTGGTTGAATTCTATACTTGGCCTAATACCTTGTTTCTTTGGAAGGCAATGCATGTTATTTAGATATTTTACATTTGTAATGGGATAAACAATGTTTCAATTTAAGCCCAATCCTTTAATAAATAGTTTATTAGGAAAGTTAGTTGTTTTCTATTCTATTTTGGATTTACTATTCTATTTTAAACTCTATATTAAGGCATATAACCCTTTTTTGTGGGTAGCTAATTGATTTTTAAAAACTTTGAGACATTTCTCTTTGATTCCTTTAAGCATATTAGCTCAAGGTTATAACTATTTTTTCTCATTATCATAAGAGAATATTGCCCTCATCAGCAAGGATATAAAATTATCCATATTGGGATGGTTCAACTAGCTTTAAAATCTACTACAAGATTGGGTTTAAATAGTTCAACTATAATTTTTGTTAGGGATAAGAGACATAATTGTTTTCATGACTCCTTATTAAAAGCAATTGAATGAAGTTTAAGTGAAGGACCTATATGGTTCTCATGTTTTCTTAATTTTACATTATCATTATTAGATCCTAATTTAATGCATGCTTTATGCCTAGATATTAAAACAAATATATTTGATATGATTCCTACATCTAAAACTTTGATTCTTATTTATAGAATCCATTGTTAGGTTATAAACACCATAGATCATGGTATAAAAGAAATACCTTCTAGGTATGCTGATAAGGGAAGTACTACCTTGTTTCTGACTAAGAGATCTAGAGCTAATGCTATGGTTCCTAGAACCATAACGTGGGATTAGGTTAAATTACCTAAAAATTGGACTTTAGAAAAGGCAGTCAAACCTATTAAACAAATAATTGAAAACTTGAAGAAGTTATAGAATATCAAGATCAATATCAAGATGGAGACATTAAAATTTGATTTGCTCCATAAAAATGTGAGGTTAAACCTTGAAAATGGAAAAGATCTTAAAGTTTTGAAACCAAGTAGATAACCTTGTCATAATGTATATAGTGTGTGGTGTAGGCAAAATGATTAATTTTATAATTATTTCACATGAATGAGTCCTTGAAATGATAGAAGATACCATGTTACTAAGGTATGATGTGACAATTTAATCTTTTAGGAATTGAACCATTTAATACCTATAAGAACAGCAAATTAGGATCATGACTCTTTTGTTTAATTGAAATCAAGGGATTTAAAGTGTTAAAATTTTTAAGGACAGCCTTGTTGTAATGAAAATAATGTATAGTGTAAACATAAATGTTAATTTCATGATTATTTTGTGTAAACAAGTCCTTATGATGAAAGGAGAAACTGTGTTGGTAAGAAATCAATGGATGGTCTCCTTTTTAGGTTTTAAACCATTCAATAGCCATATGAAAAGCTAATGAGGATCGGTGACTCCTTTGTTTGATTACTCTCAATGGATTTAAAGAACCATAGTTATAAGGACATGCTAGTCACAATGAATATATTGTCTAATGAAGATGTAAAATTTAATTTCATTCATAATCATTTTGTGTAAATGAAACCATCCAATGAAAGGAGAAACCTCATAAGGAAGAAATGAAGTGATAATTTCATTCTTTTAAAATTAAACCATTCAAGACATATAAGGAAATCTAATCAAGATTAATGGTTACTATTTTGAGGTAATTCAATGCATTGGGGGTACCAATCAAAAGGAGTAAGGATGTGCTTGTCACGATGAATATATTGTTTGGTGTAGACACAAAAGTTATTTTCTTGATGATATTGTGCAAATGAGCCCTTGCAACAATAATAGCACCTTGTTAGTAAGAAATGAAGTAACAATTTAATCCTTTAGGTATTAAACCTTTCAATACCTATAGGAAAAACTAATCAAAATTAGTCACTCTTTAGTTTGTTAAAATTCAATGGATTCAAAGTGCCAAATTTGTAAGGACAACCATGTCACACTGAATATAATGTATGGCTTTGTCACATTAGACATAATGCGTGGTGTACGTGCAAAAATTAATTTCATGATCATTTTGTGTGAATGAGTCTTTATAACAAAAGGAGAAACCTTCTTAACAGGAAATGAATGATAGTCTTATTTTTCAAGAATTGAACCATTCCTATAAGAAAGGGTAATCAAGATCAATAATTCCATTGTTTCATCAAATTCAATGCATTGAGAGCAGTAAAGGTGTAAGGATGTGCTTGTCACAATGAAGATAATGTTTGTTTGTTTTATACACAAAAAGTAATTTCATGATTGTTTTGTGTAAATGAGTCCTTGGAACAAAAGGAGAAACTTTGCTGTAAATAAATGAAGTGATGCTCTTATTATTCTGGAATTGAACCATATAATACCAGTAAGAAAAGCTAATTAAAAGTAATGTCCCCTTTGTTTGATAGAATCAATAGATTCAAAGTGCTAAAGGTTTAAGGTTATGCTTGTAGGAATGAATATAATGTTTGTTATTGAAAGAAAATTTATTTCATGATCACTTTGTGTAAATAAGTCCTTGCAATGATAGGAGAAACCTTATTAATACAAAAAGAAGTGACACTCTAATCCAATAGGAATTTAACCATTCAATATTTGTAAGGGAAGTTAATTAAGATCAATGACTCTTTTCTTTGATGGAATTCAAAGAATTTAGAGTGCCAAAGTTTTAAGGGTGGTCTTGTCACATTAAATATAATGTGTGGTGTAGACACACAACTTAATTTTATGATTATTTTGTGTGAATGAGTCCCTACAATGATAGGAGAAACTTTGTTAGTAGGAAATGAAAGGGCAGTCTATTTTATTTTTATTTTTTTTTCATTTTGAAATTAAACCATTCAATACTTATATGAAAAGCTAATCAACATCAATAACTCCTTTGTTTGATGGTATTTAATGGATTTAGAATGCTAGAATTGTAAGGATGACCTTGTTGCAATGAATAGAATTTTATATGGGAATGAGTCCTTGTAACGAAAGGAGAAACCTTGTTAGCAAGAAATGAAGTCATAGTCTTACGCTTCAAGAATTAATCCATTCAATACCAATAAGATAAAGTAATCATGATAGTGACTCCTTTGTTTGATGAAATTCAATAAATTCAAAGTGCTACATGTGTAACAAAGTGTTTGCCACAGTGAATGTAATGATTGGTGTAGACATAAAAGTTAATTGCATAAAAATTTGTGAATGAGTTCTTCTAATAGAAAACAAAACCCTGTAAGCAGACAACAATTTGACTATTTAATCCTTCAAGAATTGAATCATTCAATATTAGTAATAAAAGCTAATCAAATTTACTAACTCATATGCTTGATGGAATTCAATGGATTTATAGTACCAAGGGAGTAAAAATGTGCATGTTGCAATGAATATATTGTTAAGTGTAGAAACAAAAGTTAGTTTCATAATTATTTAGTGTGAATGAGTCTATGCAATTATAAGAGAAACCTTATTAGTAAAATGTAACCATCAATACTTGATGGAATTCAACAATTTCAAAATACCCGAGGTATAAGAACATGCTAGTTGCAATGAATATATTGTTTGGTGAGACACAAAAATTAATTCATGATCATTTTGTGTGAACAAGTCACAAAAATTAATGATAAAAAAAAAAATTTACTAAGAAATGAAGTCATGATCTAATCCTTTAGGAATTGAACAATTCAAAACCTATAAAAAAAAGCTAATCAAGATCAATGACTCATTTGTTTGATAGAATTCAATGGATTTAAAGAGCCAATGTTGTAAAGAGGGCTTATCCACAAAGAATATAATATGTGTTATACACACCAAAGTTAATTTCATTATCATTTAGTGTCAATGAGTCCTCGGAATGAATAAAGAAACCTTGTTAATAGGGAAAAAAGGATTATCTCATCTTTTAGAAATCAAGCCATTCAATACCTACAGGAAAAGCTAATCAAATTTATGGACTTTTTGGTTTGATGAAATTCAATGAACCCATGAGCTGTGTGTTGATCTACAGAAATCTGGATCACTTAAAGTCATTGGACTACTGCCACTTAGCCACTCCACTACTTATCTCTAACAACTAAGACTAGTTCAAGAAGGGGTTTCAGCTCCTAATTTGTCCTTCTTCACCATTGACACACTTGTTCTAATCCTCATCATTGTTGTTCCTCCACCATAAGGCTACTGCTCCATCAAATATCCATTTTGGTGTCACTACCAGTCCATCATGCAACATTGTTTGATGGAACTTGTATTGTTGGAGTTACTATCCTTAGCCCTACCACCTCTAATCTTAAGCACCCTTCTAACATTGACTAGGTGTCTACCGAAGCCAGCCACCAACAATGTTTCATTTCTTTTGGTCAAAAATAAAGTTAAAAAATGGTTAGAAAAAATCTTACAAATCTATTGTTTTAACATTGGTTCTCAATTTCATAAAGTTAAAATAAAAAAGAAAAATGTTAGATAGTCATTTTTTGGCCTTTTCTAAAAGAAAAACAAAAAACAACAAAAAAAAAAAGGTGAAAAGAATACAACAATGTGGAAAAAGAAAAAAAAAAACAAAAAAGAGAGAAGAAAATGGCTTATTCTTCAAAAAAGCATATTTGGTATGTTGAGCTTAGCTTGCAAAGCCCTCTTGCATATATTTAGGAACTCGTTTTTATTCTCAACCAAGTTCAATATTGCTTATCAAAAGCAAAGCAATCATGTTTGAAAACTAGTTGCTCTACATCTCTTAACGAAAGCATTGGTTGATAGTCAACTCTTTGAACATCCCAATGTTGATGTCAGAGTTTGCAATTACTTCATGCCTTAGTGAGATTTTAAGGATAACTACTCCAAACATTCTTTGTCATGATGATGTAACAAACGATGTATTTCAGTTAATGGTTTATCTTTCAAGCATTTAAATGACTACACTAGTTGCTTATATGGCAAACATAGTTCAATTCTTAAATTTTTTAGAAGGGTGAGATCATATTATATGATGTTAAATTTTGAATAAGAAGCATTAATAGTTGAGATGTTTGAAAATTTTTTTAAAAATATCAGAGAATAACATCCACAGGAATTGTTTAACTTTAGAGGGAAATTATGACCATTTTGCTAGAGGAAAGTGTAAACATCTCTTATAAGTTGATTACTTTGCTATTTAATAACGAGAAAAAGAGCAAACTTGTTGCTCAAAATTTAGGGGAGAACATCCTTACTAATTGTTTTTCTGAAGTTTGACATTATCTTTCTCTTGTTCTTAAGGATGTCCCCAAAATATTTCAATCAAAATTGTTAGATGAAGTTGATTAGATTATTAATGGGACAACAACATATATGAAGCTGCCTAAACAAGTTGATATGGTGGATGAAAACATGGTCACTACTAAGCTTTCCACATTAGTTGAAGAAAAATTTTATGAACAATGGTAATTGATGGAAAAGTTAATTTCATGATCATTTTGTCATAATGAGATATTGTAATGAATGGAGAAACCTTGATAGCAAAAAATGAATAGACGACCAAATTGTTAAGGAATTAAACCACTTAATATGTGTAAGAAAAGCTAATCACATCAATGACTTTGTTGTATGATGAAATGCAATTAATTTAAATCACTAAGGTGTAAGGATGTGCTTGTAGTAATGAATCTAATATTTGGTATAGACACAAAAGTTAATTCTAAGAACATTTTGCATGAATGAGTCCTTGTAAGAAATGAGAAACCCTATTATTAAGAAATAATGTGATGGTCTCATCCTTTGGGAGTTGAATTAATGAATACTGGTAAGAAATGCTAACCAAGATCGATGACTCCTATTTTGAAAAGGGTATAAGGTTCGGTGTAGATATAGTAGTTAATTTCATGATTATATTGTGTGTATGCATCCTTGCAAAGAAAGGAAAGATCTTGTTTGCAAGAATTATAGAGACCATCCCATCCTTGAAGAATCAAACCATTAAATACCTATAAGAAAAGCTAATCAAGACCAATGACTCTTTTGGTTAGTGAAATTTAATGGATTTAGAGTATGAAAGGTGTAAGGATGCACTTATCACAAAGACTATAATGTTTCATGTAGACACAAAAGTTAATTTCATAATCATTTTATGTCAATTAGTCATTGCAATGATAGAAGAAAACTAGTTAGTAAGAAAGAAAGTGACATCTTAATCTTTAGGAATTAAATCATTCAATACCTCTAGGAAAAGTTATTCAAGATTAGTTACTCCTTTGTTTGATGGGATTCAAAAGATTCAAAATGCCAAAGATCTAAGGAATTAAGCCATTCAATACTTGTAAGAAAAGCTATTTAAGTTCAATGGCTCCTTTTGTTTCAAGGATTTCAATTGATTCAAAGTACTAAGGTCTAAAGATATGCTCGTTGCAAAGAATATAATGTTTAATATAGAGGTAAACATAATTGATTAACATTATAATTGGATTTATGTCACCATAAATTTACCAAATCTAGATTAGCAACACTATTGCATAGAAACTGATTGTTAGGACTAATTTACTATTATGATTAAGTCCAATGACATTTTTGAAATTTATGTATACTAATGTATCAAATCATAATTTAATAAGTATTCAATCCTTATTACTAACTCTTGGATAGATTAGACCTTCATAGTTATTGCAACTAACCTACCATTTAGTTGATCAATGATCAACTTATTGGTTAATGAGCTCATCATAAGGCTAATGATCAATGACTAATGGTCATAGGCAATTGACTTTAGTAATAGTAAATCCATTGGTTATTATGCTAATTGATATTTGTACTAGAAATAGTGTCTAGAGTAACCTAATTGCTAATATTAGGGTTGAATAGATTTAGTACCCATTACTCAATATTCCTATAATAGACAAATGATCAAAACCATTTAATAACCAATTGATCAATTATTTAATGTCGTTACTTAATAGATGAATACTATTTGTAAATGAGTAACCAACCTGGAGTAACCCAAGGGTTTTATGGTAATATTTGAATGACCACAACATTAAATAATGTAAATAGATCATATTCTTGGTTATAATCATTTTCATCTGGTTTTAATTTACTTAAAACAAATTAGTCAACCTAAGTAACCCCTAATTTTAGTATGATTCATTAGGTTTACATGAAACAAATGTTATTCTACCATTATCTAGTACTAGACCCTTTCTGTCAATTTGATTTAAATGGTCTAACTACCATTTGTTAATATCTCTACATTGGGTTATTAACTATCCAATCACTATGATTGGATCATATGTGCTTAATGATGACAATATTATCCCATCAACCATGTTACATTCATATTACTATCATAAACCAAATAATAAAAGATGTTATCATAACCTCATTAACATTAACTGATCATTGACTAACTTAATCAAATGAAATGTGTAAAAGGTTAGATTGTAATAAAATCAAACATGTAATAAAAGAATTGATAAAGGATAATTATCAAAAAATGATTGATTTTAGAAACATTTTGAATTAACTATAATGTAAACTTAAGTAAATTAGAATCATTTGATGAATAGAGTAACAAATAACTAGTTTAAAATGTTAACAATAATAAAGTCCATAGATTTGTAAAGGTTACCTACAATTTGAATAACAACTTGATAGATCAGTTGGGTAATGATTACTTACAAAGTTTTTTATTGATCAAATTACGTTACAAATATATTGATGGCTATAGGGTTAAATGATTGTAATGATCAATTACATAGATTTGGTAAATGATTGGTTAATGTTAACCTAAAATTAAGTAACATTTGAGTGTAAGTCCAGCCAATCATTTAAATAAATGATATTAAAACAAAGCAAATGGTTACAATTGGAATTAATAGTATGAATGACATTGAGTTTAAATTTAAATGGTAATGTTAGTTTGAGTTTATACCAAAAAAAAGTGACCATTTAGATGCATTTGGGTAAGTAATCTTAATGGTTACTCTATTTGACTAGTGACTATTGGTATAGGGTAATGTTAACGAATTTAATGATAACATTTGGTTTGGTTACTTGATATTACTATACCTAGTTACTTTTGGTCAACATCATTTGTTACCATCAGTAGTAATCTTCCTATCACCAAATACCCAATTGTTACTCTCATATAATTTTAGGATCTCCAAACATGATTTGTGACCCTAATTTCAAATTATATAACATTGGTAACCTAAAGATTAAATGTTAACCATTTTGATTGTCTATTCTAAACACAATCGATTAGAATTCAATAAATGATGTAATCATTGATTACTTAAATGGTTACATTTACAGCACGTTGTAAATGTTGGCTACTCATTATTAGTAACCAATTTTTAACATATTTCAAAATTGTCTCCATCACAATGTTTGTTCATTAATCCAATTGTAAGTATACTCAATTAGTTACTTAAGAAATTAAATGTTACTCAAATAGGTATAATTGATTACTCAATCATAGTAGGTAATACTATATTGGTCGTGAATCACAACCTACATGTAATGATTGACACATTACTTTATTGGGACAATTGAATTTGGTAAGAATGATTTGTAACATTAGTTAGATAATATCTAGGGTAACTATCAGTTGCTTGATCATTATTTGGGTTACAATGGTTACCTTATCTATTATTATCATTTACTTGGATTAAATCAGTTGATTATCCACAATGTCAAACCATTAAATTATTTTAATTTAATATTCCAAGTTAGAAGTAACCATATTCAACCCATAATTGATTACTTGTCAATTATCAAGCTGTCATTTTAGTAATTTTTCTAAATAGACCTATAAATGATAATCCATGGTTACTAATAATAGTCACCAAAAAATGATGGTAAAACAATTATGAATTTGATTACCCCTAAATTCAATTTTAGAATTTTTTTAACCCAATTTGATAAATCATGTCTACATAATGGTTCTAACCTAGGATCATGCACTATTTAATATGGCAATAACCTCATTTAAGTATTTGTTATGCAACTGGAATCTACATTGGTTAGATTTAGTAACCATTCATATTTTCATTAAATGATCTCTAATGTTAGATGTAATAACACTTACTAAATCCTAGATTAGATCTAGTAACTAGTTACTAAAGAGGGTTCGTACAATTGCATTGGTAATTTAAACCAAAAATAGTGTTACATTGGTAATTTCTTATATTAATTAAGAATTATCTTAAGTCAAATACTTGATCTAGGCAATAAGATTTGATTAATAGGTTACGAAATTTGTACAAATGTTTAGAAAGATTACAAACCAAATGGTGACCTAAGTTTTTACTAAAATAATTTGAGTCAGGTTGTTGATTCAAGGTAATTTGGTTGATTACATTTGATTATTCATTTGGACCCAATCCCCATTATTATCAGTAAAGGATGTTACTGATACCTAGTCTTTTAGTGTTATTAAAAGTAATCTTAAAAGGTTTCATAGGTTACATTTTATATTGAAAGAGATTACAATGTTAGTTGAGGTTGTTTGGTAATATAATCATGAATTACCTTTAAATATCATATTTATTAGATATTTATTCAACGATCAAACCAAATGCATAAACCCACATTTCATGTCAATTGATTTAATTTAGTGGTCATGTATGGTCACAAAATGTTATTCAATAATTTTGAATGTAGTAAATTCATCAAATTTGACGCAGTTATTCAATTTATTAATTTATAAATTTGTCACTAATATGACATTAATTATTAAAATCTAAATTTCTTTTATTAAATCTTGACAACTATTGTTGGTTATTTCTTAAACAGATGAATTACCCTTAGTAATGGATAACAATTTAAGTATTTCATTTGATCTAATTAACCAAATCAATCTATAATATCCATACTTTATCCCATTGGTAGTTATTAAACCCATATAATCCAAGATGGTCATTTAATAAATTTTGCGATCAATTTACTCAATGAAAATTACAGTAAAAAAATAGTAACATTGATTAAAGAATAAGCTTAAGGTAACCCCATCGACGATAGGTCATTAATCACCGACATTAGTAACATATCCTAATGGAAGATTCATTAAATGTTTACCAAATTTCAGATAATGTTGAATAAACATTATTACTACATTGATTGTTTGGACTAACTTACCAATTGATAAGGTTAAAATATGTGATTTATGTACAATGAATTTTAACATCCTTAAGGTTTGTAATATAAGTATGTTGGTGAATAACAACCGAGTAACCTTGTATTAACTTGAATTGCTACTAATAGGTAAATTCAAGTAGTATTTGATTGGTTGGGATCTATTTGGTGAATATTACTCAATATTCATTATCAGGTTATGTTATTCAAATTTCGTTCAAATTTGTGTTAGCCACATGAATTTAAGCAACATCTATTTTGTTAAATAACATTTGGATTTATGTGAATAAAATAGATTATAACATTTGTAACCCCATATTCAACATTCATGTCTTTTTACATAATCATATGCAAATATGATTTAATTTGGATTTTGGTGCAAACATTTGGTTTGAATTAAAAAATGTATTTGAATTATAATGAATTTAAGTAATTACAATTTTTAATTTAACTGTTAATACTTAATGAAATTACATGAATATTTATGTAAATCTTTTCAAACTAAATATTATTCAATTTGATTTGAACTAAAGTCTTTTTATGTAGGACCTAATTTCATTTAGTAATTTTAGAATTAATCATGACATTAAATGTTTCAAATGTTTTTAAATTGGTGAATTTTACTAATTTGAGTAAAAGTATCAATTACTTACCAATGTAACATAGGTTATCTTAATGGTAAATTAACATTAAAATTATCGATAAATGTAACCAGTTATTAAGTAATCTAATTGAATAGTTACTAATTTGAATGTTAACCATAGATATAACCATGAATGTTGGTAATGAATTTGAGTCCCCATAAACTTGAATAGTATTTTTGAATCAATTAAATAACATTTGATTATCCAAATTTAGTTATTACATCTACAGTAAGCCCTAATTAGAAAATTTTTTGGATCGTATTACTAATTGACCATATCAATTAGCTACATCTAGTAAATTTCAAATTTATAATATAGTGTAGGTTCCATGTTGTTTGGTACAAAGAGTGATCATTGGTTACCATAATCTCTAATATTCAAAAATTGCCTATATCATTTGAGTAATACATTCTTAATACATGAAATTGAGCCTAGATTTAATTTAATAGTATCTTCTAAATGACATCTATAACCTAATATTACTTAATTGTAAATTAAACAAAATGTTACTATTTGGGTAACATTTAAATGACTAGTCATTCACCAATAACCAAGATTACAAAAGAATTTCTTCATTCCTATCTATTAGTTTTACTATAATTGTGATTAATCCCTAAATCCATGTTAAATATTCAAAGAGTGATGGTTAAAATCATTAATATATCAATAGTAGATTTTCAAGTTACCTTTTACTAAATAACAAGTAAATCTGACTAATTAGTTATTAAAAAAAAATTAGACTTTCATATTAATTAGTAACCAAGTGTTAAATAATTACTAATATTTTTTTATGTTAATTAATCTTTTTAAAATCTTTTGATTCTCAAAATCCACCAAAAAGTAATGGCCTATCCTAATCAATCTAGGTGACCTATAGACATATTACTCAAATGTCTTTCAATTCTAATATGAATAGTAATTTGCTATTTTTAGTTTATTCAAATGTTTTTTTTAGATGACCTATGGCTTTTGTATTTTGGAATGATATTTTTTCCTATATATGTAAACTTTACAAATGTCATTCAAATTGAATATTTTATAAAATTGCGTAAGTAATTGCTTTGTAGCTATAGATACAACACAATTTTTTTGAGGTTTTATATTCACCAAATGGTTTATTACTTCAATAACCAATTTAAGAATTTGTGCACAAATGTCATATCAAAGCAACCATTTGTATTGTTATCAAAAATTGATCTAAAATTTGGTCAAATTTACTGAGATCATGATTGTAACTAAAAGATTGAAATGTTATTTAAAAAAGACCAAATGTTGTAATAATGACATTTAATTAGATCATAATCACAATTTAAATTAATTTATTCAAATTGAATGCGTTGACCAAGTTATTATTTTAGGTAATTAATTTAATACAATTACTTAAATCATTTGTACTAAGTAAAATAGATCATATTTAAATAAAAAATTGTCAATTTAAGTAATTACATTATTTATTCTAATAGTTATTCAAATTAAAACTCAAAAGGCTTACTCAAATAAATACAGTTACCTTCAAATTTACATTTTTCACTTTAGTTATAACCTACCAATTTGATAATGAATTTAAAAGAATGATGTCTTGGATTTAAATTAAATAATAAAGATTATTTAAAAAATTTATTTTTTATGTTATATATCATGAATGTTGTATAACACAATAATAAATTATGTAAAAACACATTAAATTTAAATAAAATTTAGAATAAAAACTAAATTACTCAAATCAATCATTTATTTATTCAAATAAGGTTTATTTTACTTTTTGATGGATTTAAAATAAACATTTATTGAAATTGTAGAAATTATAATAAAAGATTGTAAAATTGAATAACATTTTAATGAATATTGATTAATTTGTTACTTAAATTGTGTAAACAACAAAAAAAGGATTTAAATTTGAATAATATTTAAACTAAAAAATTTAATTACTTAAATTAATTTTTTATTTAAATATAATCAATTTTACTTTTTAGTGAAATTTGAGTAACTTTTTATTAAAATTGCAAACATTATAATAAAAGATTTTAAATTTGAATAATATTTGGATTAATTTATATGATTACTAAAATTTTGAGTTTTGTATTGAAAAATACTATTTTTTATTTTTTCATGAAAAGTGAGTAATCTCATACTTAAATTCCATAAATTATATAAAAATATATTAAATTTGAATAATAGTTAAATTAAAAAATGCAATTAGTTAAGTTAATCATTTTTTATTTAAATAGAATCTATTTTACTGTTTGGTTAATTTAGAATAACTTTTTATTGAAATTATAGAAATTATAATAAAAGATTATAAATTTGAATCACATTTGGTTTGATTTAAGGAGTTACTAAAATCTAAAATTTTATATTAAAAAATGTCATTTTTTACTTTTTATAAATGTTCATTAACTTGTTACTTCAATTATGTAAATAAGATAAAAGAAATTTAAATTTAAATAAGAGTCAAAATAAATAATGAAATTACTTAAATAGATTGTTTTTCATTCAAATATAATATATTTTACTTTTTAGTAAATTTAGAGTAACCTCATACTTAAATTACGTAAATTATGTAAAATAATTTAAAATTTGAATAACAATTAGAATAAAAAATCAATTACTCAAATCATATGTTTTTTATTCAAATAGGGTTTATTTTATTAATTACTAAATTTAAAGTAATATTTTACTAAAATTATAAAAATTATAATGAAAAATTTTAAATTTAAATAACGTTTAATTTGATTTAAGTAGTTACTAAAATTTAAGGTGTTGAATCCAAAAATATCATTTTTTACCTTTAATGATTGCTAACTAACATATTATTTAAATTGTCTAAATAATATAAAATGAATCTAAATTTGAATAATAATTAGAATAGAAAATGTAATTTTTAAATTAGTCATTTTTTATTTAAATATAATTATTTTTACTTTTCAATGAATTTAGAGTACCTTTACACTTAAATTACAAAAATTATAGTAAATTGTGTAAATTATATAAAAGGATATCAAATTTGAATAACAATTAGATTTAAAAATACAATTACCCAAATTGGTCCATTTTTATTCAAATAGAATCTATTTTGCTTTTTGATAAATGAAGAGTTACCTTTTATTTAAGTTGTAGAAATTATAATAAAAAAATTGTAAATTTGAATAATATTTGATTTGATTTAAGAAACAACTAAAATATAGGATTTTATATTCAAAATGACAATTTTTTTTCCTTTCATGAATGTTGGCTACCATGTTACTAAAATTGCATAAATAATGTAAAAAAATTTAAATTTGAATAATGGATAGAATAAAACATACAATCAGTTAAATTGGTCTTTTTTTATTTAATTATAATATATTTTACTTTTTAATAAATTTAAAATAACATTTTACTAAAATTATAAAAAATTATGAGAAAATATTGTAAATTTAAATAACATTTAATTTGATTTCAACAATTACTAAAATATAGGGTTTTGTATTAAAAAAAAATATCATTTTTCACTTTATATAAATGTTGAATAATATAATACTTAAATTTTGTAACTTATGTAAAAAATAAAAAACATTAAATTTCAATAATGGTTTAAATAGAAAATTTAATTATTCAAATCAATTATTTTTCTTTCATTCAAATAAAGCCTATTTGACATTTTGATGAATTTAATGTAACCAGTTAGTGAAATTGTAGAAATTATAGTAAAAAACTTTAAATTTGAAACATTTGGATTAATTTATATAGTTACCAAAATCTTGTGTTTTTTATTCAAAAATGTCATTTTTCTATTTTTTCATAAATATTGAGTAATTTAATACTTAAATTGTATAGATTACAGAAAAAGACATTAATTTAAATAATGTTTAGATGAGAAAATGTAATTACTCAAATCAATTATGTTTTTTTCAAAAAGGGTTTATTTTCCTTTTTGGTGAATTTAAAATAACCTTTTATAGAAATTAAAGAAATTACAATAAAAGATTATACATTTAAATAACATTTGATTTAATTTAAATAGTTATTAAAATTTAAAATTTTGTATTCAATAATGACATTTTGTACTTATCATAAATGTTGAAAAACTAGTTATTGAAATTACATAAATAATATAAAAAAATTAAATTTGAATAATGGTAAAAATAAAAAAAATGCAATTATTTAAATCAATTATTCTTTTATTCAAATATAATTTATTTTATTTTTTAGTAAATTTATAATAACTTTTTACTTAAATTATAGAATTACAATAAAAGATTAAAAATTTGAATAATATTTGATTTGATTTAAATTGTTATTAAAATTTAGAGTTTTGTATTAAAAAATGTCATTTTTTTTCTTTTTATAAATGTTGACTAATATAATACATAAATTATGTAAATTGTATAAAAAAAATATTAAATTTGAACAACAATTTAAATAGATAATGTAATTACTCAAATCAATTTTTTTAATCAAAATAGAGTCTATTTTTTAATCAAAATTTTGGTTTTATTTTCTGAGCATTAAGTAATAATTTATTATGATCATGCAACTCTTAAACATTTGCTCTTGAAGAATGAGGCAAAATTGCAACTTATTAGATGGATTTTATCATTGCAAGAGTTTGCCATATAATTTGATATTGTATTCCTCTCAAAGGTGGCAAATTACTTGGTTCTTTAGGAAAACATCATCAAATTAATGTAAAAGAGAAACAATAACACTAGGCAAAGAGGGCTTAAGAATGTTAAAGTAAAACTCTTTGTACAAAAGAATAATCATAGGCTATTTTGAATAGAAAGCTCTCTTAAAATCACTTTCTTTTGCATACAAACTCTCAATTTTTGTCTCTTGCTCTCTTCTTTTCTTTCATTACTCCTTTCTTTCCTTTCATTCCCTCTTTTATCCTTTTGTCCTCATTTCTTTATTTCTCTCACTCTTTTTTCTTTTAAATCCATAATTGACCTCTTTATAAACTTGTCGATTATTAAAGGTACAAGAGTAACAGGTTTATCATTTATTACAAAAGAGTACCTATTCTTAAACCCATCATGCATTACATGTTGATCATATTTCCATTGTCTTCTCAATAAAATATGCCCAACATGGATAGGTATAACATTACATATGATCACATCAATATATCTCCCAATAGTAAACAATATGAAAACCTACTTATTTACCTTAACCTCCCCACATTCATTCAACCATTGAAGCTTATATAGCTTGGATGAGCATTAAGTGACCAATCCAATGAGGTTGATAAAGTACAGAGAGATAATATCTTCCATGCAGATTGCCATATCAAAGATAAGGTATGTTGCATGATCAATGATGGGGGAAGTTGCAAAAATGTAGCTATCATTCTATTTAAATGAGTGTTGGCAATGAAAGGAGAAGCCTTATGAGCAAAAAAAATGAAGAGACAATCTCATTGTTTAAGAATTGAACCATTCAAAACTTGCAAGAAGAGCAAATCAAGGTTAATAACTCTTTGTTTGATCAAATTCAATGGATTTAAACTACCAAAGGTGTAAAGATTTGTTTGGTGAAATGAATATAATGTTTGGTATTGCTACAAAAATGAATTTCAATATTATTTTATGTGAATGAAACCTTGTAATGGAAGCAAGAGTGTTGTTAGCAAAAAATTAAAAGGTGACCTCATCATTCAAGAATTAACCATTCAATACATGTTAGGAAAGCTAATCAAGATCAATGACTCCTTTATTTGATTGAATTCAATAGATTTAGAGTGCCAAAGGTGTAAAGACATGCTTGGTACAATAAATTTAATGTTAGGTGTGGAAAAAAATAATTTCAAAATAATTTTGTGTGAATGTACTATTACAATGAAAGGAGTAGCCTTGTCAATTAGAAATGAAGAGCCAAACTCATTATTCCAAACTGGACCATTCAATACCTATGAGAAATGCTAATCATGATCATTCACTCCATTTTTGATGGAATTCAATGGATTCAAAATACAAAAGGAGTACAATTGTGCTTGTTGCAATGAATATAATGTGTGGCATTGATGCAAAAGTTAATGTCAAGATCATTAAATATGAATGAGACCTTGCAATGAAAGCAAGAGTGTTATAACAAAAAATCAAGAGATGACCTCACTATTTTGGAATTGAATCATACAAAACATATAAGAAAAGTTAATCAAGATCAATAACTCCTTTATTTGATGGAATTCAAAGGATTTAAAGTATTAAAGGTGTAAAGTTGTGATTGTCAAAATGAATATAATACGTAATGTAGACATAAAAGTTCATTCCAAGATTATTTTATGTGAAGCAGTCCTTGTAATAAAAGGAGAAGCCTTATTAGGTAAAAATGAAGGAAAATCTCATTATTCAAAAAATTGAACCATTCTTATTTTATTATAGACTTTTATTTTATAGCAAACACCTATTCAAGAATGGATTTTATTATAACCTTGACCCATTAAGTATTTCAATCAAATTAATAAAGCCTTGGCCTATATTAAGATATGCTTTGCTATCCTTCAAGCATGAATGACCTTCTTTAGCCTAAATTTCTTCAATCAATCTACTAAGTGCCTCTTTCATGCTTTTATCTCTTGAACATGTTAATGGCTCTTCTTGAAATGCTATATGGATCCTTAGAAGTCCTCAATGCATTTGCTCCTCCATAGATCTTATAATTTCCCCTCTGTACAAAAGGATTTGTCCTTGAACCATAACTTACATAGAAAAAAATGTTGGGAATAACATTGTATGCACTCCCTCATATGTTTTGTTTCACTCTCTCGCAATATGACACTAACTTTTGTGTTGACACACTATATAAAATTGACTTTTCTCTCTCAGCTCGTTATTAAACTAAATAAGGTTAATCAAAGTTATCATATAACCAACTAATTCTAACAAATCAAAATCAAAGAAATTTAGGAAAGCTAAATGAATTAAGGTTGCAAATTAGAAGAACTTAACAAGATTAAATCACAAAAAAAAAAAAAAAGAGAGAGATTAATTAAATCCAAGTCCTTATAGGAATTGGATAGAAAATTGAAAATAAAGCCTCTATCTCCTTTTGACCTAAACAGATAAGATTTACTTCTTAAATAGGAGAGAATTAAACAAAATTCTTTTTTTTTTCTCTTTTTTTCTTTTTGATTTTCTTTCTTAAACAAGATTTTTTTTTGCATGAATTTTAAAATAAGAAATGATAAACTAAGGGATAAACTAGGATTTGCATATTCAAAAAATGAGAGGTTATAGAAGAAGAAGAACATGAGAAAAGCTTAAATTTAGACAAATAAACTTGATATAAGCCTTAAAGCCTTGATACCAATTGATGTGAACCCCAAAAGAAGTATCTTAGGGACCCAACACACATAAGCAATCACACAAGAAACCAAGAAAGCTAAATTAGTTTTCAATCATGCAAGAGCTACACCTAATGTTCAAGGAGCATGAACTAAAGGTATAAAGAAGGATATGAATGCCACACTTTAGAAAAGGAAGGATTTGGGATTAATAAGTTGGATTGAATGTCACAAGAAGAGTTAGTCCTTGATAAGCTAGTTTTTGAAGAACCAAAGGAGAAATTTCTCACTTTTTCTTACACTAAATATTTTGCTTTTATAACAATGAAATCAAGACTATTTATTAGTTGAATTAACAACCTAAAAATAAAGACAATGACTCCAAAAATATAAGCACACTCTTATTTTATTATAGACTCTTTTTTTTTTTTTTTTGTAACAAACTCTTATTTAGGAGTGGATTTTACTATAATCTTGGCCTATTAAGTGCTACAATTAAATTAATAAAGCTTTGGCTTATATTAAGATATACTTCATTGATCTCTAAGCTAAAATTATCTTCTTTGACCCAAATTTTTTCACTCAACCTATTAAGTGACTCTTTCATTTTTTTGCTTTTGAACGTGTCATTGGCTTTTCCTAAATGATCAATTTATCCTAAGAAACCATCCTTGCATTGGCTCCTCCATGGATCTCATCAAATGGTGTAAGACATGTTTGTTGCAAGGAATAAAATTTTCAATGTCAACACGAAACTTAATTAGAAGATCATTTCATGTGGTTGAGTCCTAACAAGAAAAGGACAAACATTATTGGCAAGAAATGAAGAGATGACCTCATTATTTAGGGATTGAACTACTTAATACCTATAAGAAAAGCCATTTATGATCAATAACTCCTTTGTTTGATGGAATTCAATGAATTTATTTTCCAAAGATGTAAAGACATCTTTGTTGCAATGAATTTGATGTTTAGCATAGACACTAAAGTTAATTTCAAAATCATTTTAATGAAAGTATGCAATTCAATGGAAGCTTTTATTCTATAAGTTTTCTAATCATTTCAAGCTTTTCTATTTTTACATGTTTTCCTATATGCTTGTGCGTGCAATTTCTCCAAGTTGTATCAAAGCCCAATGTTAGTTAATTAGCTGTTAAATTTCCAAGTTGAAACCTAAGTTATGTTCATGTTATTTGCTCACTTAAGTCAAGGTTGGGCATTTTGAGTATTAGGCATAAATCATTGATAGTGATACTATGATATTTAATGGATAGGTTACAAAGGGGATGACACTCTAGTAATAATAATAATAATAATAATCATAAAAAAATTATAATTAATGAAAATGTAGATAATAGTTTTCTTTTTTATTTATCAAGCACTGCTCAAAATCAAATTTTTATGGCAATGAAAACTGAGGATGGAATACAAATATTTGATTGTGTTAATACACTTGCATAGAAAATTACAAATCATTTTATTGGAACAACCACTTTGCTATTTGACAAAACTTATAATCAACTTTATTAACCCCTAAATACATGTTAAATATTCAAATAGTGATGCTTAAAATCATTAATATATCACTAGTAGCTTTTCAAGTTACCATTTTACTAAATAACAAGTAAATCTTATTGAATGGTTATTAAATGAAAATTAGACTTACATATTAATTGGTAACCAAGTGTTAATTAATTACTAACATTTTTTTATGTTAATTAAACTTTTTAAGATCTTTTGATTCTCAAAATTCACTAAAAAGCAATGGCTTATCCTAATCAATCCAAGTGACCCATAGACATGTTACTCAAAATCCTTTCAATTCTAATTTGAATAGTTATTTGCTATTTTTAGTTTATTCAAACATTTTTTTTTTTAAATGACCTATGGTTTTTGTATCTTAGAATGATATTTTTGCCCAAATATGTACACTCTATAAATGTTATTCAAATTAAATATTTTAAAAAATTGCTTAAGTAACTGCTTTGTAGTTATAGCTACAAAGCAATTTTTTTAGGGGTTTTGTATTCACCAAAATGGTTGATTTCTTCAATAACCAATTTAAGAATTTGTACAAAAATGTCACATTAAAGCAATTGGATTGTTATCAAAAATTGATCTACAATTTGGTCAAATTTACTAAGATCATGATTATAACTAAAAGATTGAAATGTTATTTAAATAGACCAAATGTTGTAATAATGACATTTAATTAGATTATAATAACAATTTAAATTAATTTATTCAAATTGAATGCATTGACCAAATGTTGTTATTTCAAGTAATTGATTTAATGCAATTATTTAAATCACTTGTATTAAGTAAAATAGATCATTTTTGAATAAAGGAACCATCAATTTAAGTAATTATATTATCTATTCCAATAGCTATTTAAATTAAAACCCAAAATGCTTACTTAAATATATAAAGTAACCTTTGAGTTTATATTTTTCAATTTAATTGTAAACTATCAATTTGATAATGAATTTAATTGAATGTTGTCTTGGATTTAAATTGAATAACATAAATTATTCAAATTTATTACATTTGATTGAAGTTGATACTATTAATTGGTTTTCACTTGACTAACCTATCAATAATGTTATAGATATCATAAAGTAACATTACCTTCAGTTAAATTATTTACTTAATATTTACTGGGTTGATTTTAAAATTTACTTATTAGTTGATCTACTTAGTGAATAATAGCAATTTAATCTTTTATTCTAATTTTGTTTGATCTAACCAATACTCTATAAAGTATTCCAATGTTATGAAATGTTTGATCAATTATTAGCATTCAAACTCTATGTTATAATATTTTGAGTAAAAATTAGATCATTCGTAATCAATTTGAATAACCAATAAATAATTGGACTTTTAGATTTTTTTTACAATTATAGTTACTACAATTTAATTACATTATAAATGCATATTCAATATAGGGTTTTGTATTCAAAGTAATTATTCATTATTCAAAACCAAATGTTATTCAATTATTTCTTGCTGAATTTAAAGTAAACTTTTAGTGAAATTACAAAAATTACAATGAAAAATTGTATTTATATTTATTTAAATAGCTATCAAAATTTGGGATTTTATATTAAAAAATATTATTTTTTACATTTCATAAATATTGACTAACATAATATCTAAATTTAGGCAACATAGAGTTTATTTGAATGTTATTCAAAAATTAACTCTAATCATTACTAAATTGCACCAATCCTAAATTCATAATTAGTTTGTGTGAATGAATCTTTGTAACTAAAGGAGAAATCTTGATAGCAAGAAATGAAGAGAAGGATTCATTGTCCTAAAATTGAACCATTCAATACTTGTAAGTAAAAATAATAAAGATCAATTACTTCGTTAACCTGTTATTGTAAAATGTGAATAATTAAGTACTATTGTAACAGGTTATTAGGTTATTCAACTTTCATCAGTCAAATATGTAAATTTAATATTTACCTTGTTACTCAAAACCAAATTCCATTTTGTAAATTCAGCAAATCAACATACATTATTCAAAACAATATTTTTGAATACAAAACTTCATATTTTAATAGCTACTTAAATCAATATAAATATTATTCAAATTTATAATTTTTCAATGTAATTTCTGTAATTTTGATAATTAAATTAAATGTTACCCTGTTCATTTGGGGTAACAATAATTGATTAGATAAATGATTAATCATTGATTAGTTACCAATGGACAATATCATGTTTAAAATTAGGAATATGATTCAATCTGATTATTCATTTATGGTCAATTTTTAATGTTCATTTGATGTCTAATAAAATTAACTAATTACTCTACATAATGTTACCTTAATTTAAACCATTTACTATCTAATGGTTACTTAACCTAGTTAAATGAAATTAGTACATCAATAAAATGTTTATGTTACCAAACATAATCAAATCCTTTCCACCTACCTAATTAGTTTGTATTATTGGGTTCAATTATGATTGAAGGTGGCATTATTGGTTTATTAATGAAATTTACAATTTGGTTACCTTAAATAACTAAATTATAGAATACATTAATGAGTATTCTAATCCAAATTATAGAAAATCTTGGTTAGAAATTTTAATTTGTAATTTTAGTAATCATATGTCGCAGACTTTGGAAATTGATACCATCAATTATTAATCTTAATAACTAGTCAATTAGATTACTAAATCAATATTATTTAGTAACCAATCATTTGTAACTCCATTACTCAAATTGAGTAATATTATTGGTAATAGGGTAATTACTTGGGGGTAACCAAATGACTCCATTTAAACTATAAACCTATTATTACTTGATATTTTCACTAATGTTTCCATTTTTGTATCGATTATTACTATTACTATAGTTATTGATTATTAATGATTCAAATGTAACTACTAAAATATATTAACCACCAACCATTAGATTATCAATAGATAATTGAATTAGTAACATGTAATCAAATTATTTGCCAACTTGTTAACCTTTTAACCTATTCATTTGTAACTAATTTCTTTTAGTACCTATTTAAATCAAACAATCAATTACTTTTATGCACTAACTTATCACTCATTAACATTATTGGTTACTCATTACAATGTAATGATCAATTACATTTTAAGTACCTATAAATGATGGTATTCCAAATGAATTAAATTCTTAGTTGCAATAACCTTTTAATAAATAATTTAAGGGTTACTTAAATGTTATACAAATGACATTTGGAGTAACTAATAATGGTCATTTTTTATTCAAACCTATTACACACCAAAAATTTGAAAATATGTAGTTTTTATGAATCATTAGTTTGGATTACACAAATCTAATTGGTTACTCAACTCTAATGGAAATAGGGTCATTACAGTTACATTAATAGTATTAATCAATTATAAGTAATTTTTACTTACTTGTAACCCTTGGATTAATTGGTACTAATTTTTACATAAATTACCATTGAATGACCATGTAAATATTAAAGTCATGAGTGAAGTAAATGGTAAATTAAATCATTTTCACATTTGAATTACATTTGTAATTCATCAAACATGTTGATTTAAGTAATTGAATTTTTAAATATAATGCTTGAATATATTGACCTAAGGTAAAATAATTTATTTTAATACATGGGCATAATTGTCGATATGAAAAATGTAAATGCAATTGCATTATTAAATTTGGAGTAACTTGATATATAAATTGTGTAAATAACATAAAAAGTAACCTATTTTCTAATATTACTAACATTGGTACATTTTAAATGTAATAAAGTTGAGTACCAATCATCATAAATATGAAGTTGACATTGGATTCAATGTACAAAATGGACTAATTACTCAATTAGAATTAATGTAATCAATCAAGTACTCTAATTTGGAATTAAATGTTAATGAAAATCTAACAGGTTACTAACATGTCATTGATTTATAAAGGTTGGTTTAATTTACTTTAGTCTTTTACTAATTCAAATCTCATCTTAGTAAGTGTCATTTTATTGGTAACAACCTTTTACTTAAATAAAAAGTGATTGATTATTCAAATTTAAGTAACTTAAATGAATTACTCAAATTAGGCTATTACTTCTTTACTTTGACCTAAAACCAATGTAATATATGATTCATTTTTTATTCTAACAATAAGTATTTTAGTAACTTAATTTAAGTACTTTTAAATATGTCAGATCTAATTCTATTAATTTAAGTATTTAGATTAATTTACAATTAGCTAATTGAAGTAAAAAGGTGATCAATTAATTGATTTGATTTAATTAGATTTAAATAGTATAAATGATGACTATTTTATTGAATCCCAACAAATTTACTATTTTTTGGTCGTGACATATTCCATTGAGATTGTACCTATTTGTTACCAATAATAATTAATTACAATCATCATGCTATTCAAATTGAATTAAAATAACTTGTACTTAAGACTCCAAATTTAATGTTATTAGAGTAACCTAATAGCTCAAGCTCTAAATTCAAATGTTGATGATCAAATACAAATGTTGGTTTTGATTATAGTAACATTTGTGTTAATATGTGCAATAACCCAAATAGGCACTTTTAGTAGTTGATTTAATAGTATTTCACCAAACATTGACCAAATGTAGTTAGACAATAACACTTAAATTTTACGTCAATTACAATAGATGTTAGGTTACTGATATGCATTTATTTGTGTAATGACTAATCCGACCAGAAAACCCCAAAGTTTTGTAATACTATTCATAAATAAGTATCCTTTTTAAATTTGAATAACACTTGGATTGATTTCTATAGTTATAAAAATCTTAAGTTTTGTATTCAAAATGTTGTTTTTTGTTTTTTTTTATAAATGTTGAGTAATCTAATATTTAAATTATGTATATTATGTAAAAAGATTTTAAATTTCAATAACAATAAGAATAGAAAATGTGTTACTCAAATCAATTTATTTTATTCAAATAGTGTCTATTTTACTTTTTTTTTTTTTTGGGTTAATTTAGATGACATTTGAATCATATGGGAAGTTTGGTCCAAATTGAGTAGGTCAACCAAATTATAATCTATTATGTCACTTTTTACAATAAGAATGTTATAAACTATTCCCCAAATTTTATTATTGATGTTAAATTTTAGAAATTAATTCTAAAAATGACAATCATAAAATGTCAATGCTTAAATTAGTCATTTTTTTAAGCTAAAAGTAATTCAAATTTAAAACCGTTTACTATAAATCAATTCTTACTTTGTTTGAATTTTGTATATATTAAGTAGGTAAATTTGTTACTCAAATTGAAGATTACTTAAATTAGTTTAGTAATCTAAATATTGTTCAAATTTAAAGCATATAGTGTAAAAGACTATAACTATATTTTATGGAAATTTGAAAATATGATATTAATTTGTTTATAGTAATTTCATTCTTTTACAACAAATGTTAGTATCATGTAAAAGAATGAATTACTAATTTCATTTAAATTTTACATAATTCAATTTGAAAATGAATTACTTTTAAACTAATTTTATTACTTAACAATGATGAAAAAGTAAAAGGAATCTTTATGATTTATTAGGTTACTCCAAATTCTCAATATTTAAATAAAGTCATATTAATCTCAACTTTACTCAAAAATTAATTTGAGATCTAAAGATTATTGATAATAGTGTCTAATATTTAAATTGTATAAATTATATAAAAAAAAACTTTGATATGGAAAAAGAAGAATTAAGAATGTAACAGGAAATAACGGACTAATAGATACTAAGTTTGATTTCAACTATAACATTCACTCCAAGGATACAAGATAAAATCCACCACCTTAATGATGCAGGGCAAAAGGAATTCATGATATATGGGCAGGATGCACTCACCAGTCTTAAGGAATCCACATAAGAGATACATAAATGCTAGGATTAAGTCACCACTCAAAGGAATCTACTATATAGATACATAACTTAGAAAAAAAGTTTTCAAATCCTTTAGGATAAGAGTTTAATTGATCACTAAAGTTTGCCTTGAACAAAATACATGGAAAAACTATAAATAAAAGGCTTTGGAACATCCCTCCAAACATAAGAAAATGTAGCAATAACTTATTATTTTCATATTAACCATTACAATAACTTTCAAGAGTCCACTCTACTTGCTATGTAATGCTAATCTTGACTTTTAACTATTTTAGTAGGTAATAAAGGAAAACTTGACTCTTGATGATTCTTGATTCACATGAAACTAAACATTCCAAAGCTTCAAATGACTTACTCATGAAGCCATCATTAGGCTTATGCTAAATGTCTAGTTGTTGGAACAAGTTTGACATGCATTTTGCTCTCCTAATAGCAAAATGAGCATTTTTTGTGCTTGTTCTAAGTCTTGAATCGATTCCTAGTTTTCCTCATGAGTGCTCCTACATCATGCTTCCTCAATTGGAAAGGACATGTTCTAAGTCTTTAAACTCTTCATGACATGGAATAAGATCAGCAACGTTAAAGCATCAAAATTTCTAGCATAAGGAACAAAATGAGCCATCTTAAAAAATCTATCAACCACAAGAAAGATAGAATCTTTGCATCTCTATTTGCAAGACAAACCAACAACAAAATGCATACTAACACCTTCCCAAAAGGAATTAGAAACTAGTAGTGGAGTGTATAAACCCATATTCAAGACATGACTTTTTGCTTTATGGCATACAACATATCGTTCCACTATTCTTAAACATCTTTATTGAATTGTGGCGAAAAGAAATTTTCTTGCACTAAAATTAGTGTTTTGTTTCTTCCAAAGTAGCTTGCAAGTCCTCCTCCATGAGCTTATTTATTAGTGACTTCCGTTTGTAATGATCAATTACATAGATTTGGTAAATGATTGGTTAATGTTAATCCAAAATTAAGTGACATTTGAGTGTAAATCCAACCAATCATTTCAAATAAATGATATTGAAACAAGCCAAATGGTTACAATTGGAATTAATAGTATGAATGACCATTAAGTTTAAATTTTATAGGTAATGTTAGTTTGAGTTTATACCAAAAAAAGTGACCATTTAGATGCATTTGGGTAAGTAATCTCAATGGATACTCTATTAGACCAATGACTATTGGTATAGGGTAATGTTAACAAATTTAATGATAACATTTGGATTGGTTACTTTATATTACTATACTAGTTAGTTTTGGTAAACATCATTAGTTACCTTCAATAGTAATCTTCCTATCACCAAATACTAATAGTTACCCCAATATAAATTTTAGGATCTCCAAACTTGATTTGTGACCTTAATTTAGATTATATGATAGTAGTAACCTAAAGATTAAATGTTAACCATTTTGGATTGTCTAATCTAAACTCAATCATTTAGAATTCAATAAATGTTGTAATCATTGGTTACTTAAATGGTTTCATTTACAACACATAGTAAATGTTGGTTACTTATTATTAGTAACCAATTTTTAAAATTTTCAAAATCTCCCCATCACAATGTTTGTTCATTAATCCAATTGTAAATATATTGAATTAGTTACTCAAGAAATTAAATGTTACTTAAATAGGTATAATCAGTTACTCGATTATAGAGGGTAATACTATACTAGTCATGAATCATAACCTACATGTAATGATTGATGGGTTACTTTACTATGACAATTGAATTTGGTAATAATGATTTGTAACATTGGTCTAATAATGGTTATGGTAAATGTCAGTTACTCGATCATCATTTGGGATACAATGGTCACCTCATCTATTATTATCATTTACCTAGTTAAATCAGTTTGTTACCTACGATGTCAATCCATTAAATTGTTTTAATTTGATACTCTAACTTACAAGTAACCAATTCAACCCATAAACTTGTTGATTATCATACTATCATTTCAGTCATTTTTCTAAATAGACCCTTAAATGATATTCCATGGTTACTAATAATAGTCACCAAAAAATGATGGTAAAATATTTATGAATTTAATTACCCCTAAATTCAATTTTAGAATTCTTAACCTAATTTGATATAACATGTCTACATAATGGTTCTAACCTAAGATCATGCACTATTTAATATGGTAATAAGCTCATTTGAGTAATTGTTACGCAACTAGAATCTACATTGGTTAGATTTAGCAACCATTCATATTTTCATTGAATGATCTTTAATGTTAGATGTAGTATCATTTACAGAATCCCATATTAGATTTAGTAATGGGTTACTAAAGAGGGTCTATAAAATTGCATTAGTAATTTAGACCAAAAATAGTGTTACATTGGTAATTTCTTAAATTGGTTAAGAATTATCTTAAGTTAGATACTTGATCTAGGTAATAAAATTTGATTAATAGGTTAACAAATTTGTAGAAATGTTTAGAGAGATTACAAACCAAATGGTGACCTAAGTTTTCACTAAAATAATTTGAGTCAGGTTGTTGATTCAAGGTAATTTGGTTGATTACATTTGGTTATTCATTTGGAACTAATCCCCATTATTATCAATAAAGGATGTTATTGATACCAATCTTTTACTATTATTAAAGGTAATCTTAAAAGGTTTCATAGGTTACATTTGATATTGAAAAAGATTACAATGTTAGTTGAGGTTGTTTGTTAGTATAGTCATGAATTACCTTTAGATATCATGTTTATTAGATATTTATTCAACAATCAAACCAAATGCATAAACCTACATTTCATGTCAATTGATTTAATTTAGTGGACATTTACTGTGTTATTCAATAATTTTGAATATAGTAAATTTATCAAATTTGACATGGTTATTCAATTTATTAATTTACTGATTTGTCACTAATATGAAATTAATTACTATAATTTAAAGTTTTTTTTAATTAAAACATGACAACTATTGTTGGTTATTTCTTAGACAAATGAATTAACTTTAGTAATGGATAACAATTTAAGTCATTCATTTGATCTAATTAGCCAAATCAATCTATAATATCCACATTTTATCCCATTGGAAGTTATTTAACTCGTATAATCCAAGATGGTCATTGAATAAAATTTGGGAACAATTTACTTAATGAAAATTACAGTACAAAAATAGTAACATTGATTAATGAATAAGCTTAATGTAACCCCATTGACAATAGGTTATTAGTCACTGACATTAGTAACATATCCTAATGGAAGATTCATCAAATGTTTGCCAAATGTTAGATAATGTTGAATAAACATTATTACTATATTGATTGTTTGGACTAACGTACCAACTGATAAGGTTAAAATACGTGATTTATGTACAATCAATTTTAACATCCTTAAGGTTTGTAATATAAGTATGTTGGTGAATAACAATTGAGTAACCATATATTAACATGAATTGCTACTAATAGGTAAATTCAAATAATATTTGATTGGTTGGGATCTATTTGGTGAATATTACTCAATATTAATTATCAAGTTATGTTATTCAAATTTAGATCAAATTTGTGTTACCACATGAATTTACATAACATCTATTTTGTTAAATAACATTTGAATTAATTTAAATAAAATAGATTTTAACATTTGTAGCCCCATATTCAACATTCATGTCCTTTCACATAATCATATACCAATATGATTTAATTTGGATTTTGGTGCAAACATTTGGTTTAAATTAAAAAATGTATTTGGATTATAATGGATTTAAGTAATTACATTTTCTAATTTAACTGTTAATACTTAATGAGATTACATAATGATTTATGTAACTCTTTTCAAACCAAATGTTATTTAAATTTGATTCAACCTAAAGTCTTTTTATGTAGGACCTAATTTCATTTAGTAATTTCAAAATTACTCATGACATTAAGTGTTTCAAATGTTTTTAGATTGGTGAATTTTACTAATTTGAGTAAAAGTAACAATTACTTACAAATGTAACATAGGTTATCTCTATGGTAAATCAACATTAAAAGTATTAATAAATGTAATTGATTATTTAATAATCAAATTGAATAGTTACTAACTTGAATGTTAACCATAGATATAACCATGAATGTTGGTAATGAATTTGAGTCCCCATAAACTTAAATAGTATCTTTGGACCAATTAAATAACATTTGATTATCCAAATCTAGTCATTACATTTAGAGTAACCCTTGATTAGAAAATTTTACTTGATCTTGTTATTGATTGACCATGTTAGTTAGCTACATCTAGTAAATTTCAAATTTATAATATAGTGTAGGTTCCATGTCGTTTGGTACAAAGATTGATCATTGGTTACCATAATCTCCAATATTCAAAAATTGACTATATCATTTGAGTAATACATTTGTAATACATGAAATAGAGTTTAGATTTCATTTAATAGTATCTTTTGAATGACATCTATAACCTAATTTTTTCAATTGTAAATTAAACAAAATGTTATTATTTGGGTGACATTTAAATGATTGGTCATTCACCAATAACCAAGATTGCAAATAAATTGCTTGATTCCTATCTATTGGTTTTTCTGTAATTGCAGTTAACCCCCTAATCTATGTTAAATATTCAAATAGTGATGGTTAAATCATTATTATATCACTAGTATATTTTTAGGTTAACCTTCATTAAATAACAAGTAAATCTTATTGATTAGTCATTAAACAAAAATTAGACTTACATATTAATTGGTAAACATGTCTTAAATAATTACTAACATTTTTATATTGATTAATCTTTTTAAAATCTTTTGATTCTAAAAATTCACCATTAGGAAATGGCCTATCCTAATCAATCTAAGTGACTTATAGACATATTATTCAAATGTCTTTCAATTTTAATCTGAATAGTAATTTGCTATTTTTAGTTTATTCAAATGTTTTTTTTAAATGACCAATGGTTTTAGTAATTTGGAATGATATTTTTGCCCAAATATCTAAACTCTATAAATTTTATTCAAGTTGAATATTTTAATGTGTTTTATGTAATCGACATAATTGATATTAACTTACTCAATAATCATGAAAAAATTTAAATTTAAATAATATTTAAATTTATTTATATAGTTACAAAAATCTAAAGTTTTTATTTAAAAATGTTGTGTTTTACTTTTTCACGAATATTAAGTAATCTAATATTTAAATTATATAAATTATATAAAAAAATATTAAATTTTAATAATAATTTGAATATAAAATGTATTACTTAAATTAGTCTTTTTAATTAAAATAATATCTATTTTACTTTTTGATAAATTTAAATAACATTTGAATCATATGAGAAGTTTGTTTCAAATTAAGTAGGTCAACCAAATTATGATCTATTATGTCATTTTTTATAATAAAAATGTTATAAACTATTCCCAAGATTTTATTATTGACATTAAATTTTAGAAATTAATTCTAAAAATGACAATTGTAAAATGTCAATATTTAAATTGGTCATTTTTTTTAGCTAAAAGTAATTCAAATTTAAAACCTTTTACTATAAATCAATTTTTACTTTGGTTTGACTCTTATATGTACTAAGTAAGTAAATTTGTTATTCAAATTAAAGATTACTTTAATTGGTTTAGTAATTTAATTGTTATTCAAATTTAAAGCACATAATGTAAAAGACTATAACTAAATTTTATGCAAATTTGAAAATATGACATTAATTTGATTTTAGTAATTTCATTCTTTTATAACAAATGTTAGTAACATGTAAAAGAATGAATTAATGATTTCATTTAAATTTTACACAATTTAATTTGGAAATGAATTACTTTTAAACTAATTTTATTACTTAACATTCATGAAAAAGTAAAAAGAATCTTATGATTGATTAGGTTACTCCAAATTCTCCATATTAAAATAAAGTCATATTAATCTTAAGTATACTTGAAAATCAATTTGAGATCAAAAGAAACTGACAATAACATCTAATATTTAAATTGTATAAATTATATAAAAAAAACTTCAATATGGAAAAAGAAGAATTAGGAATGTAACAGGCAATAGTGAACTAACATACACTAAGTTCATTTTTTACTAAAATATTCACTCCATGGATACAAGATAAACTCCACCACCTTAATGATGCAAGGTAGAAGGCATTCATGATATAGGGCAAGATGCACTCACCACTCTTAAGGAATCCACTCAAGAGATACATAAATGCTAAAGTTAAGTCACCACTCAGTGAAATCCATCATATAGATATATAACTTAGAAGAAATTCTTCAAATCCTTTAGGATAAGAGTTTACTTAATAACCAAACTTTGCCTTGAACCAAATACAAGGAAAAACTATAAATAAAAGGCTTTGAAACATCCCTTTAACTACATGAAAATGGTGGAATAACTTAATATTTTCATATAAACCATCACAACAACTTCCAAGTGTCGACTCAACTCGCTATTTCATACTAATCTTGACTTTTAACTATTCTAATATATAATAAAGGAAAACTTAACTCTTAATGATTCAAGTGAAACTAAACATCCAGAGCTTCAAATGACTACTCATGAGCCATCATTGAGCTTATGCTAAATGTATAGTAGTTGGAACAAGTTTGACATGCATTTTGCTCTCTTAATAGCAAAATGAGCATTTTTTATGCTTAGGCCAAGTCTTGAATTGATTTTTAGTTTTCCTCATGAGTGCTCTCACATCATGCTCCTTTATAAAGGACTTGTTCCTAAGTCTTCAAACTCTTCATGAAATGGAATAAGTTTAGCAACATAAAAGCATCAAAAGTTCTAGCATAAGGAACAAAATGAGTCATTTTAGAAAATCTATCAACCACAACAAAGATACAATCTTTGCTTCTCTATTTGCAAGGCAAACAAACAACAAAATCCATACTAACATCTTCCTAAGAGAAATTAGGAATTAGTAGTGGAGTGTATAAACCTATATTTTAAACATGGCTTTTTGCTTTATGGCATACGACACATCATTACACTATTCTTAAGACATCTTGAACGAGTTTTGGCCAAAAAAAATTTTTTTGCACCAAAATCTGAGTTTTGTTTCTTCTAAAGCAAGTTACAAATCCTCCTACATGAGCTTCTTTAA
Organism: Rhizophora apiculata; assembly: GCA_037832385.1. Lineage (NCBI taxonomy): Eukaryota > Viridiplantae > Streptophyta > Magnoliopsida > Malpighiales > Rhizophoraceae > Rhizophora > Rhizophora apiculata. The sequence goes on from CM075427.1 coordinate 1,614,783, forward strand.
TAGTGACTTCCCTTAAGGAGTAATTAGTGATGCATAACCTATTATCTTTGCAAAGGAAACCATCTTTGTCTCCATTATGTTTAAAAGCAAATATCTTTTACTCTAAGCATCAACTACTTTGTTGAGCTTCCTTGCTTTGTGCTTGATGGAAAATGTGAAGGGCTATAGAAATTCAACCCATCTAGCATGGTGACAATTAAACTTGTGCTATGTATTTAAGTACTTCAATGCCTCATGATCAGAATACAAGACAAATTCATTAGATAATATGTAATGACTCTATTGTTTTAGAGCAAGAACACTAGCATAGAACTCCTTGTCATATGTTAAGTATCCTCATTTTGCATCATTTAACTTCTTGTTAAAGAATGCAATTAGTCTACCTTCTTGACATAAAATGGCATCACATTGGAAGCATCACTCTTAACTTCAAACACCTTTTCCAAAATCTAGAAGTACCAATATTGTATCATCTATCATCATCTTCTTTATTAGCTCAAAGCTCTTTTAGGTAGTTTGTGTCCATTGGAATGAATTTCTCTTTAAGCACTCAATAATAGGAGCAACAAGACTGTTGAATCCTTTGATAAATCTCTGATAAAAAGTTACAAGGCCTTAAAAGCATTTTACATCATCAATGGATTTAGGAGTAGGCCAACTGGCAATTGACTCATTCCTATTTGAATCAACATTAATTCTTGCTAAAGATACAACATAACCATGAAATATAATGTTATTCATGTAGAATTAAAATTTCTTCACATTAGAATACAATTTCTACTTTCTTAACACCTGAAACACATGTTTTCAAATGCTCCAAGTGTTATGGATCAAATTTGCTATAAATAAGAATGTCATGGTACACAACAATAAATTTACCTATGAATGGTCTAAAACCATGAGTCATAAGTTGCATAAAAGTGCTAGGTGCACTAAGAAGCCTAAATGGCATAAGCAACCACTCAAACACCATTTTTAGTTTTAAAGGTTGTATTCCGCTCATCTCTAGGTCTCACTTAAATTTGATGATAACCACTTTTAAGATCAATTTTAGAGAAAATAAAAGAACCACATAATTGATCAATTAAATTGTCAAGTCAAGGAATAAGAAACCTATACTTGATAGTAATTTTGTTGATGGCTATATTATATGTCCACCTATACCAAGATTTATCCTTCTTAGTTACTATGAGGGCTAGAACAACACATGGACTCATGCTTTCTCTATCAAATCTTCAACTTGCCTATGCAATTCTTCATGTTCTTTAGGATTTATGCAATAAGTTGCTCTGTTTGGGAGAATAAAGCCTAGAATTAGGTCAATTTGATGCTAAGTATCTCTCATTAAGGGAAGACTAGGAGGTGTTTCTTCTAGTTTAACATTTGTAAATTCTTCTAATATAGGCTAAACTAGTGGATTATTTCCCCCTTAATTTAGTAGTGGATTTTTCCAAAAACACAACAGCATACATCACTTTAATTCTAAAAACATCCTATCAATCAAATAGCCAGAGAGCAAAGTATTTCCTTCCCCTTTTGTAGACCTAGGAATGTGATCTAGTTTCATTGGCACTAAAACAATTCTAACAATATCTTTGACAAATGATAAGTGTTTTTATAGCCATCATTAACTACTTTTCTATCATATAACCATGGTCTATGTAATAGCAAGTGAGTAACATCTATAGGAGCAACATCACACTAGACATCATCTCTATGATTTTTTTTGATAGAAAATTCAACTAATTATGTTTCGTTTACCCTTACCTCAATTCCTTTGTGAATCCATTGCATTTTGTAAGGGTAAAGATGCTCTTTAGTTTTCATGTGTGGCTTATCCACCATCTTTATTGATACCACATTAGAACTTCTTCCACTATCAATAATGAGGTCACACAATTTACCATAAGAGGTGCATTTACTATGAAAGACACTTTCTTGTAGCCACTCATTTTTGTCTTGTTTAGGAGTGATATTCAAACTTCTCTAAATCACAAGCATTTCTCCTTCATCAGCATAGATAACTTCTTCATCATAAATAGGGTATCTACAATCTAACTAGCCTAAGCACTAGAGTTTACTAACCTAAATAGTAAATCTGCCCCTCAATCTCATTCTAAGTATGACTCAAGTTTCCAATTAGTAGCTCTCAAGACACTCCTTAACTCACCCAAAACCAATCAATGTTATCACCTAAGGAATCCCGTTAGGTGACCTAATAAGAATAAGGCTAGAATGAGAAAACCAGAATGTATTCATTCAATGATAGAACATGATCTCTAGGTACTTAAGTTCAAGAACCTAGAGTTAAAATGATTTACACAATCATGGAACAAAGGAAAGAGAAATCCAAATATGAGATTTCCTCCCCCTTTTCAACCTATGACCCTTCATTTTCTATGTTCATTCACCATCTCTTTATCTTCCTTGTACTTAATGCTCCCTTGGCCATTCATGCTTGTGTCACGGTCCTTTGTACCTAGGGATGGACAATACGTTGAATCTAGATAGCTCCTAGGGAAGGGAAATACATTGGAACTAGCCATTTAATAAATAGAAAGTTGAAGGGATGTAATATCCACCATTAGATCAAGGAGGGATCTAACGGTTGTAACTTGTCCAAAACTTGTATAAAAAGGGACCTCCTACCCCTCATTTGTACACACTCAATTTTCAAGTGAAATATACTTCTAAAGTTAATCTCCAAAAAGGTTCTTGTGAGTTAAGTGTGGGAAGGCTGCTTGGGAAGCATTCTCAAGGCCACACGGGTAGGATGCGATAAATCCATAGGCCCATGATAGTTGCTATCAGAGCCTAGTTCATTCCAAGTGCTATGGCAGACCCACATTCTGATGAGATGTTCATCATGGGTGATGACTGCAATGATCGTGGGAGGAAGGCCGATAGAGGTGCTACCAAGGGAAAAAGGAATCGTGTTATTTCGAGTTCAAAGGATCCAGCAAGGGACCTGACACATCGTATGACGAAGATTGAATCGTTTGTCATTGATGTCCAAGGTTTGGTTGATGACCTGACCCAGTCCATCGAAGGTGTAGATGCCAAAAGGGAGGAGCTCGTGGTCAAGATGCAGGAGCTCAAAGTCGACATGGGAGAACTTCGAAGAGAGTTGTTAGGGACCTTAAAGGCAAAACTCCATCAGCGGGATGAGTCCTTAGAGACCATGATGGCGGCCATACGCACAAAGATTGCAGAGCTCAAGGGAGAGCTCGCAAAATCAGAGGCAACACATGTGAACGGGGTGATCACCATGTAAGGACCATGTATAGACGCACCCAAGCCAAAGAACTTCAGGGGTTCTCAGGTGGCTAAGGACGTGGATAACTTCCTATGGTACATGGAACAATACTTCCAAGCCATGGGGATCAACGACAGCCAATTACGGGTAGATACTGCATCTATGTACTTAGCTAATAATGCTTTGTTGTAGTGGTGTCATCGGTTAGACAATAGGTGTGGAGATCCTATTATGACCTGGGATAGGTTCGTCGAGGAGTTCCGACGGAACTACTATCCCGCATATGCAGAGGAATAAGCTCACGACGAGCTAAAGCACCTTGGGTAGAAAGGTGCAATACGCGATTATGTGAAGCAATTTTTGGAATTACTGCTCCAAATCCCTTCAATGAATGAGACAGAGGCGTACCACCAGTTCATGATTGGTCTCAAGTCATGGACTAAACAGGAGCTGAAGTGGTTCCAAGTGGGAGACCTTACAACGACCATTATGGTGGCTGAATCTCTTGTAGAGTACAGGACGCCTTCCACCTCCCAGTTAGACTCCCGTCCAAAGGATAAGGCTAATGGTGGGGGAGACTGAGGCAGATTCAATCACCCGAATGGAGGTAGACCACTGGCTGGCCTGATGTGTACCACATCGGTTCCTGAGGGGGTCTTTGGGCCGTTTATAAGGGTTGGGTCAACCCTCCACTCTTAAGCTAGCTTTTGTGGTGGAGTTAGGGTTCAATCCCTTATCAGGTGGTATCAAAGCCAAACCTCAGAGGGTCGGTGGGCGCATGTACAAAGGTTCCCTGCCACCATGTCGATTGCCGACTGAGGCAGCACATGGACGTGCAGTTTAAAGGGGTCGGGCATGATGTGTCCCACATCGGTTCCTAAGGGGGTCTTTGAGCCGTTTATAAGGGTTGGGTCAACCCTCCACTCTTGAGCTAGCTTTTGTGGTGGATTTAGGGTTCAATCCCTTATCAGATCATAGGCATATCACTTTTGGACCTGGTGATTGGGTTTAGGTACATTTGCGGAAGGATAGATTTCTTATGCAAAGGAAATCAAAGTTGCAACCAAGGGGAGATGGTCCTTTTCAAGTGGTGCCAAGAGTCAACGATAATGCATATAAACTTGACTTGCCAGGTGAGTATAATATGAGTGCAACATTTAATGTTTCTAACCTTTCTCCTTTTCTCTTCGATGATGTAGGTGCTAATTTGAGGACAAATGATTTTGAGGAGAGTGGGAATGATGGAAGCCATATTGTACCAGCTCAAATCAACAAGGGAGTTGATGCTTTGCAAAACCTTAGAGGACCAATGACAAGGGCAAGGTCAAAGAAAATAAAGGAAGCTCTCAATAACTTGGTGTGCGACATTTACCATCAGGAAGTTGCTAGGTACGAGTTAAGGATGATGGAGGCTTCACCAGGGCTTGCAAATGTGTCATCTGTGGAGGAATTTGAGAACCATGGCCTTGGGAAGGATGTTGGATTTGGGAGCCCATGTTTGGGCATTTAAATGGATTATTTTCATGGGCTATATTGTTATGTAGTGGGTTGAACGAATTTCCTTAATAAGCCCATCTTATTAACTAGGGTTTTTGTGGGTACGAATTTCCTTAATAAGCCCATCTTATTAACTAGGGTTTTAGGGGTACGAATTTCCTTAATAAGTCCATGGAAACTCCTCACATCACTCACATTCTTAGGTGTAGGCCATTCTTGAATTGCCTTAATTTTCTCTTTATCAACCTCTATGCCATGAGCAGACACAACATAACCCAAGAAAATGACATGATCCTTGCAAAAATCACATTTCTTCAAATTGGCATACAATTTCTCTTTCCTCAAAACATTAAGCACACAATGCAAATGTTCAACATGCTCTTTTAAATTCCTACTGTATACTAATATGTAATCAAAATAAGCCACAACAAACTTTCCTAAGAAAGGTCTCAAAACATGATTCATTAATCTCATAAAAGTACTAGGTGCATTACTTAAACCGAAGGGCATAACTGACCATTCATAGAAACCATGCTTGGTCTTGAATGCAGTTTTCCATTCATCTCCTTCCCTCATCCTAATTTGATGATACCCACTCTTAAGGTCAATTTTAGAGAAGTAACAAGCACCATGTAATTCATCTAGCATATCATCAAGCCTGGGTATAGGATGTTGATACTTAACTATTATTTTGTTGATAGCTTTACAATCGACACACATCCTCCAAGATCCATCTTTCTTTGGCACAAGCAACACCAGCACTGCACATGGACTCATGCTCTCCCTTACATGTCCCTTCCTCATCAACTTGCCTTTGAAGCTCCTTTGTCTCCTCAGGATTACTTCTATACGCTGGTGAAGTTCCCAACTTCTCCCTAGGATCTACTAGTTTATGATACTGAGAAGGGGGGGAATCAGTATCACCATAATTCGTAATTCGCAGGTAAGTGAACAACTTCAACCTCTTCTTAAAAGTGAACTCTTTCTCAGACTCGACTAAGGTAGATCTATTGCTACCTACTAATCACAATAGTCTCCAAAGTCACCTTTCAAACACCTTACCTAATAGACAATTCAGATGTTCTTGTTTAGGCCTTCGTTAGGTTATGGGTTGGCTGATACTTTAACTGCGTTCACAACTTAATTCAAAACATAGAGTGTAAAGCAAATTAAGAACACACGAGATTTACATGGTTCCGTCAATGTGACGTACATCCACGGTGGTAGGGACTCTCCCTTACTGAGACCATCCACTATATTTGAGAATTCCAGTTACAATGGATGTCTTAATTCTCTGCTCCTTTCACTATTGTAAATACTAAGTAAGTACAATACAAAGAGTGTCACTTACTGTGTCTACCCTTCTTCTACCTTGTCTTGCCTTTGTTGAATTAAAAGGTTGCTCCACTGCCACTTAGAAGTTCACCGCAACGCTCTTTAACCTCTCTTGAAGAAATCTAGAAATACGTTGAGTTCTTTCAGATGCTTCGCCGAATTCCTTCTCTAGGTTGTCTCACACAGCTCCTACTTTCACGGTCTCACCCGTCTCCTTATCTCACGGCTCGCCTCACGATTTCTGTTTTTCGTCCAGCCCCTGTTCTGCCAGATCTGTCACTGTCGACCGGACCCCTGTTCTATCGGATCTCTCACCGTCGACCGGACCCTTGTTCTGCCGGATCTCTCACCATTGACCGGATCTCCTTCTGCCGGATCTCTCATCGTCCTAGCTGGCTCTCTCTTACGCCGTCGCCGGATCTCCTCTGTCCCAACCGGATCTCTCTCACGCCATTACCGGATCTCTTTCTATCCTAACCAGATCTATCACCGTCCCAGCCGGCTCTCTCTCACGCCATCGCTGGATCTCCTCTATACCAGCCAGATCTCTCTCATGCCGTCGCCGGATCTCTCACTGTCTGCCGATGGTGTGCCAACCTGCTCAACTGCCAACTGCTGGTGTGCCAATGGTGTGCCGACCTGCTCAGTTGCCGACTGCTGGTGTGCTAGTGGTGTGCCTTTCTCACGAGTTTCTCTCTCTTGCCAGTGGTATGCGTAGGTTTTCTATCTGTTTTTCTCAATAGTCGATACGTCTTTTTTTTGTTGTCTTCCGATGGCTTTTATATACTCCTCCATGAAACTCCAATAGGGATTACTTGCAGTGAATTTACTGTCTTACCCTTTTCATGTGGCTTTTACATTCTTGCCCCTCTATATGGCTTTTACCTTCTTGCACACTTAAACCTAATTAACAACAATTACAACCCATACAAGGCTGTGGGAACAACAATCTCCCCCTTTGTAATTATTGGCAACACTCATGACAAAAGCCACTATGCAGCAGTTTCAACTCCCCCTAAATATGCACTCCCCCTTTCTTAACAGCTCCCCTTGCACTGTTACTTCTCTCCCCCTTTGCCAACTAATTACAAATTTGAAAAACTCGCAAAGTGAAGATGGAGGATTTACCTGAATTTCAGGCTTGAGGAGGCATTTGCACAGATAGACTCAATCTGTACTTTTCAAATAGCTCTGTGGACAAAAGTTTAGTTAGAATATCTGAAATTTGATCTTTAGTGCCAACATACTCCAATTGAATTGTACCCTGTTCCACTTAATCTTTGATGAAGTGATACCGGATGTCAATATGCTTGCTCCTCGAATGTTGAACCGAATTCTTGCTGAGATCAATAGCACTTTGATTATCACAAAGTACAGTCACTAGTAATTTCACTTCAACACCCAAGTCTGCTAATTGTCTTAGCATCCATATCACCTATGTACATGCTGCACAAGCACCCATATACTCAGCCTCAGCTGTGCTTAAAGCAACACTGTTTTGCTTTCTACTTAACCATGCAACACACTTTGAACCCAAGTAGAAGTTGCAGCCGCTGGTTGATTTTCTATCATCTATACTTCATACCCAATCTGCATCAGTGTATGCTTGTAGTTTAACAGAATCCATGGCTGGATACCACAAGCGCATTTTCAATGTTCCTTTGAGGTACCTTAGGATTCTTTTCATTGCCAACACATAAGACTCTTTAGGATTAGCTTGGAATCTGCTAGCAGCGCACACAGCTTGCATAAGATCAGGCCTTAATGCCGTAATGTACAAAAGGCTCCCTATCATCTTCCTGTACTCTATAGGGCTTGTACTCCTTCCCTCCTAATCTTTTGTTAACTTGCAGGCCACTGTCATAGGGGTACTGACAGCTCTGCTATCCTCCATGCCAAACTTTTTCAGCATCTCTTTGGCATATTTCATCTGAGAAATAAAGATACCTTCTTCACACTGCTTTATCTGTAATCCAAGAAAGTACGTCATTTCTCCAATCAATGACATCTCAAATTCCTCACTCATCTTCTGTGCAAAATCTTGGCATAGTTCAAAGTGATCCCCTCCAAAGATGATGTCATCTACATATACTATGGTTATCAGCTGGCCTTTCTTTAAATTGAACACATATAGGTTATTATCAATCGTTCCTCTTCTGAAGTTCAACCTTCTCAAGTACGCATCCAGCCTACTGTACCATGCTCTTGGAGCTTGCTTAAGACCATACAAGACTTTCTTCAACTTGCACACTTGTGTCTCATCCTCACTGATTTGTACTCCATCGGGTTGTTCAATATACACTTATTCTTTCAGGACCCCATTCAGAAAGGCAGATTTCACATCCATCTGATAGACTTTATACCTCTTGTGTGCTGCTAAAGCTAAGAACATTCTGATAGTTTCTAACCTTGCTACTGGTGTAAAAGTTTCATCAACATCTACCCCTTCTATCTGAGTGTAGCCTTTGCAAACCAGCCTGGCCTTGTTCCTCACCACCTTGCCATCTTTATTGTGTTTATTCATAAATACCCACTTTGTTCCTATGACATTCTTATTAGTGGGTCTTGGAACCAGCTCCCATGTATCATTTTTCTCAATTTGATCCAGCTCCTCATTGATAGCTTTAACCCAGGCTTGGTCTTGAATAGTCTCTTCAACAGATTTAGGTTCAACTTGTGAGAGTAGAGCAGTAGCTCCCACCATTCTTCTTCTTGTTGTAACTCCTACTGATGGGTCACCTATAATCTGATCCCCTTGATGAGCACTGGTCCATGTTTTCTTTGTCCTTCTTCCTTGCACCCTCTTAGTTGCAAGAGGATCTCTTTCTTCATCTTCAGACTCACTCTTCTCCGAGTCTGAACTTACTTCTTGTTCCTTTTCTTCAAGTCGGTTTGATTCTTCATCTACATTGAAGTCATCTTCTTCATTGTCCTCAACTTCTCCATTCTGCATTATTTTCAAGTTCTCATCTATTCTCACATCACTGGAAGTGACCACTTTTCCTAGCTTATGCAGGAAAACTCTGTAACCTTTTGTCTTTCCTGAGTATCCCACAAAGATGCCTTCATCAGACCTAGCGTTGAATTTTCCCAAGTTTTGCTCCTTGTTCTTCACAAAACATAGGCTGCCAAAGACTCTGAGATACTTGGCTGTTGTCTTCTTCCCACTCCATAGCTCATATAGAGTCTTATCAGTATTGGGTCTTAATAAAACTCTGTTCAGTAGATGCACGGCTGTAAATGTTGCTTCTGTCCAAAATCTTGTGTGAAGCTTAGATTCCAACAGTAGAGTTCTTGCCATTTCAACCACAGTTCTATTCTTCCTCTTTACCACCCCGTTCTATTGAGGTGTTCTTACTACTGCCATCTGATGGTGAATTCCATGCTTCTCAAGGTAATCTTCAAAAGCTCCATTTGTGAATTCAGTGCCTTAATCTGACCTCAATACTTTAATCTTCTTTCCACTCTCATTCTCAGCCAATCTTCTGTATCTCTTAAAGCATTTCAAAACTTCTGACTTGTGTTTGAGGTGCATGATGCAGGTCCTTCTAGAATAATCATCGACAAATAAGATGAAGTACCTCTCACCATTCAACCCTTTTGTTCTCATCGGCCTACACAAATCAGTATGCACAATGTCAAGCACTACTTTAGAGCTGAACTCTTTGGTCTTATACTACTTTCTGACATGTTTTCCTTTAGAGCATGCTGAGTAAATATACTCTCTCTCTCTCCTGAGGTCGGGAATATCTCTGATTTCATGAGTAGTGGTCAACTTCTTCATGTTCTTCTGTGATAAGTGTCCCAGCCTCCTATACCAGAATTGATTTTCTTTTTCTTTGGTGAGTAAACAGCTGCTTGTCTTGTCCTCATCAATCACATATAAATTTCTAGTTGTTCTCTTCCCAGTTGCAACAGTATTGCCTTCTTTACTCTTTACCTGACAACCTGTTTTTGTGAATATTACCTTATGGTCTTCGTTGCATAGTTGACTGATAGATGCTAAATTATATCTGAGTCCTTCAATGTGCAAAACATCTTTCAGCTTTCCTCTTCCAATCTTTACTGACCCCCGACCATTGATGTTGAGTGAATCATCATTGCCAAACTTGACTCTGCCTTTTCTTGATTTGTTTAGTTTTGATAATTTACTCTTATCACCCGACATGTGTGAAGTGCATCCACTATCAAGGATCCACTGCTTATCCTTGCAATCAGCTTTGAGGGCAATTTCAGCTATATTAGCCACCTCCCTTTTAGCTTTATATTCTTTCTTTTGATCTGGTTGGAAGATAGCTTTCTCCTTTTTCTCAGCTTTGACTGCACCGCTTGTTTTCACTGTGCCATTGAGTGCCTTCTCTTGCTCAGGGAGAAGTGTCATGCATCTCTTAGCATTATGACCATCCTACCCACACCTTTCACACTGTTCCAAGCCTGCCAATATAGCAAACTTGTTCTTTGAAACCACTGGTTTGGGCTTCCACCAACAATCCTTGTCAGCGTGTCCTTGCCTTTTACAATATATGGAAGAACTCATGACAGGTGTTCTCTTCTGAATTCTGTATTGTCTCCCCCTGTATGCAGCATTATATCTTCTCAAGTTGGAGACATATACTGGCCTTCTCCACCAGCAGTTACTTGCTTTATGACCCCAAACTCCACAATAAGGGCAATGACCTTGAAACTGCCTCTTCTTGGGTCTGATCACTGCTTGTCTTCTTCTGTTCATCGCTTACTATGTAGGCAAAGTAGCTGGCTTCTTTGATTGTGTGACTTCCATTTCAGTCACCTTCTTCTCCTTCTTTTGTTCAACCGTAGCCCTCTGCTGCCTTACTTTCTTTTCTTCCTTCTTATTTGCCACCCCAGGTTGCTTCTTCAGATCTTCTTTATTCTCAACTATCTTCTTCTGAGTCACGACCTTCTCTTTCAACTTCTGTGGCACATTCTCATTTTCTTTAGCCAATGCAGCCTCAGATTACTGCACTTTCTCTACATTCTTCTCTCCTTTTCCAGAACTTGTTTCCCCTATCGTTTCAAGCTTCTGCAAGTTCTCTTTGCTACTTTTGAGTTATTGCTGAAGTCTTAGCAACTCTTTCTCCATTTCTTCAATTTTTGAAGCCCTTGAGCCAAGCTCTACTGTAAAATCTTCACATATTTTGATCTGTTCCTCAAATCTTCTCTTCAAGTCAATATGCTCAGCCCTTATTTCACCGTTTTGACTTTCAGCTTCCTCAGATTTTGCTTCAACTTGTTTTATATGGGCCTCTAACCTTCTTATGGTTCTGCCCCTTCTGATTATCTCCTTTAAAGCTGCTTCCAGCTTAGCTTCAAGATCTGGCTCTTCTTCATCAACTTCCTCTTCCTCTTTAGAGGTTGAGCTACCACTTTGTGTTGATGCCATAAAGACATACTCATCTGATAAGTCTTCATCTTCCTCCTTATCAGCTTCTTTTGTCTGATTCACATAACTCTTGAATGAGCCTCTCGTCTTCTTCTGTGGGTTGACAATCTTCTTATTGGACTTCTTTGATTTGAATGATGATCTTCTCCATCTTGAATTCCACTCATCATCACCATCCTCATCTTCATCATCAAGTTTCACTTTACACTGAGAAGCAAAGTGTCCAGTTTGCCCACAACGATAACATCTCAAAGACAATTGTCCTTTTCCTTTCTTAGACCCCTTTTTGAATTTCCTTGTGAAGTAAGCCAATACTTCACCTTCACTTTCTTCCTCATCATCATCATTATCCTCACTAGATGATTCTTCCTTTTCTTTTATCTTCAAGTGTTTCATAGCTTTGAAAGCTGCCTCCTTTGATACCTTTGACGTTGAGGAGCTCTCAGTTGACTTTATTCTCATCTCATATGTGATGAGATTGCACTGAAAATCATGCAGAGACATAGAGTTGAGATCTCTACTCTCCTCTATGGCTGCCACCTTTGAAGCAAACCTCTCAGGCAGAATTCTCAGAATTTTCTTCACAATCGATAAGTCCTTCTTATTCTTCCCATGACTTCTCAGGTCATTTACAGCATCAATAACCCTGGTGAAAAACTCTTGAACTGTCTCATTCTTCTACATTCTGAGAGATTCGTATCTCTCCTTGAACACTTGAAGCTTAGCCTCCTTTATTCTGCCATCACCTTCATAGACTTTCTGCAATCTATCCCATATCTCCTTGGCAGATTTGCAATCCATAACTTTAGCATACTCAGCATCTATTAATGCTGAAATGATGACATTTGAGGCCTTCCTATTTATCTCAAATTGCCTTAACTCCTCTGGGGTTAAGTCTTTACCTTCTTCCAAAGCCACAAAACCCTTCTGTATGCATTTCACCACGTTCATGCCCATGGTTACAAATACCACTTACATTCTTGCTCTCCACATATGATAGTTTGTTCCATTGAAGATTGGAACCTTCTTGCTGTAAGTGGTGCTAGTGCTGGTACCGGCTTCCATTTCTCAGTATGCTGAACAAGTCAAACTTCTAGATCCCTTCAAAGTAGTACACCAAGCTGTTAAGCTTTAAACTGGTGAACCTATGCTTTGATACCAATTGAAGTTCCCAACTTCTCCCTAGGATCTACTAGTTTGTGATACTGAAAGGGGGGTGAATCAGTATCACCACAATTCACAATTCGTAGGTAAGTGAACAACTTCAACCTCTTCTTACAAGTGAACTCTTTCTCAGACTCGACTAAGGCAAATCTATTGCTACCTACTAATCACAATAATCCCCAAAGTCACCTTTCAAACACCTTGCCTAATAGACAATTCAGATGTTCTTGTTTAGGCCTTCGTTAGGTTATGGGTTGGCTGATACTTTAGCTACGTTCACAACTCAATTCAAAACACAGAGTGTAAAGCAAATTAAGGACACACGAGATTTACGTGGTTCCGTCAATGTGACGTACATCCACGGTGGTAGGGACTCTCCCTTACCAAGACCATCCACTATACTTGAAAATTCCAGTTACAATGGATGTCTTAATTCTTTGCTCCTTTCACTATTGCAAATACTAAGCAAGTACAATACAAAGAGTGTCACTTACTGTGTCTACCCTTCTTCTAGCTTGTCTTGCCTCTGTTGAATTGAAAGGCTGCTCCACTGCCACTTAGAAGTTCACCGCAACGCTCTTTAACCTCTCTTGAAGAAATCTGGAAATACGTTAAGTTCTTTCCGATGCTTCGCCGAATTCCTTCTCTAGGTTATCTCACACAGCTCCTGCTTTCACCGTCTCACGGTCTCACCCATCTCCTTGTCTCACAGCTTGCCTCACGGTTTCTATTTTTCGTCCAGCCCCTGTTCTACCGGATCTATCACCGTCAACCGGACCCTTATTCTGCCGGATCTATCACCGTCGACCGGACCCTTATTCTGCCGGATCTATCACCATCGACCGGACCCCTGTTCTACCGGATCTCTCACCGTCGACCGGATCTCCGTCTGCCGGATCTCTCACCGTCCCAGCCGGCTCTCTCTCACGCCGTCGCCAGATCTCCTCTGTCCCAGCCAGATCTCTCTCACGCCGTCACTGGATCTCTTCTGTCCCAGCCGGATCTCTTTCTGTCCTAGCTGGATCTGTCACTGTCCTAGCCGGCTCTCTCTCACACCGTCGCCGGATCTCCTCTGTCCCAGCTGGATCTCTCACCGTCTGCCGGTGGTGTGCCGACCTGCTCAACTGCCGACTACTGGTGTGCTGGTGGTGTGCCGACCTACTCAGTTGCCGACTGCTAGTGTGCCGATCTGCTTAGTTGCCAACTGCTGGTGTGCCGGTGGTGTGCCTTTCTCACGGGTTTCTCTCTCTTGCCGGTGGTGTGTGTAGGTTTTCTGTCTATTTTTCTCAATAGCTGATACGTCTTTTTTTGTTGTCTTCCGATGGCTTTTATATACTCCTCCATGAAACTCCAATAGGGCTTACTTGCGACGAATTTACCGTCTTACTCTTTTCATATGGCTTTTACATTCATGCCCCTCCATGTGGCTTTTACCTTCTTGCACACTTAAACCTAATTGACAACAATTACAACCCATACAAGGCTGTGGGAACAACAGCTGGCTTATTAGGAATGGGAGCTCCAAGAATAAGATCAATGTGATGTTCAATCCCTCTCTTTGGTGGTAAACCATCTGGGATCTCCTTAGGAAATTCATCATTATAATCCTGCAACAAAGATGAAATAGCACTAGGTAAAGATGAATCAAGGTTAGTGTTAAAGAAATAAGAATCCTTGTAAAAGATCAAGATCATTTGTTGCCTAGCTTGGAAGGCAACCCTAACATCTGCTCCTTTTGCAAACAGACTCACTTGTTTTCTTTTATCTTCACTCTCGTGAACCTGACCACTCTTGTACTTAGCACTCTCAAATGCTTTTACCTTGTTTTTCTCTCCTTCACTTTCTTTTCTCTTAACTCTCTCTTCCTTTTCACTCCTCTTTTGCTCACTTTCATAAAGTCTCACTTGGTCTTCATACACCTATTTTAGAGTCAATGGAACAAGTGTAAATGGTTTTCCATCCATGGTGAAAGAATAGCGGTTCTTGTAACCATTATGCAAAACTTTTCTATCAAATTGCCAAGGATGGCCCAATAACAAATGCCCAGCCTGCATAGGTACAACATCACAAAACAACTCGTCCTTATATCTACCAATAGAAAATGGAACCACAACTTGTTTAGTCTTTTTCACCACTCCACTGTCATTCAACCATTGCAAATTATATGGCATAGGATGTTTGGTTATAGGCAAGTTCATTTTTTCCACCAACTTTGTACTTGCTACATTAGTACAACTACATCTATCAACGATCAAGCAACAGAGTCTGTCTTGAACCAAACATCAAGTATGGAAAATATTTTCCCGTTGCATCTCAACATCATCCTCCTCCTTAACCTACACACTAAGGGCTCTCCTTGCTACTAAAAGCCTTCTACCATGCTCTGGATACTCTATCCCTTCATCAACATCACTAACATCCTCTAATGGTGGCATTTGGTCTTCATCACTAGCATCGCTGCCAAACACATAGTCACCATTCTCCTTAAGGTACATGGTTCTCTTGTTAGGACATTGTGAAGCCACATGACCTCTACCCAAACATCTAAAGCATTTGAGGTCTCCAGTTTTTCCTTGGGTGCCCTCAAGTTTTTCTTCAAATTTGCCCCTTTCCAGGCTACCCCCACTAGTCTTGGGTCTATGTGAATTGGTTTTAAGTTTAGAAGTCATCTTCTCTTCCTTCTTCCCCTAGTTTGACTTCCAAAAAGATAAACCTAAGTTCTGATTATTTCTAGAAGTGCTCCTTCCCTTAAGCTACCTCTCAACTTTCATGGCAATGTGTACCATGTCTTCAAGCTCTACATAGTGTTGCAGTTCTACCACATCAGCTATGCTTTTATTCAACCCTTAGAGGAACCTAGCCATGGTTGCCTCCCTAACCTCCATTACATTTGCTCTAACCATAGAAATTTCCATCTCCTTATGGTACTCTTCCACACTCTTGGAACCTTATGTAAGGCTCTGCAACTTGTTATACAAATCCCTATAATAAGAGCTGGGAACAAATCTCTTTCTCATCACAGTCTTCAACCCATTCCAAGTTTCTACGGTTCTCTCCAAATTTCTTCTCCTAGTGGTAACTTACTGGTCCCACCATACTACAGCATAATCAATGAACTCTGCCACAACTAACTTCACTTTCTTCTTCTCAGAGAAGTTGTGGCACTCATATATTAATTCTACCCTTCGTTCCTAATCCAAATAGACATCAGAGTTAGTTTTTCCTCGGAAAGAAGGTATTTTCATTTTAATACTATTAAGATTTTTGTCTACTCCTTCCTCCACTCTATTTCTATTATCCCAACCTCCATTGTACCTATCATTAACATTTCCATTGCCTATTACTCCTTTACCATTCCTATTACCACGTCCTCCTTTAAATCCACCTCTGAAGTTTCTACTAACATTATCACCGTCATCATAATAATCATCACCATCCTCACCAAGGTCATGTTCAAATTGCTCTTTCATGACCCTCCCAGCTGGCCTCTTAGGATTGACACTCGATTCCCCTTCTATTTTATCCATCCTATCTCGAACTTCCCAAAACATTTGGTCAATCCTATCAAACTTCTGCTCTAAGGATTTCATAAGCAATTTGAACTCTAGAACAACTACTTCCTCCTCTCCATGTGGGAAACTGTCTTCTTTAGCATTAGACATTGGATATGTAAGATTGTTAGTAAATAAAGAATATACTTCATAACACTCACTCCCTTGCATGTTTGCTCTCCACTCAACTATAGTAGTCCTCAACTCTCATGTTTCACACAATGAATTGTAAGACTCTAAGAGCTCTTTCAATAGTTCTAAGCAAGCTAAATTCAGAACAAGCAAAACTTGAATATATCAATCCTAGACCTACCTCTTTAGAGAAGTGACACAATCAAGAAGATGGGTAATAAAGCAAATAGAATGTCAAGGAATTCAATGATATGAGAAGTGCAATCAGACAACAATCAATTATCGAATATAATTGAGTAAATGACCAATTGAGCAATGAAGCCAGTTTTTTTTTTTTTTTTTGGTTAACTAATGGGTATTTTTATAGAAGGAATGAATACCAAAAAGCAACCCAAAAAATACATGATTTTTTTTTTCTTCTTTTCCTTTGTTTGTTTGTTTTTTTTTTTTTTTTGTTTTATTCAACTAACAATGAAGAATACATGAAATAAATGGTAACAAGGGTATAACTAACCTGAGTTAGAGCCAAGGCTCTGATACCAAATGATACGAACTTCGATTATATGTAAACAGAACCCAACACTAATGTTGGTATAGGATCGTTCTAACAAAGGTTAAGGGATTTGGAGTTTTGACCCAATGGTTATAAATAACCAAGAACTAGAACTATAAGATTCAGACGCCACTCCTAACAATAACAATGTGGAAGAAGATAAGTCTATTAAACCAACACACTCAAGTATAAAAGTTTAGAATTAGTTCTTAAAGAACCAAAGAAAATAGCTCATACATTCATCAAAAATCCGTTTTCCCTCCAGCCACCCTTTCTGCCCTTTTTATATGCTATCCCCCAAAAACTCTAGCTAATAAGATGGACTTATTAAGGAAATTCATTCAACCCACTACATAACAATATAGCCCATGAAAATAATCCATTTAAATGCCCAAACATGGGCTCCCAAATCCAACATCCTTCCTAAGGCCATGGTTCTCAAATTCCTCCACAGATGACACATTTGCAAGCCCTGGTGAAGCCTCCATCATCCTTATCTCATACCTAGCAACTTCTTGATAGTAAATGTCGTACACCAAGTTGTTGAGAGCTTCCTTTATTTTCTTTGACCTTGCCCTTGTCATTAGTCCTCCAAGGTTTTGCAAAGCATCAACTCCCTTGTTAATTTGAGCTGGTACAATATGGCTTCCATCATAGCCCTTCAAAGGCTCATGCAGAATCTAGCAGTGGAGGTCATAGGAAGGTACATACATACAAGTGTTACTTCTATGATGGTCCACATATGGCACGACATGACTCGAACAAGGCCAAGCTAGCTGTCCTTTGCAAAGAAGATGAGACAAAAGAGGAGGCATGATTAGGTTCACTATGGATCCTCAGTTCAATCAAGTCCAAGAAGGTGAAGGAGCCAAAGGGACTTATGTTTGCAGATGTAAAGATTGGAGAAACCACGATGAGTGCGCTCATGGATACTGAGGCATCCGATCTCTTCATATCATAAGAAGCTGCCAAGAAACTTAACCTTCAGGTTGAGAAAGGAGCCGGGTAGCTTAAGACTGTCAACTCCCAGGAAGTCCCTACCATTGGGGTTACTAGGGATGTGGAGCTACAGATTGGGCAATAGAGAAGCCAAGAAACCCTTAAGGTAATTCCTCTTGATGATTATGACTTTGTCATTGAATTGAAATTTCTAGACAGGATCCATGTGGTTATATTGCCCTTTGTTAAGTGTCTTTGTGTGCTGGACAAATGTGCCAGTGCGTGATTCCGGTTCATCGTAAGTCAGACCATGATCGAAAGATGATTTCGGCAATGCAACTCAACAAGGGAGCAAAGAAGGGTGAGGTGACCATCCTAGCAACCTTGAAAACTGAGGACAACAAGAGTAAAGGGAGCGAAGTCCCAACAGAAGTGAGCCAAGTCCTCGATTCGTTCAAGGATGTGATGCCTCCTGAGTTGCCCAAGAAGCTTCCACCTCGTAGAGAAGTGGATCATCAAATTGAACTGGTGCCTAACGCTCGACTGCCTACCATGGTGCCATATCACATGGCACCCCCTAAATTAGAAGAATTGAGGAAACAACTGAAGGAGCTGCTTAATGCGGGGTACATTCATCTATCTAAGGCTCCGATTGGTGCATCTATCCTATTCCAGAAGAAGCATGATGGGTCACTCCAGATGTGCATAGATTATCGGGCATTGAACAAATTAACTATTAAGAACAAATACCCGATCCCACTTATTGCAGATCTCTTTGATCAGCTTGGAGGTGCATAGTGGTTCACCAAGCTTGATCTCCATTCAGGTTACTATCAAGTTCGGATTGCCAAAGGGGACGAGCCGAAGATAGGCTGTGTGACTCGTTATGGGTCATACGAGTTCCTCATCATGCCATTCAGCCTAACCAATGCTCCGGCCATATTCTGCACTCTTATGAACAAGGTATTGCACCTGTTCCTAGATCAATTTATAGTGGTTTACCTTGACAATATTGTGGTGTACAGCTAAATGCTCAAGGAGCACATTGAGCACCTTAGATAGGTTTTCCAAGTCTTGTATGAGAATGACTTATATGTCAAGTGCGAGAAATGTGCCTTTGCCCAAAAGGAAGTGCCATTTTTAGGGCACATTGTTAGGGGAGGACAAGTACATATGGAGGCAACAAAGATTCGAGCCATTGTTGAATGGGAGCCACTGACGAAAGTGACGAAGTTGAGATCATTCCTTGGTCTCACCAACTACTACCGGTGTTTTGTTTGAAACTACTCAAACTTCACCGTGCCACTCACGGACATGCTATAGAAGGAGAAACCATGGGAATGGACGAATCAATGCCAGAAGGCATTTGATCGGTTGAAGCAAGCCATGACCGAGGAGCTGGTGCTGGTGTTACCCGATCACACCAAGCCTTTTGAATTAAAAACTGATGCATTAGGTTTTACTATTGGTGGTGTTCTTATGCAGGAAGGATATCTAGTGGCATATGAGTCACAGAAGTTGAATGATACTGAGCGATGGTATACCGTTCAAGAGAAGGAGGTGACTACAGTGGTCCATTGCCTACAGATGTGGAGGCATTATCTCTTGGGGTCTAAGTTCGTTGTAAGGATGGACAACATGGCCACGAGTTATTTTCAGACCCAAAGGAAGCTGAGTCTGAAGCAAGCTTGATGGCAAGATTTCCTAACAGAGTTCGATTATGTAATAGAATACAAGCCAAGGAAGGCTAACTCTGTAGCTAATGCTCTTAGCTAGAAGATGGGGCTAGCAAACATCGTGAGTCAACCTAGTTGTCCATGGATTGACCGCATCAAGGAGGGGCTCAAACATGATTAGAAGGCTCAAGCCCTCATTGGATATGCACAAGGGTCTAATTCATCGCTACGAAGGGCCATTTCGAGTGATACAATGGGTCGGGAAGGTTGCATACAAGCTGGAGTTGCCACCAAAATTAAAGGTACATCCAG
Organism: Rhizophora apiculata; assembly: GCA_037832385.1. Classification (NCBI taxonomy): domain Eukaryota; kingdom Viridiplantae; phylum Streptophyta; class Magnoliopsida; order Malpighiales; family Rhizophoraceae; genus Rhizophora; species Rhizophora apiculata. The sequence continues at coordinate 1,634,599 of CM075427.1, forward strand.
TTTTTCATGTGAGTATGATTAAACCTTACCAGGAAGACAAGGGAGATCTAGATCAAGGGGAGTCACAGCAAGCACCACTTGGAGCAAAAACTTCATATGATCGAGAAGTCGAATCTATAGTGGCAAATCGGGTCATACGAAAGCGGTATTGTACGTCAAGGCGTGAATACATTATACGATGGAAGGGTCTTCTGGAAAGTGAAGCTAGTTGGGAACCTGCTAAAGCTCTTTGGTAGTTCAAGAAGGAGATTAACACCTACCATGCTAAAGAAGCGACAAGGGCATCGCCTGATTATGTGTGGGAGAATGTCATGGTCCTTTGTACCTAGGGATGGACAATACGTTGAATCTAGATAGCTCCTAGGGATGGACAATACATTGAATCTAGATAGCTCCTAAGGAAGGGAAATACATTGGAACTAGCCATGTAATAAATAGGAAGTTGAAGAGATGTAATATCCACCATTAGATCAAGGAGGGATCTAACGGTTATAACTTGTCCAAAACTTGTATAAAAGGGAACCTCTTGCCCCTCATTTGTACACACTCAATTTTCAAGTGAAATATACTTTTAAAGTTAATCTCCAAAAAGGTTATTATGAATTGAGTGTGGGAAGGCTGCTTGGGAAGCATTCTCAAGGCTGCACAGGTAGGACGCGATAAATCCATAGGCCCGTGACACTTGCCTTTTCATTTTCTTACCTTCTAGAATGGATTATTCCTTAACTTAGAAATTAATCCCAAGTGGTTTGGACATGATTCCAAGCCTTGAATTCAGATGGTGGAGTATCATGGCCCAAAACATACAAATCAGCTCAGTTTCTAGCTCCATGGAGTCTTATCGAACATCACCCATGCATAACCCCATTGAGATGGCCTTATCTCCTTCTGTTTCCTGCATGATAGTTGTAGCTCTTTGAGTTATTTTTCCAAGAACTCAAATTTGGCAGCTAAACTCCTTCCCATTTATGAGATACGGCCAAACAACTAAGTAGTGCATGGCTGATCTAATCTGTCCAATGCCCCTCTCATGATCAAAGTTCAATATTTTTCCTTGTCCAATTGGTTTGGAATTTGCAAGTGTTTCCTTTACAAAAGTCATAGCTCAGTCTCTTAGCTATCCACAGAAATTGGTTTCATCAAAAGAAACCTCCTGCAACCTAAGAAATGGCCAAAGCACATAAACTGCACCAAAAATTAAATTTTGCCAGATTTTTTTGATAATTAGGCATATGGACAATTAAATGAGAAGTCAATCAAATTGCATCATCTAGACTATCAAACTTGCATAAAATATTAAGTATAAGACAAAATATTATGCAAAACTTGGTTGTTATCACTTCCCCACACTTAAATGTTTGCACATCCTTAGCAAAGCAAAAATAAAAATAACTCCAAAGAGTTCCTCAACTTCCTATCCTATAAATGCTATGTCTATGTAGGATGCAACCCTTTCCTAAACATTTCCCACTTTAGATGACTTCCTAGGTCTAATAATAACTCATCAAAAAACAAACAACCAAACTTGAACCACACCACACATCATGGTTCTCATTCATCCACACCATGAAAATCACATACAAGTTACCATCATATGAGAAACTTCGGCCAAGTGATAGGTCCTCACAGATTCTCTCAAATCTCTTAAGGATTTAGGGACCTGTTTGCACTTAAAACATACTCCATGGACAACCCACACAACCATATGCTTGCAATCATTCTAAATTTCTACCACTTAATATAGGTGCAATACAAAAATCAAGAGGACTTTCATAGGCTACAACAAGGTCATGGGTTCTAATGCATTAGGTCAGCAAAAATGAGGGATGGATAGGCTGTAATGTCATTCTAAGGTAGGGAAAATCAAGGAGAGGGATAAAAAATCATTGAAGGAAGAGCTCTTAACCTAAAGGTGAAGGTTTCCCACAACGAAAATAATATCAAACAAAACACTCTTTCTACTATTTTACCTTTCTTCTTATAACTACTTAACTCTTCCAATCATTCTAAGTTTCCTTTTCCTTTCCTACCAAAAGCATACCCAAATGATGGTTTTTTTTATGAATGCTTTTTATTTAGTAAACATACCCAAATAATGATTTTTTTTATGAATGCTTTTTGTTTTGTTTTGTTTTTTTTTTTATTATGTTTTACTTGTTTGGCTGAAAAGCTCACACAGTTGCAATCCATATAATAAAGCCAATCTTTTGTAGCTCCCTCCAAAGAAAATGGAAATGCTCCATTGAGGAACCAAGGTATGCTTAATCCATGATGGGACTCACTTAACCCTCAATGTCATGAAATATAAGTATGTCATTTGTTGTTTAATAGTTTTTCATTGGCCTAAGTCATCAGTTGTCATGGCAATTATCCAGGAAATTTTTTTCATGAACATAAATGAAACTACCATGCAACTATCCTTATTTAATGCAAGCAAACACCTACAACTGAAAGAAAATGATGGCATAAAAAGCTTATCAAGGTGTTAAGTAGTGTGCATCCAACAAATGTAATTCCTCTCCTGGCAATTCTTCATGGCTAAGTGCTTTATGGAAGTGCTTAAGCTTGTGGCCATTCAATGTGAACCTTCTCTTTGATATAGGTTCTTCCACCTACATACCATAAGGATACACATAAGTAACTAGAAAAGGTCCTTCCCAATGAGAACGTAACTTACCTGACATGAACTTGAGGCTTGAATTGTAGAGAAGAACTTGTTGCCCAAGCTTAAATGTCCTACGATGAATCATTTGGCCATGTAGTAGCTTTGTCCTCTCCTTGTAAATCTAAGCATTTTCGTAAGCCTCCATTCAGATCTCCTTAAGCTCTTGAAGTTGTAACTTCCTTTCAGCTCCCGATCAGACTAGATCCAAGTTGCAACACTTAACCACCCAATATGCTTTATGTTCGATTTCCACCAGTAAGTGACACACCTTTCTATAGACTATTCAGTATGGAGACATCAATTAGGGTATTGTAGGCAGTGTGGTATGCTCATAATGCTTCCTCTAGTAGTGCACTCCAATCCTTTCAGTTTGGTTGAACCATTTTTTCAAGGATACTCTTGATTTTTTGATTAGAGACCTTAGCTTGGCCATTTTTATGTGGGTGATATGGGATAGAGATCTTATGGACTATGCCATATGTTTTCAACAAGGCTTTTACTTGTTGATTACAAAAATGGGATCCTTGATCTAAGATGATAACTTTGGAACTCCAAACCTACAAATAATCTGTGAATGGACACAGCTTGCCACTACTTTGGCATCATCAGTTTGGGTAGCCTTAGCTTCTACCTACTTAGAAAAATAATGAACCGCCAAAAGAATGTAAATATAACTAAACAAAATTGGGAATGGTCCCACAAAGTTCATACCATAAACATAAAAAACTTCACAGAACAACAATGGTTGTTAGGTCATCTCTTGCCTACATGATAAATTCCTAATTTGTTGACATCAATCACATGTTTTACAAAAAAAATGGGCATCGTGAAATAAAGTCAGCCAATAAAGACCTGAATCTAATACCTCCCTAGCTGTTCTAAAAGAACCAAAATGGTCACCACATGCTCTAGAATAACAATAACTCAAGATAGACTTATGCTTATGCTTAGGCACATATCTTCTAATGATGTTATCACTACAAAATTTCCAAGGGTAAGGATCATCCCAAACATAATATTTGGACTCACTATGAAGCTTATCTACTTGATGCTTAGAAAAATCAGAAGGAATCATACCAATAACTATGAAGTTAACTAAGTCAGCATACCAAGGAGTGTGTTGATGTTGGGACATACCATGAATTTGCAAGAGGTGCTTATCCAAGAAGTCATCTTGAATTGGATGGGGTTCCGAACTCCCTTTAATCCTATTAAGATGATCAGCCACCAAATTCTTAGCTTCACTTTTGTCCTTAACCTCAACATCAAACTCTTGGAGTAATAACATCCATCAGATCAATCATGGCTTCGTGTTGAGCTTTTTCAAGAGGTATTTAAGTGCTACATGATCATAGAAAACTACAATTTTAGAATCAAGTAAATAAGATCTAAACTTGTTAAGAGCAAAAACAATAGCCAAAAGCTCCTTCTTTGTTGTGGTATAATTGGATTGAGCAGCATAAAGTGTACGAGATGTGTAATGATGACTCATGGCTACCCATTAAATCTCTATGCCAAATTAGCTCCCATTGCATTGTTGGATGCATCACGCATTAACTAGAATGGTTGAGACCAATCTGGGGCTTGCACAATTGGCGCAGTGGTCAAGGCATGCTTAAATTGGTCGAAAGCTTCATGGTAATCCTTGTCAAACTTGAACTCCATGTCCACCTTTAGAAGGTTGGTCAATGGGACGGCTATCTTGCTAAAATTCCTTATAAATCTTTGATAAAACCCTACATGACCAAGAAAAGATCGAACTTCCAGCACAAACGCGAGGTAAGATACACGAGAATTAACTTCAACTTTTGTCAAATCAATTTAATATCATCCTTAGAAACTATATGTCCTAACACAATTCCTTGCTCAACCATGAAGTGACACTTTTCATAATTGAGGACCAAGTTAGTTTCTATGCACCTCTTAAGCACTCGAGATCATCTTTCTAAACATTCATCAAAAAAGGAGCCATAGACAGTGAAATCATCCATAAAAACTTCCATGCCATCCTCCAAGAAATCAGAGAAAATACCTACCATACAACATTGAAAAGTGCCCAGAGCATTACACAACCCAAATGGCATCCTTCGGCAGGCATAAGTGCTAAGAGGACATGTGAAAGTAGTCTTCTCTTGATTATCAGGGGTAATGTAAATCTGAAAGTATCCCATAAAACCATCCAAAAAACAAAAATGAGATTTCCCAAGCAATCTTTCAAGAATTTGATCAATAAAAGGTAAAGGATAGTGATCTTTCCATGTCGTTTGGTTAAGTCGTAGGTAGTCTATACACACTTGTCAAGAATTTTGCACTTGAGTTGGCAATAATTTATTATTCTTAGTCTTAACTACTGTAACTCTAGATTTCTTAGGCACCACTTGGACTAGACTTACCCAATCACTATTTGAGATTAGATAAATAATTCCAACTCAGAGCAATTTGGACACTTCTTTCTTCACGACATCAAGAATAAATGGGTTGTGTCTTCATTATGGTTAGCTCACGAGTTTGGCTCCTTCTTCAAGGAAAATTCTATGCATGCAAATTGTTGGACTAATCCCCGTAATGTCCCCAAGTGTCCAACCAATAGCCTTCTTGTGCTCTTGTAAAACTTTAAGCAACTAAGCTTCCTACAACTTATCAAGGCTCTTAGCAATAATCACTAGAAGTTTGCTATTCACAACTAGGAATGCATACCTTAGATGCTTTGGAAGAGGCTTTAAATTGAGCTTGGGAGGTTGTACAATGGATGGAAGAAATCTGATCAACTTGCTCTCAATTATTTCTAATCAAGCCTTCTTTATTATTCTCGATTTTGATCTGTCCATTCCCTATTATTCTGCCAAATGTGCCACTTGTTCTATCTTCTCAGGGACTCCTCTAACTGTGCATAAATTAGATATGTTGCATACATTATGCCTAAGTTATGCACTATGACAAAGAACTGAAGGAGAGGGAGAGAGTGCACTTTCCAAGCTATATTGATCAACTTTGTTTTTGCCACTTCTTTTAAGTTGTTTTGGGCTGAGTGACACTTTTTTCTTCTATTCAAATTCAGCACCTTCTTCGGCTCCTTATCCCCCAAAAAGGGTCATGTCACAAATTAGAGAGTCATCAAAATGACCTATCTCTAGGAATTCCTTCTTAAGCTTAAGTTGCACTTCCTCCACTAAATCCTCAATGAGCTCAATATGGAATAATGAATGATCCTTTGATGGTGTTTCATGGCTTCAAAAATGTTAAATTGAACAATGGAGTCACTAAATCCATCAATAACACCCTAAAGTGCACATCAATTTTAGTTCATGTCATTTTAAGGAAGAGTGAACCAAAAATAAGAGGTGAACAACTACTTTGTGTCTCACCCTTCATTTCCAAAATGTAAAAGTTAGCAGGGAAGATCAACTTACCAACTTGGACTAGAACATCCTCCTCGACTATTCTAAGTGGATAAGCGTTACTTCTGTTAGCCAATTGGATAACCAATTTTGTTCCCTTCAATGGTCCAAGATCCAACTCAATAAACATCAAAAGAGGCATAACATTAATCAAAGCTCCAAGATCCAGTAAGGCCCTATCAAACTTTCGGTTACCAATAATGTAAGGAATTGTGAAAGTATCAAGATCCTCACATTTTTGTGGTAGAAGTTGTATAAGAACCGATACATTTTGTCCCATGCTAACCTTCTCCCTTCCTTAGAGCCTTTGCTTATTTGTGCACAGCTCTTTCAAAAACTTAGCATGCCTTGGCACTTGCTTAATTGCATCGAGAAGCGGGATGTTGACTTTCACCTTTCAAAACATCTTCAAAACTTCCTTATCCTTTTCTAGTATGTCATCCTTTTTCTTAGACTTCATTCTCTAAGGAAATGGGAGTGGCTCAATGGATTGGTTAGCTATCTCCTTTCCCTTAGTGGTTTGATCTTCCTGGCTTATTTGGGTCTAGGTTAGGTTCGAAGTAAATGATTGTTTTTAGTCCTTCTCCTTCACTGGTCTTGGCTGCTCATCTAGCACCTTTCCAAGCCTTAATTTGATGGCATTTACACCCCCTTTTGGATTGGGAATGGATTGGCTCAACAATTTCCAGGAGACTTGTTGTTAAAGGGCATTCATCAAAGTAGCTAATTGAGTCATCTGTGTCCCCAAATTTGGATGGTTAAGTTAGTTTTCAGCTGGAATTGAATATTTTGATCAGCTAGTTATGTGGTGTGAGTCATTAGTTGCTTCATCATATCCTCTAAAGATGACTTGAACCTAAGCATAAGTGGTTGATGTGTCTAGCCATGCGGGTACTGTTGATGCTGACCTTGGCCGAATCTCCAAGGTGGTTGTCTAGGTTGTTCTTACAATGTCAATCCTGAGTTCCCATACCAAAGGTTGGGATGATCGTGCCACCCTAGGTTGTATGTGATTGAGTATGGGTAGTACTGAGGCCGATCTTCCTATTGATAAGGCCTTCCTTGATATCCTCTGGCTACAAGGACTTGATCTTGTGACTCCTTTGGCAATGTCAGACATGATGCAGTAAGATGCCTTGAACTTGCACAAATACCACAAACTTAGCTCCTAGGGGCAAGTTAAGAACCCCTTTGGCTTGGTTGTTGTTGATTAATAGCCAATCTCCTTACAGGTGAGGTAAGTTCATCAAGACGATACTCCACTCTTTAATGATCTTGACATGTGGCTAATACTTCATGTAATCCTTAAGATGGAACTGTGACCCTCGTGCTGAATTGCTGGGAATTCATTGCCATGTTTTAAATTAACGCTCGAGTGGCCTTGGGTGTCTTATCCACTAATGTGCCACCACTTGCTGCATCGATCATGCTAGGATCCATCAGGAAGTAAACCTTCATAAAAGTACTAGATCAAAAGTTGTTCTAATATCTGGTGAAATGGATAGCTCACACACAACTTATTAAATCAATCCTAGTATTCATAGAGGGTCTCACTATTAAGCTGTCAGATCCTACAAATCTCTTTTCGAATGGTAATAATATGTGAGGTAGGAAAAAACTTTTCAATTAAGGCCTTTTTCATGTCATTCGAACTCCAAATGGCCTCGGGATGGAGTTAATAAAGTTAATCTTTTGCAACTCCCTCCAAAGAAAATGGAAATGCTTGGATCTTAACATGGTCCTTGGAGATCCCTTGCAGTCTCATTGTCGAACAAACAATATGAAATTCCTTGATATGTTTATGGGGATCTTCACTTGTTATCCCTTGCTAGCTCTAGTTCTTGATATTCTTCCTTAATGAACCTAGATGAAGATAAAATGGGTGGAACTGATGATGATTGTGCAGTCTTATGACATCTACTCAATGTTTGTTCTATTTCTAGGTCGAAATCAAACAATAAATTGCTAGATGACCTAGTCATACACTATGTAAACCATGAAAAATAAAGTTAGAACAAGGATAAAACAGACCTAAACAAAACAAGATCAACAACCAAGAATTGCAACTGACTAAAATAACCTTAAACAATAAAGAGCAATCGAGCTAATCTGAAAATGGAATAAACAACTAAAAAACATGAAACAAGGCAATGTTGGAAGGAATGACAATAGAACCAACAAAATATAACCAACACTAATCAGAACTTAAATAAATTGACAAACTGAAGCGAAATCAATATAATAACCAAAGAATAAACTAAAGCAAACATGAGTCAAACAACATTAACAAGTACAAAGTAAAAAGGAGAGTCAAAAGAAAACTTATACTAGTCGGACATTGGTAGAAGGCCATGTGAGGTAACGAAAGGAAGAAAAAGAATCAGCAGCAAAATTGATGTTCTTCCCCTCCTTTCTTTAATTGTGACCAACAGTAAGACACCTACAAAAGTGGTTAATTATTTACAAATAATCAAGAAAAGATCATAAACATACCTTGGCTCCCTAGAAACAACACCAAAATTTGACAAATTCGACTATTACATCAATCAAATTAATTTTTAGGATGGCTTGAAAGCTTCTAGTTAGTGGCATGACCCTAGTCATCTCCCAATGAACCAATGTATTTTTTTTAAACCATATGATATGAGACTAACTCCAATGATTCTTGAACCTTGATGACCTATCCTTGATTCTTAGGGATATAGGAATGTATGTCTAGTTGGTTAACCCTAGTTCTAGCCAAGATCTTGCACTAGACAACTCTGCACTCCCTAAAATCTCAAGACGATCACCTAGATTCAACTAATTATGACTCATGAAATATGAAAAATCCACTATCGTGCAATTATCATGCAATCTAACCAGCCTAAGCACTAGAGTTTACTAACCTAAGTAGCAAATATGCCTCCTAATCTCATTCTAAACATGACTCAAGTTTCCAATTGGTAGCTCTTAAGACACTCCTTAACTCACCCAAAACCAATCGATGTTATCACCTAAGGAATCTCCTTAAGTGACTAAATGAGAATAAGGCTAGAACGAGAAAACCAAAATGCATTCATTCAATGATAGAACATGATCTTCAGGTACAAGAGTTCAAAAACCCTAAAGTTAAAATGATTTACACAATCATGGAACAAAGGAAACAGAAATGCAAAAATGAGATGAATGAATCGTTTCCTTCTATCCTCTCCCTTTTCAGCTGGTGACCCTCCATTTTCTATGTTCATTCACCACCTCCTTATCTTCCTTGTACTTAATGCTTCCTTGGTCATTTATGCTTGCCTCTTCATCTTCCTACCTTCTAGAATGGATTATTCCTCAACTTGAAAATTAATCCCAAGTGGTTTGGACATGATTCTAGGCCTTGAATTCGGATGGTGGAGTATCATTGCCCAAAACATACAAATCAACCTAGTTTCCAGCTCCATGGAGGCTTGATAAACTTCACCTGTGCATAACTCCATTGAGATGGCCTTATCTCCTTCTGTTTCCTTCATAAGAGTTGTAACTCTTCGAGTTAGCTTTCCAAGGACTCAAATTTGGAAGCTAAACTCCTTCCCGTTTATGAGATATGGCTGAACAACTAATCAGTGTGCGGCTGATCTACTCTCTCCAGCGCCCCTCTCATGATCAGAGTTCAATATTTTTCCTTGTCCAATTGGTTAGGAATTTGCATGAATTTCCTTTACAGAAGTCATAGATCAGTCTCTTAGCTATCCATAGAAATTGGTTTCATTAAAAGAAACCTCCTGCAACCTAAGAAATAGCCAAAGTACATAAACTAAACCAAAAACTGACTTGTACCAGACTTTTCTGATAATTAGGCATATGGACAACTAAGTGAGAAGCCAACCAAATTACATCATCTAGACTAACAAACATGCATAAAATATTAAGTATGAGGCAAAATATTATGCAAAACTTGGTTGTTATCAGTATCTTAGCTCTTCTTTATCCCCTTCAACTTCTTCCTCCATTAAAATCACAACTCTATGCTTCGGGCAATTAGAAGCAATATGCCCATAGCCTTGGCATTTAAAGCATCTTTTTGAGTTGTTATTAAGAGAACTAGTTTGTTTGTCTCCTTTAAAAGCTCTTTTGTCACCAAAAGACTTGGTTGAAGAGTATGGCCTTGAAAACCTCCTTCCTTTTCTTTTCAATAGTCAAAGCAAGATTTCTTACATCATTAATAGATCAATATGGTTGCAATTGAATGACATCACTAATCTCATTTTTCAGGTCTCTCAACTATTGAGCAATAGCTTACTATTTTGGTTTAACCACATTACCCTTCATCATGAGTTTTTCAAACTCCACAATATATTCCTCCACATTCCTTTTTGGTTGTTGCTTAAGAGAATGAATTCTCATGAACATCTCTATTCAATATTCCTTATGTAAAAACCTCCTTTTCAGCTTCTTCTTCATTTTCTTCCATGTTCTAATTTTTCTTCGCCTCTCTTGATCTCATTGTATTCTCCCACTATAGAGAGACATACTTCCTAAGTTTTAAAGCCACTAAGTTTAGCTTCCTATCCTCAAGAAACTTCTTATACTTAAAATAACATTCAACAATATTCAGCCAATCAAGCGACTATTAGGTTGCATTTTTCCTTTCAAGTTTTGGAATTTCAATCTTTGTGTCAAAGCCTTTGAAGTTGGAATGATTCCTTCAAGTATGGGAGTGATAAGAAAAGGAGCCATTACCTAATTCTTGATAATTATCAGAAAATAGGTTCTCATGTGCAACATTAAAAGACTTATCATTATGATCATATGACCCTTCATAATGATTCAAATGTTGTTGGAGTTCATAAAGTTGTCTTCTTTATCCATCCAACTCAAAATCACAAATATCTCTATCAATAGTTGCAATTTGTTGTCCATCATAAGCCATTTAAAAGGCTCTTATACCAAACTTGATACGAAATAAAAAAGAATTAGGAATATAATTGACAACAGCAGGCTGACAAACACTAAGTTTGTTTTCGACTATAATTTTTACTCCAAAAATACAAGATAAACTCCACCACCTTAAAGATACAAGGCAAAAGGCATTTATGATATAGGATATGATGCACTCACCACTCTTAAGAAATCCATTCAAGAGATATAGAAATACTAGAGTTAAGTCACTACTCAATGGAATCTACCATAGAGATATAAAACTTAAAAGAAAATTTTTTAAATCCTTCAAGATAAGAGTTTAATTACTCACCAAAACCTACCTCAAACAAAGTAGAAGGAAAAACTATAAATAAAAGGTTTTGGAACATCCCTCTACACATAGGAAAATGGAGCAATAATTCAATATTTTCGTACTAACCATCGCAACAACTTCCAAAAGTCCACTCAACTAGCTATCTAATGCTAATCTTGACTTTTAACTATTATGGTTGCTAATAAAGGAAAACTTGACTCTTGATGATTTTGGATTCATGTAAAACTAAAGATCTAGAGCTTTAAATGACTATTCATAAGCTAGCATTTTTTGTGCTCGGGCCAAGTCTTGAATTGATTCTTGGTTTTCCTAATGAGATGCTCCCACATCAAACATTAAATTTGAATAATTATTAAGATAGAAAATGAATTACTCAAATCAGTCTTTTGTTATTCAAATATGATATATTTTATTTTTTAGTGAATTTGGAATAACATTTTACTAAAATTGTAAAAATTATAATAAAAGATTATAAATGTAATTTAAGAAATAACTTAATCAATATTTATGAAAAGTAAAAAATGAAAATTTTTAATACAAAACTCCATATTTTGATAGCTATAAAATCAAATCAAATATTATTCAAATTTATAATATTTTATTGTAATTTCTACAATTTTAGTAAAAAGTTATTTTAAATTTACCAAAAATTAAGATAAATTCTATTTGAATAAAAAATAATTAATTTAAGTAATTTCATTTTTTTTATAATTAATATTTAAATTAAAATTCTTTCTATTTTACTTTTTGATAAATCTAAACTAACTTTTCACAAAAATTATAAAAAATTATAATAAAAAATTGTAAATTAAAATAATATTTAATTTAATTTATATAACTATTAAAATTTACGATTTTGTATTAAAAAAATATCAATTTTTTACTTTAATAAATGTTAACTAACCTATTTCTTAAATTGTGTAATTAGTATAAACAAAATTTGAATTTGAATTATAATTAGAATAAAAAAATTAATTACTTAAATTAATTATTATTTATTCAAATATGATCTATTATAAATTTGAATAATATTTAATTTAATTCAAATAGTTATTAAAATTTGGGGATTTATATTTAAAAAATGTTGATTTATACTTTTCTAGAATATTAACTAACACATTATTTAAATTGGGTAAATAATATAAAAAAATTTAAATATATATAATGGTTAGAATAAAAAATGTTATTACTTAAATCATTCATTTTTTATTTTAATATGATATATTTTACATTTTACTAAATTTGGAGTAACCATTTATAAAAATTGCAAAAATTATAGTAAAAAACTTTAAATTTAAATAAAATTTGAATTAATTTGTATAGTTCTAAAATATGGTGTGTTGTATTAAAAAAAACGTCATCTTTTTACATTGCATAAATATTAAGTAATTTAATACTTAAATTATGTAAATTTTGTAAAAAAAAAGAAAAGGCATTATATTTGAATAATGGTTAGAATAAAAAATAAATTATTCAAATTAATTATTTTTTATTCAAATAATGTCTCTAAAATTAGTAATATTTTACAAAAATTATAGAATTTACAAAAAAAAAAGATTGAAAATTTGAATGACTTCTGATTTTATTTAAATAGCTACTAAAATTTAAAGTTTTGTATTAAAAAATGTAATTTTTTACATTTCATAAATTTTGGCTAACTTGCTACTTAAATTACATAAATAAGATAGAAAGAATTTAAATTTGAATAATAGTTAAAATAAAATTTTAATTATTTAAATTTGTATTTTTTTTAATTCAAATATGAGCTATTTTACTTTTGGTAAACATATAGTAGCATTTTAATGAAATTGCAAAATATATATATATTGTAAAAGGCATTACATTTAAATAATATTTAGATAAATTTATACAATTATTAAAATTTAGAATTTTGCATTAAAAAATATTGTTTTATATTTTTGAATGAATGTTGAGTAACTTAATGCTAAAATTGTATGAAATGCATAAAAATGTTATTTGAATAATAGTTAGAATAGAAAATAAATTGTTTAAATCAGTTATTTTTATTTAAATAGTATCTATTTTACTTTTTGGTAAATTTAGAATAACCTTTTTTTTAAATTACAAAAATTGCAATAAAATACTTTAAATTAAAATAACATTTGATTTGACTTAAGTAACTACTAATTTTTAAGGTTCTATTTAAAAAAAATCAAATTTTTTCTTTAATAATTGTTGACTAACCTATTACTTAAATTATATAATTAACATAAAATAATTTAAATTTAAATAATAGTTAGAATAAAATATTTAATTACTTAAATTGATTATTTTTTATTTAAATATAATCTATTTTATGTTAAAAGATGTTACATTTAAATAATGATTTAATTAGAAAATACATTTACCGGAATTGATCTTTTTCTTATTCAAATATAATCTTTTATTTTTGGTTAATTTAGGGTTTACTTTTGGTGAATTTAGAATAACCTTTTACATACATTATATAAATTTTAATAAAAAATTATAAATTTAAGTAACATTTAGTATAATTTAAGTAACTACCAAATTTTAGGGTTTTGTCTTAAAAAATGTTGGTTCTTTTATTTTTTATAAAATATTGAGTAACTTGCTACTTAAATTGCATAATTAACATATAAAGAATTCAAATATGAAGATTAATTAAAATAAAAAATTTAATTGCATAAATTGATTGTTTTTATTCAAATATGATTTCTTTTTCCTTTTGGTAAATTTGGAGTAAACTTTGATTGAAATTGAAAAAATTAAAGTAAAATATTTTAAATTTGAATAACATTTAGATTGATTTATATAATTTTTAAAATCTAGATTTTTGTATTCAAAAATGTCATTTTATACTTTTACATAAATGTTAAGTAACCTGATATTTCAATTGTGTAAATTATGTAAACAAACATTAAATTTAATAATAGTTAAATAATGTCTATTTTACTTTTTAATAAATTTAAAGTATGCTTTTATTGAAATTGAAGAAATCATAATGAAAGTTTATAAATTTGAATAACATTTAATTTGATTTAATTAATTAATAAAATCTATGGTTTTGAATTCAAAATTGTCATTTTTTTACTTTCATAAATGTTGTATAACATATTACTTAATTTATATATTTATCATGAAAGAAATTTAAATTTGAATTAGTTAGAATAAAAATGAAATTACTTAAATTGGTTATTTTGTTATTTAAATATAACATTTTTTACTTTTTGGTGAATTTAGTGTAGTCTTTTACTAAAATTGAAAAAATTACATTAATTAACTAGATTTTTGTATCAATAAATGCTATTTTTTTACTTTTGCATGAATGTTAAGTAACCAAACACTTAAATTGTATAAATTATGAAAAAAAAAAAATGTTAAATTTGAATGACATTTTGAATGATTTATATAGCTATTAAAAATTTGAACATTTTATTAAAAATGTTATTTTTTTACTTTTTCATGAAGGTTGAGTAACTCAATACTCAAATTGTATAAATTACACTAAAAGACGTTAAATTTCAATAATGATTTGATTAAAAAATGCAATTCTTTAAATTGATCTTTTTTTTTTATTCAAATTGGGTTTTTTAATTTTTGAGAATTTAGAGTACACTTTTATTCAAATTATAAAAATTATACTAAAAGATCACAAATTTAAATAACATTTAATTTAAATCAAGTAATATCAAAAATCTTAGGTTTTGTATCAAAAAATATTGTTTGTAAAAATTGTTTTTTTGTGACCTTTTATGAATGTTAACTAATTGATTACTTATATTATATAAATAATATAAAAAGAATGTAAATTTGAAAAACAATTAGAAAACAAAATACAATTACTTAAATCTATTTTTTTATTCAAATAAGATTTATTTCACTTTTTGATGAATTTGAAATAACCTTTTATTAAAATTGCATAAATGATAGTGTAAGACTTTAAATAATAACATTTGTATTGATTTATATGATTATTAAAATTTATAATTTTATATTCAAAATGTTGTTTTTAATTTTTTCATAAATGTTAAGTAATTTAATACTTAAACTTCCTAAATTATGTTAGAAGATGTTAAATTTAAGTAATGATTAGATTGAAAAATATAATTATGTAAATCAATCTTTTTTTTTTATTATTCAAATACGGTTTATTTATTTTCTAGTGAATTTAGTGTAACATTTTATTGAAATTTCATATTTTTAAAAAATAAATGAATGTCAATTTGAATAACATTTGTTTTAATTTAAGTAACTACTAAAATTTAGAATTTTGTATTCAAAAATGTTGTTTTTTACTTTTCATGAATATTGACTAACTTGTTACTTAAATTGTATAATTAATTAAAAAAATTTAAATTTGAAAAATGATTAAAATGAAAAATTTAATTAATTAAATTAGTTATTTTTTTATTTAAAAATGATCTATTATACTTTTTGGTGAATTAAGAGTAATTTTTCACTAAAATTACAAAAATAATAGTAAAAAATTTTAAATTTTAATTAATTTATATAATTACTAAAATTTAAAATTTTGTATTAAAAAATATTTTGTTTTACTTTTATATAAATGTTAAGTAATCTAATATTTAATTGCGTAAATTATATTAAAATATGTTAAATTTAAATAATGATTTGAATAAAAAAGTAATTATTCAAATCAATTATTTTTTGCTCAAATATTGTTGATTTTACTTTTTAACAAATTAGAGTAACCTTTTATTAAAGTTATAGAAATTATAATAAAAAATTATAAATTTAAATAATATTTGAATTAATTTAAATAAATATTAAAATATATAGTTTCAATTCAATATTGAATAGTTTATTACTAAAATTATATAATTAATATAAAATAAAATATTAATTTAAATAATAGATAATAGAAAAAATGAAATTACTCAAATTAGTTGTTTTTTCTTCAAATATGATCTCTTTTACTTTTTAACAAATTTAAAATAATTTCTTACTAAAATTGCATAAATTATAATAAAAAATGTTAAATTTGAAAAAAATTTGGATTAATTTAGATAGTTACTAAAATATGATGTTTTATATTAAAAAAATATCATTTTTACTTTTGTATTAATGTTGAGTAATTTAATATTTAAATTATATAAATTTTGTAAAATAAAATTAAATTTGAATAATGATTGGAATAAAAAATATATTGCACAAATTAATTATTTTTTTATCCAAATAGTGTCTACTTTACTTTTTAATGAATTTAAAAGAATATTTTATAAAAAATCACAAAATTACAAAAAAAGATTGTAAATTAGAATAAAATGTGGTTTGGTGTAAGTAGTTACTATAGTCTAAAGTTTGGTATTAAAAAATGTTCTTTTCTACTTTAAAGAATGTTAATTAACCTATTATTTAAATTTCATAATTAACATAATAAAGTTTAAATTTCAATAATCATTAGAATAAAAAATTTAATTACTTAAATCAGTTTTTTTTTTTTTTAAATATGATATATTTTACTTTTCAATAAATTTGAAGTAACTTTTTATTGAAACTATATAAATTATAATAAAAAATTTTAAATTTAAATAACATTTAAATTTATTTTATATAGTTACTAAAATCTAAAATTTATATTCAATAATGTCATTTTTTTTATCTTTTCAATAATATTGTGTAATTTAATATTTAAACTATACAAATTAAGTAAAAATTCATCAAGTTTGAATAGAAATTAGAATAAAAAATGAATTACTAAAATTGATTATTTTTATTAGAATATTGTGTATTTTACTTTATAATGAATTTAGAATAATATTTTATTAAAATTGTAAAAATTATAATAAAAAATTGTAATTAGAATAATATTTGGTTCAATTTAAGCAACTACTAAAATTAAGGGATTTGTATTAAAAAATGTTATTTTTTGTTTTAATGAAAATTGATTAACTTATTATTTAAATTGTATAGTTAATATATAAAAACTTTAAATTTGAATAACGATTATGATAAAAAATTTATTTACTTAAATTTGTTATTTTTTTTATTCAAATATTTTTTATTCTACTTTAATAAATTTGAAGTAATATTTTACTAAAATTTTATATATTATAGTAAAATAGTTTAATTTTGAATAACATTTGAATTAATTTTAATAGTTAATAAAATTTGAAGTTTTCACTTCAAAAATATTGTTTGTTACTTTTACATGAATGTTGAGTAATTTAGCACTTAAATTGTATAAATCATATTAAAAGACCATAAATTTAAATAATAATTAAAATAGAAAATAAATTACTAAAATTAATTTTTTTATTTAAATATGATCAATTTTTTAGTAAATTTAAAGTAATCTTTTAATAAAATTATAGAAATTATAATAAAAGATTATAAATTTAAATAACATTAGGTTTTATTTAAATAGTAACTAAAATCTAAGGTTTTATATTAAAAAAAAAGTTAATTTTTACTTTTTATGAATGTTGATTAACTTGTTATTTAAATTGTACAATTAACATTTAAAGAATTTAAATTTGAATAATAATTAAAATAAAAATGCAATTGCATAAATCAATCATTTTTCTTATTTTAATATGATCTATTTTACATTTTAATGAATTTGGCGTGATTTTTTCATGAAAATGAATAGTTTATAAAAAAAGACTTCAAATTTAAATACAATTTGAATTGATTTGTGTTAATAAATTTGGCAAATTTAGTGTAATATTTTCTTGAAATCACAGAAATTATAATAAAAAATTATAAATTTAAATTATACTTAATTTAATTTAAATAACTATCAAAATCTAAAATTTTGCACTAAAAATTGTCGTTTTCTTCTTAAATGAATGTTAACTAATTTATTATTTAAATTGAGTAATTAACATTAATATAATTTAAATTTGAATAACAATTGAAATGAAGAATTTAATTAGTTAAATCAATCTTTTTTTATTGAAATATTATTTATTTTACTTTTTAATGTATTTATAATAACTTTTTACTGAAATTACAAAAATTATATCAAAAAATTTTAAATTTAAATAATATTTAGATCGATTTATATGGCTATTAAAATATAGAGTTTAGGTAAATAAATTGTGTTAAAAAATTTTAAATTTAAATAATAGTTAGAATAAAAAATAAATTACTTGAACTAATCATTTTTCATTCAAATAATCCATTTATCAGTAAATTTAGAGTAGTCTTTTTTTTAGTTTTCATAAATGTTGATTAGCCTGTAAATTGAATTGTTTAATTAACATCAAAATAATTTTAAATTTGAATAATGATTAGAAAAGAAAAATATAATTACTTAAATCAATCATTTTTTTAATTTTAATATGATCTATTTAATTATTTGATTATTTGGTGATTCTGGTATAACCTTTTAATGAAAGTGTAGAAATTATAGTAAAACATTTTAAGTTTCAATACAATTTGAATTGATTTATGTAATTAAAAAATCTAGAGTTGTATATTCAAAAATATCATTTTTTTTATATCTCTTCATAAATATAGGGTAATATAATATTTAAATTGTATAAATTACGTAAAAAAAATATTAAACTTCAATAACAGTTTAATCAATTATTTTTTATTCAAATAGTATATTTTTGGTATATTCATTAAATTAAATTAATATTTTACAAAAATTACAAAAATTATAATAAAAAATTGTAAATTAGAACGACATTTAGTTTAATTTATATTAGCATTAAAAAATGTCCCTTCATACATTAATGATTATTTATTAATCTATTAATTAAATTGCATAATTATCATAAAAAGAATTTAAATTTGAATAATTATTAAAATAAAAAATTTAATTATTTAAATCTGTTATTTTTATTGAAATATAATATTTTTTTTTTGTAAATTTAGAGTAATTTTTTATTAAAATTATAGAAATTATGGAAAAATATTTTAAATTTGAATAACATCAAATTAATTTTTATAATTACTAAAATTTGAAATTTTGTATTTTAAAAGGCATTTTTTAGTTTTGCATAAATGTTGAGTAAACTAATACTTAAATTGTGTAAATTAATTAAAAAAAAGTTAAATTTAAATAATATTTAAAACAAAAATAAATTCCTTAAATCAATTAATTTTTTATTTAAATAATATCTATTGTATTTTTTATGAATTTAAAATGATATTTTTCTAAATTTGAAAAATTTACAACAAAAGATTGTAAATTATAATAAAATATGATTTGATTTTAGAAACTTATAAAATTTGGATTTTTGAATTAAAAAATATCCTTTTTTAATTTAATAAATGTGAATTAACCAATCATTTAACTTTCATAATTAATATTAAAAGAAGTTAAATTCAAATAATGAATAGAATAAAAAATTCAATTACTTAAATAGTTTTTATATTTGAGTAAGATTACAAAAATTATAATAAAATACTTTAAATTTGAATAACATTTGAGTTGAATTTTATAGTTAATAAAATCTAAAATTTTGTATAAAAAATGTTGTTCTTTAACTTTGTATGAATATTAAGTAACCTAGTAAATAAATTGTTTAAACTATATAAAATGATGCTAAATTTGAATAATAGTTCGAATAGAAAATAAAAAATTCAAATCTTTCATCTTTTTATTCAAATAGTCTCTATTTTACCCTTTAATTAATTTAGAATAACCTTTTATTCAAAATAAATAAATAACAATATAAGATTATAAATTATAATAATATTTAATTTAATTTAAATAACTTATAAAATTTAAGATTTTGTATTAAAAAAATCATTTTTTACTTTAAAGAATGTTAGCTAATTTATTACTCAAAGTTATTAATTAAAATAAAAATAATTTAAATTTGAATGACAATAAAAATAAAAAATTTATTTACTTAAATTGGTTATTTTTTTTATTTAAATATGAACTATTTTATTTTTTGATGAAATGAGAGTAATCTTTTTTTTTTAAATTGCATAAATTATTATAAAATATTTTAAATTTGAATAACATTAAATTTGATTTTTATAGTGGCTAAAATTTTAAATTTTATATTCAACAATATTATTTTTCTTTTTTTACTTTTGATTAAATGTTGAGTAACATAACACTTAACTTCCATAAATTATATAAAAAAAAATATTAAATTTGAATAATAGTTAGAATATAAAATTAATTATTCAATTTAATTATTTTTTATTCAAATATTACTTTTTGGTGAATTTAAAGTATCATGTTATTGAAATTATAAAATAAGAATTTAGTTTAATTTAAATAACTACAAAAATTTCAGATTTTATATTAAAAAATGTTTTTTTTCTAACTTATGATAATATATGTTAACATGTTACATAAATTACATAATTATTATAAAAATAATTTAAGTTTGAATAATATTAAAATAAAAGATTCAATTACTTA
This sequence comes from Rhizophora apiculata, assembly GCA_037832385.1. Taxonomy (NCBI): domain Eukaryota; kingdom Viridiplantae; phylum Streptophyta; class Magnoliopsida; order Malpighiales; family Rhizophoraceae; genus Rhizophora; species Rhizophora apiculata. Next base: position 1,655,226 of record CM075427.1, read on the forward strand.
AATTAGTAATTTTGTATTTAAATGTAATCTATTTTCTTTTTTGATAAATTTAAAGTAACCTTTTATTTAAACTGTAAAAATTACAACAAATGAATTTAAGTTTTAATAACATGTGGATTTGTTTATGTAGTAAGGAATGAAAATTTGAATAATAATTAATTTATTTTTGTTATTTCCACAGCCTTATATGGGTTATAATTGTTGTCAACTAGGTTTAACTGTGCAAGAAAGTAAAGCCACATGGAAGGGCAAGAACGTAAAAACCACATGGAAGGGTAAGACAGTAAATTTGCCGCAAGTAAACCCTATTAGGGTGTCATGGAGGAATATATAAAGGCCATTGGAAGACAAGTTGGCAATTGAGTAAAAATGGACAGAAAACCTAGACAACCAGTCGACCAAAAAGAAAAGCCCTTGGAAGAGAGAGAAAAATTATATATGGCAAAATCAAAGTGGACGGTGAAGGTGAGGAATGGCACACCACCGGCAAGAGAGAGAAACCCGTGAGGAACGACATACCACCGGCACACTAGCGGTCGGCGAGGAGACAACACAGCACAGAGGTAGAGAGAGAAATGGATAACACAATCGGGTCGAAAGGGAGAAAATACAGAGACGGCCGAAGAGGAGAGTGGACGTTAAAGGAACGCACGACGAAAAACACAAGAACTCTCGAAAAGAGGTGAACGGAAAAACCCAATTTGGCCGACCAAGAGGGGTACACGGCAGAACAGGGGCTGGACGGGAAAAACAGAAACCACCGGTAAAGAGAAATCTGGCTGAACGATGAGAGAGATCTGGTTGGACGGTGAGAGAAATATGGCTGGACGATGAGAGAGATCCGGCTGGACAGCGTGAGACCAAAATGTGCAACGGCTTAAGACCAGAACGTGCGACGGCTTGAGACCAGAACGTGCGATGGCTTGAGACCTGAACGTGCGACGACGTGAGACCAGAACATGCGTCGGTGTGAAACCAGAAACGTGCGTGAGGCGTGAGACCAGCAAAGGGTGCAAACTAGAAATGTGCGTGAGACGTGGAATGGCAAACCAAAAACGTGAGGCAAGCTGTGAGACAAGGAAACAAGTGAGATCGTGAGACAATGAAAGCAGGAGCTATGTGAGACAACCTAGAGAAGGAATTTGGCGAAGTATCAGAAAGAATTCAACGTATTTCCAGATTTCTTCAAGAGAGGTTAGAGAGCGTTGCGGTAAACTTCTAAGCAGCAGTGGAGCACCCTTTCCATTTAACAGAGGTAAGACAATCTAGAAAAAGGGTAAAAGAAGGGTAGATACAGTAAGTGACACTCTTTGTATTGTACTTGCTTAGTATTTGCAATAGTGAAAGGAGTAAAGGATTAAGACATCCATTGTAACTAGAATTTTTAAGTATAGTGGATAGTCTCGGTAAGGGAGAGTCCCTACCACCGTGAATGTACGTCACATTGACGGAACCATGTAAATCTCGTGTGTCCTTAATTTGCTTTACGTTCTGTGTTTTGAATTAAGTTGTGAATGCAGCTAAAGTATTAGCCAACCCATAACCTAACGAAGGCCTAAACAAGAACATTTGAATTGTCTATTAGGCAAGATTTCTGAAAGGTGACTTTGGGAACTATTGTGATTAGTAGGTAGTAATAGATCTACCTTAGTCCAGTCTGAGAAAAAGTTCGCTTTTAAGAAGAGGTTAAAGTTGTTCACTTACCTGCGAATAACAAATTGTGGTGATACTGATTCACCCCTCTTTCAGTATCACAAATTAGTAGATCCTGGGGAGAAGTCGGGAACTTCAATTGGTATCAGAGCATAGGTTCACCAGTTTGAAACTTAACAGCTTGGTGTACTAGTTTGAAGGGATATAAAAGTTTGACTTATTCAGCATACTGAGAAATGAAAGCTGGTACCAGCACTAGCACCACTTACAACAAGAAAATTCCAATCTTCAACGGAACCAACTATCATATGTGGAAAGTAAGAATGCAAGTGGTATTTGCAACTATGGGCATGAACGTGGTGAAATGCATACAAGAGGGTTTTGTGGCTCCGAAAAAAGGTAAAGACCCAATCCCAGATGAGTTAAGGTAGTTTGAGATAAATGGGAAGGCCTCAAATGTCATCATTTCAGTATTGATAGATGCTGAGTATGCTAACGTTATGGACTACAAATCTGCTAAGGAGATATGAGACAAATTGCAGAAAGTTTATGAAGGTAATGGTAGAATGAAAGAGGCTAAGCTTCAAGTGTTCAAGGAAAGATATGAATCTCTCAGAATGCAGAAGAATGAGACAGTTCAAGAGTTCTTCACCAGGGTTATTGACGCTGTAAACGACCTGAGAAGTCATGGGAAGAACAAGAAGGACTCATCAATTGTGAAGAAAATTCTAAGAATTCTGCCTGAGAGGTTTGCCTCAAAGGTGGCAGCCATAGAGAAGAGTAGAGATCTCAATTCTATGTCTCTGCATGATGTTTAGTGTAATCTCATTGCATATGAGATGAGAATAAAGTCAACTGAGAGCTCTTTAACATAAAAGGTATCAAAGGAGGCAGCTTTCAAAGCTATGAAACATTTGAAGATAAAAGAAGAGGAAGAATCATCCAATGAGGATGATGATGATGATGAGGAAGAAAGTGAAGGTGAAGTATTGGCTTATTTCACAAGGAAATTCAAAAAAGGGTCTAAGAAGGGAAAAGGATAGTTGTCCTTGAGATGTTATCGTTATGGGCAGACTGGACACTTTGCTTCTCAGTGTAAAGTGAAACTTGATGATGAAGATGAGGATGGTGATGATGAGCAAAATTCAAGATGGAGAAGATCATCATTCAACTCAAAGAAGTCCAGTAAGAAGATTGCCAACCCACAGAGGAAAACGAAAGGCTCATTCAAGAATTATGTGAGTCAGACAAAAGAAGCTGATAAGGAGGAAGATGAAGACTCATTAGATGAGTATGTCTTTATGGCATCAGTATAAGGTGGTAGCTCAACCTCTGAAGAGGAAAAGGAAGTTGATGAAGAAGAGGGAGATCTTGAAGCTGAGCTAGAAGCAGCTTCAAATGAGATAATCAGAAGGGGTAGAACCATAAAAAGGTTGGAGGCCCATATAAAAGAAGTTGAAGTAAAGTCTGAGGAAGCTGAAAGTCAAAAGGATGAAATAAGGCTGAGCATATTGAGTTGAAGAGAAGATTTGAGGAACAGATCAAAATATGTGAAGACCTTATAGTAGAGCTTGACTCAAGGGCTTCAAAAATCGAAGAAATGGAGAAAGAGTTGCTGAGACTTCAGCAACAACTCAAAAGTAGTAAAGAGAACTTGCAGAAACTTAAAATGATAGGAGAAACAAGTTCTGAAAAAAGAGAGAAGAATGTAGAGAAAGTGTAGCAATCTAAGGCTGCATTGGTTAAAGAAAATAAGAATGTGCCACAGAAGTTGAAAGAGAAGGTTATGACTCAAAAGAAGATAGTTGAGAATAAAGAAGATCTGAAGAAGTAACCTAGGGTGGCAAACAAGAAGGAAGAAAAGAAAGTCAGCCAGCAGAGGGCTACGGCTAAACAGAAGAAGGAGAAAAAGGTGACTGAAATGAAAGTCATACAAGCAAAGAAGCTAGCTATTTTGCCTACACAGCAAGTGATGAACAGAAGAAGACAAGTTGTGATTAGACCCAAGAAGAGGCAGTTTCAAGGTCATTGCCTTTATTATGGAGTTTGGGGTCATAAAGCGAGTAACTGCTGGTGGAGAAGGCCAGTATATGTCTCTAACTTGAGAAGATACGATGCTGTATACAGGGGGAGACAATACAGAATTCAGAAGAGAACACCTGTCATGAGTTCTTGCACATACTGTAAAAGGCAAGGACACGCTGACAAGGATTATTGGTGGAAACCCAAACCAGTGGTTTCAAAGAACAAATTTGCTATATTGGCAGACTTGGAACAGTGTGAAAGGTGCGGGTAGGATAACCATAATGCTAAGAGATGCATAAGACTTCTCCTTGAGCAAGAGAAGGCACTCAATGGCACAGTGGAAGCAAGCGGTGCAATCAAAGCTGAGAAAAAGGAGAAAACTATCTTCCAGCCAGTTCAAAAGAAGGAATATAAAGTTAAAAGGGAGGTGGCTAATATAGCTGAAATTGCACTCAAAATTGACTGTAAGGATAAACAGTGGATCCTTGATAGTGGATACACTTCACATATGACGGGAGATACGAGTAAATTATCAAAGTTAAACAAATCAAGAGAAGGCAGAGTCAAGTTTGGCAATGATGATTCACTCAACATCAATGGTCAGGGGTCAGTAAAGATTGGAAGAGGAAAGCTGAAAGATGTTCTGCACATTGAAGTACTCAGATATAATTTAGCATCTGTCAGTTAGCTATGTAACGAAGACCATAAGGTAATATTCACAAAAACAGGTTGCCAGGTAAAGAGTAAAGAAGGCAATACTGTTGCAGCTAGGAAGAGAACAACTGGAAATTTATATATGATTGATGAGGATAAGACAAGCAGCTGTTTACTCACCAAAGAAGAAGAAAATCAACTTTGGCATAGGAGGCTGAGACACTTATCACAGAAGAACATGAGAAAGCTGACCAATACTCATGCAATTAGAGATATTCCCAACCTTAGGAGAGAGAGAGAGTATGTTTGCTTAGCATGCTCTAAAGGAAAACATGTCAGAAAATAGTATAAGACCAAAGAGTTCAGTTTTGAAGCAGTGCTTGACATTGTGCATATTGATTTGTGTGGGCCGATGAGAACAAAAGGGTTGAATGGTGACAGGTACTTCATCTTGTTTGTTGATGATTATTCCAGAAGGACCTACATCATGCACCTCAAACACAAGTCAAAAGTTCTGAATTGCTTCAAGAGATACAAAAAATTGGCTAAAAATAAGAGTGAAAGGAAGATCAAAGTATTGAGGTCAGATCAAGGCACTGAATTTACAGATGAAGTTTTTGAAGATTACCTTGAGAAGCATGGTATTCACCATCAGATGGCAGCAGCGAGAACACCTCAACAGAATGGGGTGGTAGAGAGGAAGAATAGAGCTGTGGTTGAAATGGTAAGAACTTTACTGTTAGAATCTAAGCTTCACACAAGATTTTGGACAGAAGCAATATTTATAGTCGTGCACCTACTGAACAGAGTTTTATTAAGGCCCAATACTGATAAGACTCCATATAAGTTATGGAGTGGGAAGAAGACAACAGCCAAGTATCTCAGAGTCTTTGGCAACCCATGTTTTGTGAAGAACAAGGAGCAAAACTTGGGAAAATTCAACGCTAGGTCTGATGAAGGCATCTTTGTGGGATACTCAGCAAAGACAAAAGGTTACAGAGTTTTCCTGCATAAGCTGGGAAAAGTGATCACTTCTAGTGATGTAAGAATATATGAGAATTAAAAAACAATGTAGAATGGAGAAGCTGAGGACAATGAAGAAGATGACTTCAATGTAGATAAAGTATCAGACCAACCTGAAGAAAAGGAATAAGAAGTAAGTTCAGACTCGGAGAAGAGTGAGTCTAAAGATGAAGAAAGAGATCCTCTTACAACTAAGACGGTGCAAGAAAGAAGGACAAAGAAAACATGGACCAGTGCTCATCAAGGAGATCAGATCATAGGTGACCCATTAACAGGAGTTACAACAAGAAGAAGAATTATGGGAGCTACTGCTTTACTCTCACAAGTTGAACCTAAATATGTTGAAAAGGCTATTCAAGACAAAGCCTGAGTCAAAACTATCAATGAAGAGCTGGATCAAATTGAGAAGAATGATACATGGGAGCTGATTCCAAGACCCACTAATAAGAATGTCATAAGAACAAAGTGGGTGTTTAGGAATAAACACAATGAAGATGGCAAGGTGGTGAGGAACAAGGCCAGGCTGGTTTGCAAAGGCTACACTCAGATAGAAGGGGTAGATGTTGATGAAACTTTTGCACCAGTAGTAAGGTTAGAAACTTTTGCACTGACAGCTTTGGTAGCACACAAGAGGTATAAAGTTTATCAGATTATTGTGAAATCCACCTTTCTAAATGGGCTCCTGAAAGAAGAAGTGTATATTGAACAACCCGATGGAGTACAAATCAGTGAGGATGAGACACATGTGTGCAAACTGAAGAAAGCCTTGTATGGTCTTAAGCAAGCTCCAAGAGCATGGTACAGTAGGCTGGATGCATACTTGAGAAGGTTGAACTTCAGAAGAGGAACAGTTGATAATAACCTATATGTGTTCAACTCAAAGAAAGGTCAGTTGATAACCATAATATATGTAAATGACATCATCTTTAGAGGGGATCACTCTGAGCTATGCTAAGATTTTGCACAGAAGATGAGTGAGGAATTTGAGATGTCATTGATTGGAGAAATGACGTACTTTCTTGGATTACAAATAAAGTAATGTGAAGAAGGTATCTTTATTTTTCAGACAAAATATGCCAAAGAGATGCTGAAAAGGTTTGGCATAGAGGATAGCAGATCTATCAATACCCCTACGACAGTGGGCTGCAAGTTAACAAAAGATCAGGAGGGAAGGAGTACAAGCTTTACAAAGTACAGGAAGATGATAGGGAGCCTTTTGTATCTTACGACATTAAGGCCTGATCTTATGCAAGCTGTGTGCGCTGCCAGCAGATTCTAAGCTGATCCTAAGGAGTCTCATGTGTTGGCAGTGAAAAGAATCATAAGATACCTCAAAGGAACACTGGAAATGGGCTTGTGGCATCCAGCCATGGATTCTGTTAAACTACAAGTATACACTGATGTAGACTAGGCAGGAAGTATAGATGATAGAAAATCAACCAGCGGCTGCAACTTCTATTTGGGTTCAAAGTGTGTTGCATGGTTAAGTAGAAAGCAAAATAGTGTTGATTTGAGTACAGTTGAGACTAAGTATATGGCTACTTGTATAGCATGTACACAGGTGATATGGATGTTAAAACAATTGGCAGACTTGGGTGTTAAAGTGAAGTTACCAATGAGTGTACTTTGTGATAATCAAAGTGCTATTGATCTCAGTAAGAATCCAGTTCAACATTCGAGGAGCAAGCATATTGACATCCGGTATCACTTCATCAAAGATCAAGTGGAATAGGGTATAATTTAATTGGAGTATGTTGGCACTAAAGATCAAATTTCAAATATTCTAACTAAACCTCTGTCCACAGAGCTGTTTGAAAAGTACAGATTAAGTCTATCTGTGTAAATGCCTCCTCAAGCCTAAAGTTCAGGTGAATCCTCCATCTCCACTTTGCAAGTTTTTCAGATTTGTAATTGGTTGGTAAAAGGGGAGAGAAGCAATAGTGCAGGGGGAGCTATTAAGAAAGGGGGAGTGTATATTTAGGCGGAGTTGAAACTGCTGTATAGTGGTTTTTGTTATGAGTGTTGCCAACAATTACAAAGGGGGAGATTGTTGTTCCCACAACCTTGTATGGGTTGTAATTGTTGTCAATTAGGTTTAAGTGTGTAAGAAAGTAAAGCCACGTGCAAGGGCAAGAACGTAAAAGCCACATGGAGGGGCAAGAACGTAAAAGCCACATGGAAGGGTAAGACAGTAAATTCGTCACAAGTAAGCCCTATTAGGATGTCATGGAATAGTATATAAAGGCCATTGGAAGACAAGTCGGCAATTGAGCAAAAACGGACAGAAAACCTAGACAACTAGCCGACCAAAGAGAGAAGCCGTTGCAAGAGAGAGAAAAATTATATACGGCAAAATTAGAGTGGACGGCAAAGGTGAGGAAAGGCACACCACTGGCAAGAGAGAGAAACCCGTGAGGAACGGCGCATCAGCAGTCAACGAGGAGACAACACAGCAAAGAGGTAGAGAGAGAAACGGACAACACAATCGGGTCGAAAGGGGGAAAATACAGAGACGGTCGAAGAGGAGAGTGGACGGCAAAGGAACACACAGTGAAAAACACAAGAACTCTCAAAAAGAGGTGAACGGAAAAACCCGATTTGGCCAACCAAGAGGGGTACATGGCAGAACAGGGGCTGGACGGGAAAAATAGAAACCACTGGTAGAGAGAAATCTGGCTGAACGATGACAGAGATCCAGCTGAACGGTGAGAGATCTGGTTGGACGGTGTGAGACCAAAACGTGTGACGGCTTAAGACCTGAACGTGCGATGGCGTGAGACCTGAACATGCGTCGGCATGAGACCAGAAACATGCGCGAGGCGTGAGACCAGCAAAGGGTGCAAACCAGAAACGTGCATGAGGTGTGGAACGGCAAACCAGAAACATGCGTGAGACGTGGAATGGCAAACCAAAAACATGAGGCGAGTCGTGAGACAAGGAGACGGGTGAGACCGTAAGACGATGAAAGTAAGAGCTGTGTGAGACAACCTAGAGAAGGAATTCGGCAAAGTATCAGAAAGAACTCAACGTATTTCCAGATTTCTTCAAGAGAGGTTAGAGAGCGCTGCGGTGAACTTCTAAGCAGTAGTGGAGCAGCCTTTCAATTCAACAGAGGCAAGACAAGTTAAAAGAAGGGTAGACATAGTAAGTGACACTCTTTGTATTGTATTTTCTTAGTATTTGCAATAGTGAAAGGAGCAGAGGATTAAGACATCCATTGTAACTAGAATTTTTAAGTATAGTGGATAGTCTTAGTAAGGGAGAGTCCCTACCATTGTGGATGTACGTCACGTTGACGGAACCACGTAAATTTCGTGTGTCCTTAATTTGCTTTACATTTTGTGTTTTGAATTGAGTTGTGAATGCAGCTAAAATATCAGCCAACTCATAACCTAATAAGGCCTAAACAAGAACATCTGAATTGTCTATTTGGCAAAGTGTCTGAAAGGTGACTTTGGGGTCTATTGTGATTAGTAGGTAGCAATAGATCTACCTTAGTCGAATTTGAAAAAGAGTTCGCTTTTAAGAAGAGGTTGAAGTTGTTCACTTACTTATGAATTGCAAATTGTGATGATACTGATTCACCCCCCATCTCAGTATCACAAACTAATAGATCCTACGGAAAAGTCGGGAACTTCAATTTTAAATAATTACTAAAATATAAGATTTTATAGTAAAAATGTCAATTTTAGTTAATCATAATTATTAAGTAATCTAACATTTAAATAGTATAAATTATATAAAAAATGTTAAATTTGAATAATTGTTAGAATAAAAATTAAATTATTCAAAATGATCTTTTCCTATTTAAATTGTGTCTATTTTACCTTTTAGTGAGAGTAACTTTTTACAAAAATTGCATAAATTATAATAAAAAATTGAAAATTAGAATCTTATTTAGCTCAATTTGAGTAAATACTAAAATTTATGGTATTGCATTAAAAATTATCTTTTTTTTATTTTAATAAATAATTATTAACTTTTTACTTAAATTATGTGATTAAAATAAAAAATTTAAATTTAAATAAAATTTAAAATAAAAAATTAATTATTTAAATAGGTTATTTTTTATCCAAATATAATTGATTTTACTTTTTGATAAATTTAGAATAATTTTTTACTAAAATTGTTGAAATAGCAATTAAAAATTTTAAATTTGAATACGATTTAAATTGATTTATATAACTAATAAAATTTGAAATTTTATATTCAAAAAATATTGTTTTCTTACTTTTTTTAAGAATATTATGTAACTTAATAATTAAATTCTGTAAATTATATGAAAAATTGCTAAATTTGAATAGTAGTTAGAATAGAAAATGAATTGCTCAAATTGATCTTTTTTTTTAATTTTAATAGTATCTATTTTACTTTATGGTTAATTTAGAATTACATTTTTATTAAAATTACAAAAATTACACTAAAAATTTGTAAATTTAAATAAAATTTGATTTGATTTAAATAATTATTAAAATATGAAATTTTCTATTAGAAAAAGTCATTTTTTTACTTTTCACGAATGTTCACTAATTTGTTTTATAAATTATGTTTAAAATATATAAAAAGATTTAAATTTGAATAATAATTAGAATTAAAAATTTAATTACTTAAATTTGTCATTTCTTATTCAAACATGATCTATTTAATTTTTTGTTGAATTTGAAGTAAATCTCTTTAAATTTAAATAACATTTAAATTGATTTTTATAATTGCTAAATTACATAAATTATATAAAAAATTAAATTTGAATAATAATTTAAATAAAAAATAAATTATTTAAATTGGTCATTTTTTATTCAAATAGAGTAACTTTACAAAAATTACAATAATTACAATAAAAGATTCTAATTTTGAATAAGATTTTATTTTATTTAAATAATTACTAAAATTTGAAATTATCATTTTTTATTTTTCATGAATATTAGTTAACCTATTACTTAAATTATATAATTAATATAAAAAAAATAAATTTAAATAATGGTTAGAATAAAAAATTTAATTACATAAGTTGGTCATTTTTACTCAAATATGATTCATTTTACTTTTTGGTAAATTTGGATTAACCTTTGACTAAAATTAGAAAAATTATAGTAAATACTTTAAATTAGAATAACATTTATATTAATTTATATAATTGCTAAAATTTAAACTTTTGTATTCAAAAATATCATTTTTTATTTTTTATAAATATTAAATAATTTAATATTTAAATTACGTAAATCACGTGAAAGGATATTGAATTTCAATAATAGTTAGAAAAGAATATGAATTTTTCAAATTGTAAGTTTTTTATTCAAATTATTTTTTTACTTTTGCATGGATGTTGAATAATTTAATACTTAAAAAGTGTAAATTATGTAAAAATAACATTAAATTTGAAAAACAATAAGAATGGAAAACGGATTAGTCAAATAGTCTTTTCTTTTTTTTCAATTCAAATAGTGTTTATTTTATTTTTTAGTGAATTTAGAGTAAATTTTTTCTAAAATTATTGAAATTATAATAAAAAATTATAAATTTGAATAAAATTTGATTTGATTTAAGTAACCACTAAAATTTAGAATATTATATTTAAAAATGTCATTTTTTACTTTTCATAAATATTAACAGACTTATTACTTAAATTGCATAAATAATATAAAAATAATTTAAATTTAAATAACATTTAGCAATAAAAAATAATTATTTAAATTAGTTATTTTTTACACAAATGTGACTTATTTAACTTTTAGTGAATTTTAAGTAATATTTTATTAAAATTTTAAAAGTTGTAGTAAAAGATTTTAAATTTCAATAACATTAAGATTAATTTATTTAATTACTAAAATTTAGAGTATTATATTCAAATTTTTTTTTTAATTTTTCATTAATGTTGAGTAACTTAATATTTAAATTTTATAAATGACATAAAATGATGTTAAATTTAAATAAAGGTTATAATAGAAAATAAATTACTCAAATTGGTAAATTTAATTGGTTTTTTTATTTATTCAAATAGTGTTTATTTTACATTTTAGTAAATTAAGAATAATATTTTACAGAAATTATAGGAATTAAAATAAAAAATTGTAAATTTTAATAAGATTTTGTTCGATTTAAGTAGTGACTAAAATTCAAGATTTTATATTAAAAAAAACTCACTTTTCACTTTTCATGAATATTTTCTAGCTTATGCGTTAAATTGCTTAATTAACCTAAAAATAATTTAAATTTGAATAATGGTTAAAATAAATAATATAATTACTTATATTTGTTATTTTTTATTCTAATATAATATATTTTACTTTTTCGTTGAATTTGGTGTAACCTTTTTGAAAATTGCAAAAATTATAATAAAAAATTATAAATATAAATAATATTTGATTTGCTTTAAATATCTATTATAATTTAGAGTTTTGTATTTGAAAATGTCATCTTTTACTTTTCAAGAATGATGACTAACTCATTACTGAAATTGCATAAATAATATAAAAAAATTTAAATTTAAATAACAGTCACAATAAATAATGTAATTATTTAAATCGGTCTTTTTTTTATTCAGATATAATTTATTTTATTTTTTAATTAATTTGCAATAATATTTTACTAAAATTATAAAAATTATATTAAAAATCATTGAATATGAATAACATTTGCTTTGACTTATAGTTACTAAAATCTAGAGTTTCATATTCAAGAATTTTGATTTTAACTTTTTTATAAATGTTGAGTAACTTAATATTTAAATTACATAAAGTAAATCAAAAGAAATTAAATTAAAAAAAGGGTCAAATTAAAAAATGTAATTATACAAATCAATTATTTTGCATTCAAATAGGTTATATTTCTTTCTTTTGGTGAATTTAGAATAATCTTTTATTAAAATTGTAAAAATTATAATGAAAGATTGTTAATTTAAATAACATTTGATTTGATTTAAATAACTACTAAAATTTGTGTTTTGTATTCAAAAATGTCATTTTTTACTTTTTATAAATGTTGACTAATCTGTTACAAAATTGATTTTTTTTATTCAAATATTATTTATTTTACATTTTAGTTAATTTGATGTAACTTTGTACTAAAATTATAGAAATCATAATAAAATATTTTAAATTTAAATTATAATTAGATTGAATTGTGTAATTATTAAAGTCTATTGTTTTGTATTAAAAAAATTTCATTTTCTACTTTTATAAGAATGTGGACTAACCTAATACTAAAATTTTGTAAATTACTTAAAATAATATTAAATTTGAATAAGGGTTAGAGTGGAAAATAAAAAAGTCTCTATTTTACTTTTCTATTTTTGTAAATTTAGAGTAACATTTTACTGAAATTGTTGAATCTATAATAAAATATTATAAATTTGAAAAAGTTTTGATTTGATTTGTGTAGCTATTAAAATTTTGGGTTTTGTATTTAAAAATGTTATTTTTACTTTTTACAAATATTAACTAATTTATTATTTAAATTGTATAAATAATATAAAAAGAATTTAGAGTAACCTTTTATTCAAATATTGCATATTTTAATTTTTTATTAATTTAGAATAATTTTTTACTAAAAATGTATAACTTATTATATAAGATTATAAATTTAAATAATATTTGATTTCATTCAAGTTTTTACAAAAATTTGGGGTTTTATATTCAAAAAATGTCATTTTTTTACTTTTCATAAATGTTGATCGATTTACCTTTTGGTGATTTTGGACTAATCTCTTGTTGAAATTGCAGAAATTATAATATAAATATAAATTGAAATTAAATTTGAATAATTATTATATCAAAAAAAATACAATTATTTTAATCTATCATTTTTTATTTAATTAGGGTTTAGTTTTTGGTAAATTTAGAGTAATTTTTTTCTAAAATTATAAAAATTATAATAAAAACCTGTAAATTTAAATAATATTTTATTTGTTTCAAATAGCCACTAAAAACGAGGATTTGATATTAAAAAATGTCACCTTTTACTTCTTATGAATGTTGACTAATTTATTATTCAAATTGTATAAATAATATAAAATAAATTTGAATTTAAATAATATTTATAATAAATAATGTAATTATTTAAATTAATTTGTTTTTATTCAAATAAAATATATTTTACTTTTTTGTAACTTTAGAGTAACTTTTCACAGAGTTTGCAAAAATTACAATAAAAGATTATAAATTTAAAAAACATTTGTTTGATTTATATAATTAGTAAAATATGTAGTTTTGTAGTAAAAAATATTGTTTTTTACCCTTTGTTCAATGTTGATTAAACTATTATTTAAATTTTATAAATAATATAAAAAAATTAAAATTTGAATAATAGTTTGATTAAAAAATATAATCACTAAAATTGGTTCATTTTAATTCAAATATAATATATTTTACTTTTTGATGAATTTTGAGTAATCTTTTACTAAAAATGCAAAAATTATGATAGAAGATTTTAAATTTAAATAATATTTGGATTTACTAATATAATTATTAAAATTTTGAATTTTGTATTCAATAATGTTATTTTCTACTTTTTTATGAATGCTTTATAATCTAATACTTAAATTGCATAATTATGTAAAACGATGTGAAATTTCAAAAATAATTAAAATAGAAAAAGTAATTACTCAAACTTGTCATTTCTTTTTTCAAATAGAGTTTATTTTATTTTTTTGTGAATAAAAACTAACATTTTAGTAAAATTTTAAAATTTACAATAAAATATTATAAATTTGAATAATATTTGATTTAATTTTACTAAAAATATAGGTACCAACTAAAATATTATAAAATTTTATTTTTCATATTTCATGAATATTCGATAACATGTTAGTTAAATTAAATAAATAATATAAAAAATTAAATTTTAAAAATAAATAGATTTTTTTAATAATATAAAGTAATAACTTAAATCTATTATTTTTTTAATTAAATTTGATTTATTTCAATTTTTGAAGAATTTAGAGTATCTTTTTACTAAAATTGTGAAAATTACAATTCAAATTAGTAAATTTGAATAACATTTCATTTGATTTAAATATTTATTAAAATTTGAAATTTTGTATTCAAATATAACTATTATTTAAATAGTGTAAATAATATAAAAATAATTTAAATTTGAATAATAATTAGAATAAATAATTCAATTGCCTAAATAGGTCATTTTTTTTATTCAAATAGTATCTATTTTACCTTTTAGTAAATTTAGAGCAATTTTTTTCTAAAATTGTAGAACTTATAATAAAAAAAATATAAATTTGAATAAAATTTTGTTTAATTTAAGTAGCTACTAAAATTAAGAGTTTTTTTATTTAAAAATGTCATTTTTTACTTTATTAATATTGACTAAATTGTTACCTAAATTGCGTAGATGTCATAAAAAATATATTTAAATTAGAATAATGATTAAAATAAAAAATATAATTGTTTAAATTAGTTTTTATTAATTCAAATATAATCTATTTTACATTTTGATGAATTTTGAATAATTTTTATTGAAATTGCAAAAATTAAAATAAAAAAATGTAATTTTGAATAATATTTAGATTAATTTATATAATTATTAAAATCTTAAATTTTGCATTTCAAAGTATATATATATATTTTTTTACTTTTTCATGAATGTTTTATAACATTATACTTTGATTGCATAAATTAAGTAAAAGGATGTTAAATTTGAAAAATAATTAGAATGGAACAAGTAATTACTCAAATCTATATGTTTTATTTAAATAGGGTATATTTTATATTCTAGTGAATTTAAAATAATTTTTAACTAAAATAGTAAAAATTACAATAAATATTTGTAAATTTCAATAACTTGTTACTTAAATTATAATTAAATTGGTTGTTATTCTATTCAAATATGATATATTAATACAATTTGGTGAATTTGGAGTAGTGTTTTACAAAAATTGTATAAATTACAATAAAAAATTTTAATTTAAATAACATTTGAATTTACTATAATTTAGAATTTTAAATCAAAAAATATTATTTTTTACTATCTCATTAATATTAGGTTACTTAATATTTAAATTGTGTCAATTACGTAAAAACACATTAAATTTAATTGGCAATTAGAATATAAAATAAATTACTCAAATCAGTAACATTTTACTAAAATTGCAAAAATTAAAGTGAAAGATTTTTAATTTACATAACATTTGATTTTATTTATATAATTACTAAAATCTACAGTTATGTTTTACTTTTTCATTAATGTTAAGTAACGTAATTTTTAAATTGCTTAAATTAGGCAAAAAGATTATAAATTTGAATAACAATTAGTTAGATTTAATTAACCATAAAATTTTAGTATTTTGTATTGAAAAATGTCATTTTCTACCTTTCCATAAATCTTGAGTAACCTAATTTTTATATTGCACAAATTAAGTAAAAGACATTAAATTTGAATAATGATTTGAATAGAAAAATAATTACTGAATTCAATCATTTTGTCATTAAAATATGGTCTTCCTTTTAATTTTTTTGGTGAATTTAGAGTAACTATCTAGTAAAATTATAATAAAGGATTATAAATATGAATAACAATTGGTTTGATTTAACTAACTACCAAAATTTGGGGTATTTTATTCAAAAAATGTCATTTTTTACTTTTCAAAAATATTTACTAACTTATTAATTAAATTATGTAAATAATTTAAAAAATAATTTGAATTTAAATAATGGATAGTATAAAAAATATAATAACTATAATCAGTTTTTTTTTTTTTATGAAAATATGGTCTTTTCAGTTTTTTGTGATTTTAAAATAACTTTTTGTTGAAATTGTAAAAATTATAATAAAAAATTATAACTTTTAATAACCTTGATTTAATTTATATAGTTACTAAAATTTGAGATATTGTATTAAAAAATGTTGAATTCTAATTTTCATAAATTTTAAGTAAAGTATTACTTAAATTGCGTAAATAATATGTAAAGAATTTAAATTTGAAGCAAAATTAAAATAAAAAATTTAATAACTTAAATAAGTTTTTTTTATCTAAATATGATCTATATTACTTTTTGGAGAATTTGGAGTAACCTTTAATTGAAATTACAAAAATTATAGTGAAAAATTTTAAATTTAAATAACATTTGAATTGATATATATAATTTCTAAAATTCAGAATTTTTTTATTTATAAATGTCTTTTTTATTTATTTTTGATGAATGTTAAATAATCAAATATTAAATTACATAAATTTTGTAAGACACTAAATTTAAATAGTAGTTAGAATTGAAAATAAATTACTCAAATTGAATAATATTTTTATTCAAATAAAATTTATTTTACTTTTTGTGCATTTAAAATAATATTTTATTGAAATTGCAAAAATTATAAATTTGGATAACCTTCATTTAATTTAAGTAGCCATTAAAATTTAAAACTTTGTACTAAAAAATATTACTTTTTTATTTTTATGAACGCTAAATAACTTTTAAAAAATGTCATTTTTTACATTTTGATAATTGTTAAATAATCTAATATTTGACTTGTGTAAATTATATAAAAGACATTAAATTTGAATTGTAAGTAAAATAGAAAATGAATTACTTATATATGTTGTTTTTACTCATAATAGAGTTTATATTACTTTTTTTTGATGAATTGAGAGAACTTTTTATTAAAATTGTAAAAATTATAATAAAAAATTGTAAATTTGAATAATATTTAATTTAATTTAAATAACTACTAAAATATGGATTTTGTATTTGACAATATTATTTGTTTACTTTTCGTTATTATTTACTTATATGTTATTTAAATTATATGAGTAATATGATAAGAATTTGAATATTAATTAGAATAAAAAATATAATTATTTAAATTAATTACTTTTTTTTAAAATATGATTTACATTACTTTTTTTGTGAATTTGAAGTAATGTTTTAGTTGTAAAAATTAAAATAATAGACTTTAAATTTGAATAATATTAGAATTAATTTATATAGTTATTAAAATTTATTGTATTATATTTAAAAATGTTGTTTTTAACTTTTTTTTATATGTTAAATAACCTAATATTTAAATTATATAAATTGTGTTAAAGTTGAATAAGATTTAGAATAGAAAAAATAATAATTAAATCAGTTGTTTGTTATTTAAATATATTTTATTTTACTTTTTAATAAATTTAAAATAATTTTTTACTAAAATTACAAAAATTATAATAAAAGATTATAAAATTGAATAAAAATTGGTTAGATTTAAATGACTACTAAATTTAGAATTTTGTATTCAAAAAATTTCAATTTTTACTTTTTATGAATATTGACTAACTTATTATTTAAATTACTTAAAAAATATAAAAAGAATTTAAATTTGAATAATAAATAGAATAAAAAATGTAACTTTTTAAATTATGTAAATAACATGCAAAGACTTTAAATTTAAAAAATAGTTAGAATAAAAAATATAATTATTTAAATTAATCATTTTTTTATTCAAATGTAATTTATTTTATTTTATGGAGAATTTGGAGTAATCTTTAATCAAAATTACAAAAATTACTGTAAAAAATTTTAAATTTGAATAACATTTGGATGAATTTATATAATTAAAGTTTTGCTTTCAAAAATGTTATTTTTAACTTTTTCCTAAATGTTGAGTAACTTAATATTTAAATTATATAAATTATATAAAAATATATTAAGGTTGAATAACAATTAGAATAAAAAATTTATTACTCAAATCAATCAAGTTTTATTCAAATACATTATATTTTATTTTTTAATCAATTTAAAGTAACCTTTTATTGAAAGTGCAAAAATTACAATAAAAGATTATTTAGAATTTTGTATTAAAAATGTCATTTTTTTACATTTTGATCAATGTTAAATAATATAATATTTGAATTATGTAAATTATATTAAAGACATTAAATTTGAATAGTAATTAAAATAAAAAATGAATTATTCATATAGGTTGTTTTTATTCAAATAGAGTCTATATTATCTTTTTCGGTGAATTGAGAGAACTTTTTATTAAAATTTTAAAAATTATAATAAAAGATTATAAATTTGAATAACATTTGATTTGATTTAATTTAAGTAGTCAATAAAATATGGGTTTTGTATTCAACAAATAAAGAGAATCTTGAATATGCAAGTTCACTCTAATGAATAGAAAAGGGATGGCATCTTCCACACTAGATGCACCATCCATAGGAAGGTTTGTGAACTAGTTATTGATGGAGGTAATTGTATTAATATTGTCCCTATTAGTGCTAGCCATCTCCATTTTAGCCAATTGTGGCAATTCGATAGGCAATCATTGCATGATGGGTTTAAAAATATTTATTCGCTGTTAAAGAATGACAAAAACATTACTTTGGCTCCTCTTAGCCTTGGTCAAAATTACAAAGATTCATCCAAAGGTAAGGGTTAAAAAGGATATTTCCAAGCACAAGCAACTATTTACTTTATAAATGGTGGAAAGGGACTTGAGCAATGACTTCCCCCATTTCCCTTCAACCCAAAGCTATCTTAGATGTGTTTAAGGATATTTTCTCTAAAGAGTTGCCACTTGAACTTCGTTCTCTGAGGTGGCTTGAGCATTAAATTGATCTTGTTCCAAGAATTGCCCTCCCAAATAAGCCAACTTATAGGTGGAATCCAAAAAAGGCAAAGGAGTTCCAAAGGCAAGTGATATTTCAAAGGGGAATGTTTAAGATTCTATGAGTCCATTTTCTCTACCTACCCTCTTTGTCACAAAGAAGGATAGGACTATGCAAATGTGCATTGACAAGTATGTTATCTAAAGATCACTATGCCATTCCTACATGATCTTCTTAATGAATGACATGATGCCAAAATTTTCTTAAAAGTAGATTTAGAGAGTGGTTATCATCATATTCACATCAAAGAAGGTGATGCCTAGAAGGTAGCGTTCAAAATAAAGCATGTCCTCTAAAAATGGATGGTAATGCCTTTTGGTCTTTCTAACGCATATAATACTTTTATAAGACCAATGAATCATGTGTTGACAAAGTTCCTTTGCAAATTTGTTGTTGATTATTGTTTACTTTGACAATATTCTATTTTATAGCTAAAACCAAGATAAGCATGTGAACCACCTTCAAAAAGTGTTTGAAGTACCATGGAAGGATAAGCTTTACAATAACCTCAAAAAGTTTCAATTCTCTTGTGAAGGTGAGACCTATCTAAGAGTATTCTAGTCCAACCTTCATCCATAAAGTTAGAAGCTTTTATGGTCTTGCATCATTCAAGCAAAGATTTTTCATAGGGATTAGCATTCTTTTGGCACTATTTCAGAATGCATGAAAAAAGGAGAGTTTAAATGGTCAAAAGCTATCTAAAGGAGTTTTGAGCTTATCAAAGAGAAGCTTTGCTTGACTCTTATTTTAGCACTTCTAGATTTTAGCAAAAGCTTTGAGATTAAATGTAATGCTTCTAAAGTTGGCAGCTATATTGATATAAGAAAGATGCTTTATTGCCTACTTTAGCGAAAAACTTGCTAGTTCCTCAATAAACATTTTACTTATGATAAAGAACTTTACACTTTGATTCATGCACTTGAAACATGCAAGCATTATTTAGTGCCAAAAGAATTTGTTATTCACATTGATCATTAATCACTTAAGCATTTAAAGGGCCAAGGACATTTAGTAAAAGTCATGTTCATTGGATGGAGTTCTTAGAATCATTTTCCATTGCTATCCAAAACAAATCTAGTAGTTCAAATGTACTAATGGATGGACTATCAAGGAGGCATGCATTGCTCTCCATACTCAATGCCAAGGTGCTTGATTTGAGTTGATCAAGAAGTTGTACCTTCAAAACCATGATTTCCCTTCCATTGGTGTGTCATGTGATGAGAAGATAGTAAATAAGTTCTATAAGCTTGATATCTTCCTTTTGAAGGTCAAAAATTTATGCATTCCTAAGAGTTTAGTAAGAGAGCCATTGTTCACGAAGATGGTCTAGCTAGACACTTTGGAATAAATAAAACCTAGAAATTCTTAAAGAGCATTTCTATTGGCCCAAAATGAACAAAAGTGTACAAACCATGATAAAGGTGTGCAACATGTCACAAGGCCAAATCTTAACATATTTCTCAATGTCTTTACACTCTTCTTCTAGCTCTGAAAATTCCTTGAAGTGCTATGAGTGGATTTTATGCTTGGGCTACCAAAGACGAAAAGGGAAAAGGCTTCTACCATGCTAGTTGATTTGTTTGCTATGTGCATTATATTTATTCTATTATTTTTAACCTTTTTGGTCTTTTTTTCCTAAAAGTACTTTATTGGAGTTGATTTTATGTTTTAGAAGAAGACTAAATGGATAGGAGCAATTTGGAAGCTTAAAGATGAAGTATTAAGCAAATATAACCACTAAAGGATATTTTGGGAACTTCACTTTTTATGCATTACTAGATGGATTTGGTGTATTCATAAGAATTAAAATAGACACTTAAACTTTCTAGAATGAGCTTATTTATAAAGATCCAAGTAGAATTGGGCCATGAATTAGTGTCGTTAAATCCAATTTATAGGCTGATCAAACATAACTAATAAAGATCAACAACTTGTTTGTTTGATGTAATTCAATGCATTTCAAGTATCAAAGGTGTAAGGATGTGTCTACTATTTGAATAAGTCCTTGCAATGAGAGGAGAAAGTTTTTGAGTAAAAAATGAATGAATAATCTCATTCTTAAGGAATTAAACTATTTGATATGGGATAGAAATGCTAATCAAGTTTAATGACTCCTTTATTTGATAAAATTGAAGAGATTCAAAGGTATAAGGACATGCTAGTTGCAAAGATATATTGTTTGTGGGAGACATAATAGTTAATTTAATGATCATTTTGTATGAATAAGTCCTTGCAATAAAAAGAGAAACCTTGTTGTCTAGAAATAAAATGACAATCTCATTCTTCATTAGTTCAACCACATAATGCTAGTAAGAAAAGTTAATAGAGATCAATGACTTATTTGTTTGATGAAATTAAATGGATTTAGAATACCAATGGGGTAAAGAAGCACTTGTAGTAATGAATATAACATTTGTGTTAAGACAAGTTGATTTTAGGATTATTTGGTTTGAATGAGTCTTTGCAATGATAGGAAACACCTTATAGTAAGAAATGAAGTGACAATTTAACTTTTTTGAATAAAACCATTCAATACTTGTAAGAAAAGCTATTCAAGATCAATACCTCCTTCGTGTGATAAAATTCAATAGATTTGGAGTGTTAAAGTTTCAAGGATGTGCTTGCCTCAATGAATGCAATATTTGGTTTGACATAGTAGTTAATTTCACAAACATTTTCTATTAAGTAGTCAATGAGGGCTTGGAGAGAACACTCTCAAAGGCGTTTATTGCTTGCTTGCTTGATTGATTGATTGATACAATTGAATGAGGCTTGAGATATTTATAGCCCGTTTGCCTTGGATTTAAGGAATTCAAAAGTTAATCAAGATCAATGACTTCCTTGTTTGATGGAATTTAATGGATTTAAAGTACCAAAATTGCAAGGACATGCTTGTGACATTGAATATAATATTTGGTTAGACATAATAGTTAATTTGATGAACTTTTTGTGTGAATGAGTCCTTATAAGGAAAGAAGAAAGCATAAAGGAAGAAATGAAGAGACAATGTCAACTTTTAGGAAATAAATCATTCAATTCCCATAAGGAAAGTTAATCAAGATCAATGACTACTTTAGTTGGTGGAAATTAAAAGATTTGGAGTGTCAAACATATAAGAACATGTTTGTCACAAAAATATATAATGTTTGGTGTGGATGAAATTTTAATTCCATTATTATTTTGTGAGAATATGTCCTTGCAACAAAAATAGGAACCTTGTTTCCAAGAAATGAAGAGATTATCCCATTCTTATGGAATTGAACAATTCATTACTTGTAAAAAGAAAAAGCTAGTAAAGATCAAGGACTCTTTTGTTTTATGAAATTTAATTGATTCTAAGTATCAATGGACTAAGCACATGTTGAAATGAATATAATATTTTGTGTTGACCAAAGTTAGTTTTAAAAAATATTTTGTTTGAATAAGTCCTTACAATGAAATGAGAAAACTTGTTAGCAAGAAATGATGTACTAGTCTTACTCTTTACAAATTGAACAATTCACCTTTACGAAAAAGCTAATCAAGATAATAAGTCCTTTATTTGATGAAATTTAATGGATTCAAAGTACCAAAGGTATTAAGACCTATTTTTTGTAATGAATTTAATATTTTATATTGACACAAAAGTTGATTTCATGATCTTTTCATGTCAATCAATCTTTGTAATAAATGCATAAACAATGACTATATTGTATGATGGAATGTAATAGATTTAGAGTACCAAATGCGCAAGTAAATACTTATCAAACTAAATATAATGTTTAGTATAGACATAAAAGTTAATTTTGTGAACATTTTTTGTGAATGTGTCTTTATAATGAAAGAAGAAATTAAGTAATGATCTCATCCTTTATGAACTAAATCAATTAATACTAGTAAGAAAAGCTAATCAAGATTAATGGCTCAATTATTTGATGGAATTTAATATATTCAAAGAATGAAAGGCATAAGAATGTGCTTGTTGCAAGGAATATAATGTTTGGTGTAGATGCAATAGTTAATTTTATGATTATTTTGTATCAACACAAAATGAGAAACCTTGTTTGCAAGAAATGAAGTGACTATCCCACCTTTGAGGAATTAAACTATTCAATACCTAAAAAAACATAATCAAGATCAATCACTACTTTGTTTTGAGGAATTAAATGAATTTTGAACATTAATGGTGGAAAAAAAATGTGCTTACTGCAATGAATAATGTTTCATGTGGACATAAGAGCTAATTTTAGGAACATTTTGCATGAATGGGTCCTTGCAATAAAAGGAGAAAATTTGTTAACAAGAAATAAAGTGATATTCTCATTCTTTATGAATTAAACCAATTAATACCTTGAAGAAAAAGCTAATCAAGCTAATGACATCTTTGTCTAATATAATACAATGAATTTAAAGTACTAATGATGTAAAGATGTGCTTCTTGGAATAAATAATATATTTTGTATTGACACAAAAATTAATTTCATAATCATTTTATCATAATGAGACATTGTAATGAATGGAGAAACCTTGATAGAAAAAATTAAGAGACAACCAAATTATTAAGGAATTGAACCACTTAATATCTATAAGAAAAGCTAATCACATCAATGACTTTGTTGTATGATGAAATGCAATTAATTTAAAGTACTAAAGGTGTGCTTATAGTAATGAATTTAATATTTGGTATAGACACAAAAATTAATTTTAAAAACATTTTGCATGAATGAGTCCTTTCAAGAAAGCAAAAGCCTTATTATTAAGCAATAAAGTGATGGTCTCATCCTTAGGGAATTGAATTAATGAATACTAGTAAGAAATGCCAACTAAGATCAATGGCACCTTCTTTGAAATGGATATAAGGTTTAGTGCAGATATAGTAGTTAATTTCATGATTATATTGTGTGTATGCATCCTTGCAAAGAAAGGAAAGATTTTGTTTGCAAGAATTATAGTGACCATTCCATCCTTGAAGAATCAAACTATTAAATACCTATAAGAAAAGCTAATCAAGAGGCAAGGTGTAAGGATGTACTTATCACAATGAATATAATGTTTGATGTAGAAAAAAAAGTTAATTTCATAACAATTTTATGTTAATTGGTCATTACAATGATAGAAGAAAATTAGTTAGTAGAAAAAAAAGTGACATTCTTAACCTTCAGGAATTGAATCATTCAATACCTTTTAGAAAAGCTATTCAAGATTAGTTACTCCTTTGTTTGATGGGATTCAAAGGATTCAAAATGCCAAAGTTTTAAGAAATACTATCCAAGACCAATGGCTCCTTTGTTTCAGGGATTTCAATTAATTCAAAGTACTTAAGGTCTAAAGACATTCTCGTTGCAAAGAATATATGATGTTTAGTGTAGAGGTAAACATAATTGATTAATATTATAATCAGATTTTTGTCACCATAAATTTACCAAATCTAAATTAGTAACCACTATCACATACAAACTGATTTTTAAGACTAATCTATTATTATGAATAAATCCAGTGACAATTTTGAATAATATGTATACTAATATATCAAATCATAATTTAATGAGTATTCAATCTTTATTACTAACTCTAAGATAGATTAGACCTTCATAGTTATTGCAACTAACGTACCATTTAGTTGATCAATGATTAACTTGTTGGTCAATAAGCTCATCATAAGGGTAATGATCAATGACTAATGGTCATAGGCAATTGACTTTAGTAATAGCAAATCCATTGGTTATTATGTTAATTGATATTTGTACTACAAATAGTGCTCAGAGTAACCTAATTGCTAATATTAGGGTTAAATAGATTTATTACCCACTACTCAATTTTCCAATAGTATATAAATGATTGAAACAATTTAGTAACCAATAGTTCAATTATTTAAAGTAATTACTTAATAGATGAATATTGTTTGTAAATGAGTAACCAATCTGGAGTAACACAAGGGATTTACAGTAACATTTGAATGATTGCAACATTAACTAATGTAAAAAGATCATATTCTTGGTTATAATAATTTTCATCTCATTTTAATTTACTTAAAACAAATTAGTCAACCTAAGTAACTCCTAATTTTAGTATGATTCATTGGGTTTACATAGAATAAATGTTATTCTACCATTATCTAGTACTAGACCCTTTATGTCAGTCTAATTTAAATGGTTTAATTACCATTTATAAATATTTCTAAATTGAGTTATTAACTATCCAATCACTATGATTGGGTCATATGTGGTTAATGATGACAATATTATCCCATACCATGTTACATTCATATTACTTTGATAAACCAAATAATAAAAGATGTTATCATAACCATATTAACATTAACTGATCATTATCTAACTTAGTCAAATGAATTGTGTAAAAGGTTAGATTATAATAAAATCAAACATGTAATAAAAAAATTGATAAAAGATAATTATCAAAAAACAATTAATTTTAGAAGTATTTTGAATTAACTATAATGTAAACTTAAGTAAATTAGAATCATTTGATGAATAAAGTAACAAATAACCAAATTAGAATGTTAATAGTAATAGAGTCCATAAATTTGTAAAGGTAACCTATAATTTGAATTACAACATGATAGATCAATTTGGTTAATGATTACTTACAAAAATTTTGTTGATCAAATTACCCTACAAATATATTAATGACTTTATGGTTAAATGATTATAAAGATCAATGGCATAGATTTGGTAAATGATTGGTTAATGTTAATCCAAAATTAAGTGACAATTCAGTGTAAATCCAACCAATCATTTAAATAAATGATATTAAAACAAACTAAATGGTTATGATTGGAATTAATAGTATAAATAACCTTTAAGTTTAAATGTAAATGGTAACATTAGTTTAAGTTTACACCAAAAAAAAGTGACCATTTAGATGCATTCGGGTAAGAAAGCTCAATGGTTACTCTAATTGACCAATGACTATTAGTATAGGGTAATGTTAACAAATTCAATGATAACATTTGGTTTGGTTACTTTATATTACAATACCTAGTTAGTTTTGGTAAACATCATTAATTGCCTTTAGTAGTAATCTTTCTATCACCAAATACCCAATAGTTACTGTAATATAAATTTTAGGATCTCTAAACCTAATTTGTGGCCCTAATTTTAGATTATATGACATTGGGAACCTAAAGATTAAATGTTAAACATTTAGATTGTCTAATCTAAATAAATGTTGTTAACATTGGTTACTCAAATGGTTACATTTCCAGCATATTGTAAATATTGGCAACTCATTATCAGTAACCAATTTTTAACATCTTTCAAAAATGTCTCCCTCATAATGTTTGTTCATTAATCCAACTGTAAGTATACTCAATTAGTTACTTAAGAAATTAAATGTTACTCAAATAGGTACAATCAATTACTCAATCATAGTAGGATTACTCAATCATTGTAAGTATACTAGTCGTGAATCATAAGCTACATATAATGATTGAAGGGTTACTCTACTGAGACAATTGGATTTGGTAAGAAAGATTTGTAACATTGGTCAAATAATGGCTGTCGTAAATGTCCATAGCTTAATCATTGTTTGGGTTATAATGGTTGCCTCATCTATCATTACCATTTACATAGATTAAATCAATTGATTACCTACAATGTCAATCCATTAAATTGTTTTAACTTGATACTCCAACTTAGAAGTAACCATATTCAACCCATAATTGATTACCTATTGATGATCAAATTATTAGTCAATTATGTAAATTTAATAGTTACCTTGTTACTCAAAACCAAATTCCATTTTGTAAATTTAGCAAATCAACATTCATTCTTCAAAACAACATTTTTGAATGAAAAACTTTAAATGTTAATACCTACTTAAAGTAATACAAATATTATTCAAATTTACAATTTTTTATATAATTTCTATAATTTTGGTAATTAAATTAAATGTTACTCTACTGATTTGGGGTAACAATAATTGATTGGATAAATGATTAATCATTGATCAGTTACCAGTGGACAATATCATGCTTAAAATTAGGAATACGATTCAAATTGATCACTCATTTATGGTTAATTAGTAATGTTCATTTGATATCTAATCAAACTAACTGATTACTCTACGTAATGTTACCTCAATTACAACCATTTACAATCTAATGGTTGCTTAACCTAGTTGAATGAAATTAGTACATTGATAAAATGTTTATGTTACCAAAAATAATCAAATTCTTTCCATATACATAATTAGTTTGTTTTATTGGTGTCAATTATGATTGAAGGTGAAATTATTAGTCAATTAATGAATTTTACAATTTGGTTACCTTAAATTTATAAAATATAGTATACTTGTTGGTAAATATGAAACATGGAAATCAACTATTCTTCAACTAATTCATGGTCATTAGGACATTTGATTACAAGGATCAATTACCATTTAGTCCTTCAATCCGGTAATCATTGAATTAGTTACTAAACATTTATAGTTAACCAATCAATTGACTAATATGGTTAATATGATATCAATTAAATATGACTATACAATTAATCCATCTACTAGTCAATCACATATGTCGATTACCAAATAAAGGTAACTAAAGTTAGTTACCATTACTCAAACAACTAGTTAGTAATCATAACCACTAGGAATGCTTAATCTATCATTCGATTTGGTAACAATTGGCCAACTAATAACATGATTTTAATTTAAGCGTGCCTAATTACATTCACTATTTGGTTATTGTTACAAACCTACTTAAACCAAGAGTATCTATTTAGAGTAATAAATGGCAAACTGATTTACTAACCCATGTTGTTAATATGGTGAATTATTCAATTTACTAATGTCTTGAATCATATTATCCAGTTATAATCACAATCTTTAGACCAAACAACATGGAACCTACACTATATCATAAATACACAATTTGGTTCAATCTAATATTAATTTAATAGTGTATTTGGATACATTTAAATAGGTGTTACCAATCTCACAAGTAAATTGCATAAAGTTTATGCATTCAAATCTTAGTCAACATTTAGACTAACATTAGGATCATGGTTAGAATAAATAAGTACCTAGTAAATTGAGTAATCAGTTCATGATTATGGAGTAACCTACCAATTACTTAGTCCATGATAAGGTTATTTAGCTATGATTCCATTGGGGTATAGTATGAATGTCAGTGGTTGACAGTAATTATTACTGATTGGTACATAACACTACCCAGTTAGTTATTTAACTAATATGTTGATTATTTGCAATTACCAAATGATTACATTGGTTACCCAATCCTCAGTTATTAGATTTCAATTGGTTACATAAAAACTCATAAATAGGTAAATTTGATTCATGTTGAGTAATACCCATAATGTTTATTGATTGGACACAAATTACTTAGGTTACTCAAAACATTAGTCCCAATTGGTTAAACAATTTAAGTAGTTTGGCTATTTGTATTATGTAACATGATTATGTCATTATAGTTAACCAAATGTCATTTTTATGCTAGTGTTACACAAAATGTCAGTTTATCTTGAAGTAATTCATTTTCATATTGATTTGATTTAAGTATAATAGATTTCAAATGGTTGGGATTGGTAGCTAGGGTTTTAACCCTTATGGTTTTTTAAACTAGATTAATCAAATCTATCTTATAAATGGGCAAATGATATGCAATTACTCAATCGTCTATGGGCACATTACATTTTATGGATATAGACTACTATTCTAAATGATCATATTATTAATGGTTACCAATTACTTTAGTCTATTTCCACCAACTAGATTACCAGTCACCAAAATCAATCATTTACCATGAAATTAAATGAATCCTTTGGTTAATATTTAAATCTAAATTTTCCATTATTATTAAATGTCTGTATGAATTGCTCATATTTTGATTGGTATAAGATTACCAATGAGTTTATAATCATTAATTACCAATCCTAGTTGGTAACCGTTACTTAACCATAATCTTTGATATGTTACCATTAACCATTTTGGATTACCTTAACATTTACAAATTACTCTACTATTGAATAGATGCCATTATTCAATCAGTAATTTGACATTTAATTTGATTAAAGAATACTCTATTAATAACCCTATTTAATAATAAAAATAATTAGTAATCGATCATTTTTTTAATTTACATAGTCAAATAATGAATGTTCACCTCTATAATTACCTATGAATCAAAAAAGTTATTCACACATCAACTATGTTACTAATTAGTTACTTAGTTCATGATCATATGTAATGGGTAATTGGTTAACCTAATATTTAGTAATAGTTATATTACATTACTTATGATCGCAAATCAATTGTCTTCATTGTAATTTAGCAAGAAATTGTTATTCGAACCAATATCAATTTGTTAAGAGTCATTTACATCCATAATCCATTAGTAAATATCATTTAAACATTTAAATGGATATTTAGTTATAATGACTAATCAAACATATCTTAAGTTACCAGCATTTATGTCATTTTATCCTATCAAAAGTAATTCATTTTTACTCAACTTTAACTAAAATAATATTTTCATTTTTGGATAATCAAAGTCCTTGGATGTTACTTTGTTAGATTTGGTTGGTCAAATCTATTATCAAATGGGGTAATTTCATTTTAAATCAATGTACACATTATCATGATCATGCTTTTTGGTAAATAGTTGATGGTTAATTTCATATTATACATTATTGTAACCTATTCATTTGTAGCTTAATTGACATTAACCAATATTCAAAAATAATTCATGGCCTATATTTTAAATTATTAAGTATGATTATCTTAAATTAAATGTCACTTATATAATTTAAATAATAGGTTACTCAATATTCATGAAAATTAGAAAATGACAATTCTAAATACAAAATCATAGATTTTAATTATTACTTAAATCAAATGAAATGTTATTCAAATTTATATTTATTTATTATAATTTTTGTAATTTCAATCAAAGGTTACTCAATAATTTGCAAAAGGTAAAGTAAATCATATATGAATAAAAAAACAAATGGTCTAAGTAATTGATTTTTTTATTCTAAATATTATTCAAATTTAAATTCTTTTTATAATATTTATATAATTTTAATAACAGGTTAATCAATATTTAAAAAAAAGTCAAAAGTGGCATTTTTAAATATAAAACTTATGACTTTAGTAAAAAATTCTTTTCATGTTATTTATACAATCGAAGAAACAAGTTAGTCAATTTTCATCAAATAAAAAAAAAAAACCATTTTTAAAAACAAAATATCATATTTTAATAGTTATTTAAATCAAACATACTATTATTCAAACTTACTATTTTTTTGTAATTTTACTAAAATATTACTCTAAATTCACCAAAAAATAAATTAGATTATATTTCAATAAAAAAATTGACTTAAATAATTGCATGATTGATTCTAATCATCATTTAAATTTAAATTCCTTTTACATTATTTACATAATTTAAGTAATAGGTAAGATATCATTCATTAAAAGTGAAAATTGACATTTTTAAATACAAGACCTCATATTTTAATAATTATTTAAATTAAACCAAATATTATACAAATTTAAAATATTTTATTCTAATTTCTATAATTTTAATAAAAAATCACATTAAATTCACTAAAAAGTAAAATAGATCATATTTGAACAAAAATGATTAATTTATATAATTGTATTATTTATTTTAAATATTATTCAAATCTAAAATCTTATTAAGTTATTTACACAATTTCAGTATTAGGTTAGGAAAGATTTATGAAAAGTAAAAAGTGAATTTTTTTTAATACAAAACTCAAGATTTTAATAGCTACATAAATTAAATTAAATTAAATATTATTTAAAATTACAATTTGTTTTTTGTATTTGCAACAATTTTAGTAAAAAATTACTCTAAATTCACCAAAGAGTGAATAGATCATATTTAAACAAAAAATTAACTTATTTAAATAATTATCATTTATTCTAATCATTATTCCAATTTAAATTTATATTTTGTTATTTTTACAATTTAAATAATACATTAATCAGCATTCATAAAAATTAAAAATTAACTTTTTTGAATATATAACCTTATATTTTAATATTTATTTAAATCAAATCAAATATTATTCAAATTTACAATATTTTATAGTAATTTTTAAAATTTTAGTAAAAAGTTATTATAAATTTACCAAAAGGTAAAATAGTTCCCATTTAAATAAAAAATGACTAATTAAAGTAATTATATTTTTTATTTTATCTATAATATAAATTTAAATTCTTACTATATTATTTATACAATTTAATTTCTTTTACTTTATTTGAATAAATCCAATTTGAATAAAAAAAAAAGACCAATTTAATTAATTATATTTTTTATTTTAATTATAATAAAACTTTACATTCTTACTATGTTATTTAAGTAATTACAACCTTTAATTTTAATTTTTATAATTTTAATAAAAAGTTACTCTAAATTTACAAAAATGATTTAACTAATTACATTTTTTTTTCTAACTATGATACAAATTTTAATTCATATTACGTCATTTATGCAATTTAAGTAATTGGTTAGGTAGAATTCATGAAAGGTAAAAAATGATATTTTTTAATACAAAATCCTGAATTTTAATAGCTATTTAAAGTAAGCCAAATATTAGTCAAATCTTTAATTCTTTTTATTATAATTTTTGTAATTTTAGTGAAAAATTACTCTAAATTATCAAAAAAGTAAAAGCAGCCCTATTTGAATAGAAAATGACTTAATCAAGTAATTGCATTCTTTATTCTAACTATTATTCCAAATTAAATTGTTTTCATGTCATTTAAGCAATTTGAGTAATAGGTTAGTTAACAATCATGAAAATTACAAAACATAATTTTTGAATACAAAACCCCAAATTATCCTTACTACTTAAATCATATCAAATATTATTTAAATTTATAATCATTTATTGTAGTTTTACCAATTTTAGTAAAAGATTACTCTAAATTCACCAAAAAGTAAGACAAATCATATTTGTATAAAAAAATGACTAGTTTAATTAATTACATTATCTATTCTAATGGTTAGTCAAATATAAATTCTTTTTGTGTCATTTACATAATTAAAAAGTAATAATTTATTTTTTAATTATTATTCAAGTAATTATATTTTTTATTTTAATTATTATTCAAATTTAAATTCTTTTTATATTTTTTACACAATTTAAGTAACATGTTAATCAACTTTCACAAAAAGTAAAAAATGTCATTTTTGAATACAAAATTTAAGATTTTAGTAGTTACGTAAATCAAATTACATGTTATTCAAATTTATAATATTTTATTTTAATTTTTGTAATTTCGCTAAAAGATTGTTCAAAATTCACCAAAAAGTGATAGAGATTATGTTTTAATGAAAAATGATTGATTTTATATAATTCTACATTTTTATTTTAATTATTATTCAAATTTAAATTCTTTTCGTGATATTTAGGCAATTAGAGTAACAATTTAGTTAACTTTCATGAAAAAAAAAAATGAAATTTTTTAATGCAACACCTTTACCAACATGTAAAATAAATCATATTTATATATAAAAAAATCGATTTACATAATTTCATATTTTATTTTAAGTGTTTTTTAAACTAAAATTTTTAATATTTTATTTACATAATTTAAATAAAATATTATTCAACATTCATGAAAATTAAAATGTAATATTTTTTAATAAAAAACTTAAGATTTTAAAAGTTATATAAATCAAACCAAAAATTATTTAAATTTATATTATTTTATTCTAAATTTTATAATTTTAGTAAAATATTATTTTAAATTTACTAAAAAGTTGAATAGTCTCTATCTGAATAATAAACAACTAATTTAATTAATTCTATTTTTTATTCTAATTATAATTCAAATTTACAAAACTCCAGATTTTAGTAAATATTTAAATCAAATCAAATATTATTCAAATTTACAATATTTTAGTGAATTTTTTGCAATTTTAATAAAAAGGTTATACAAAATTTATCAAAAGATAAAATAAACCTTATTTGAATAAATATAACCAATTAAAGTAATTTCATTTTTTATTCTTACTATTATTCAAATTTAAATTCTTTTCATATTATTCATGTAATTTATGTCATTGTTTAGGCAACATTCATGCAAAGAGAAAAAAATGATATCTTGGAAAATAAAACCTAAGAATTTAGTAGCTAATAGATTTGAAACAAATGTTATATAAATTTAGAAATTTTTATTATAATTTTTATAATTTTAATAGAAGATTATTATAAATTTTCCAAAAAGTAAAATAAATCCTATTTCAACAAAAAGAATAATTAATTTAAGTAATTACACTTTTTATTCTAATTATTATTACAATTTAAATTCTTTCCATATTACTTACATAATTTAAATAATAAATTAAGCAGCATTCATGAAAATCAAAAAACAAAATTATCAAATATAAAATTATAGATTTTAATAACTATTTAAATCAAATCAAAAATATTTTCAATCATTTATTTCAATTTCTATAATTTTAATAAAAGATTACTCTAAACAGATTTAAAAATAAAATAAATTATATTTTAATAAAATATAACTAATTTAAATAATTGTATTTTTTATTTTAATCATTATTCAAATTTAAATTCTTAATTTGTTATTTACACAATTTAAATAACAGGTTAAGTAAGATTCATGAAAAGTAAAAGTTCACATTTTTGAATACAAAACCTTATATTTCAACAACTATATAAACAAACCAAATGTTACTCAAATTTATAATTTATTTTTATAAAATTTACAAATTTAATAAAAAGTTATTTTAAATTCACCAAAAAGTTAAATAGACCTTATTAGACTTAAGTTATTGTATTTTTTATTTTAATCATTATTCAAATTTAAATTCTTTTCATATTATTTATATAATTTAATTAACAAATTAATTAACATTCATAAAAATTAAAAGAATAAAATTTTTTATGACCAAACCCTAAATTTTAGTAACTACTTAAATTAAATCAAATATATTATTATCATTGTTGTAATTTAAGTAAAAAGTTATTTCAAATTTACCAAAAAATAAATTAGATCATATTTAAATAAAAAATGACTAATTTGAGTAATTGAATTTTTCATTCTAATTGTCATTTAGCTTTAAATTATTTTTATTTTATTTATGCATTTTTAAAAACAAATTAGTCAACATTCACTAAAAGTTAAAAATGACAATTTTAAATTTTAAAAACTACTTAAATTAAACAAAAATATTATTTAAATTTACAATTTTTTATTGTTATTTTTACAATTCAGTAAAGGTTACTCTAAATTCACTAAAAAGAAAAATAGATTATATTGGAATAAAAAAAGACCAATTTAATTAATTACATTTATTATTCTAATTGTTATTTCAATTTAAATTTCTTTTCATATTATTTACATAATTTAAAGAATAGATTAATCAATATTTATGAAAATTAAAAAAGTGAAAATTTTGAATACAAAATTTTATATTTTAATAGTTATTTAAATTAAATCAAATGTTATTCAAGTTAAAATTTTTTATTTTAATTTTTATAATTTCAGTAAAATATTATTTTAAATTTACTAAAAAATAAAATAAATTATATTTAAAAAGAATAACTAATTTAACTAATTAAATTTTTTATTTTATTTGTGATTCAAATTTAAATTTGTTTATATTATTTCTAAAATTTACGTAATAAGATAGTCGTGTAAAGAAGGACACTTTTTAATGTCAAACCCCAAATTTTCATA
Source organism: Rhizophora apiculata (assembly GCA_037832385.1). Taxonomy (NCBI): domain Eukaryota; kingdom Viridiplantae; phylum Streptophyta; class Magnoliopsida; order Malpighiales; family Rhizophoraceae; genus Rhizophora; species Rhizophora apiculata. Next base: position 1,689,874 of record CM075427.1, read on the forward strand.
GCAAATAAAAACAAAAGCTATTTAAATAAAAAATAATTAATTTAAGCAATTGTAATTTTTTTAAATTGTTATTCAAATTTAAAATCTTAACATGTTATTTACACAATTTAACTAACTAGCTAAATAATATTCATGAAAACTAAAAAAAATGACATGTTTCAATATAAAACTCTTAATCTTATTAGTTATTTAAATCAAATCTAATAATATTTAAATTTATAATTTTTTATTATAATTTTTAAAATTTTTATAAAATGTTATTTTAAATTTATTAAAAAATAAAATAGATCATATTTGTATACAAAAACTACTAATTTTAATAATTACATTTTTTATTATAACCGTTATTCAAATTTAAATTTTTGTTATATTTTTTTATATAATTTAAGTAATAACTTAGAAAATATTTATGAAATATGAAAAATGACATTTTTTAATTAAAAAAATTTCAAATTTTAGTAGTTATTTAAATTAAATTAATTGTTATTTAAATTTATAATTTTGTATTGTATTTTTTATAATTTTGTAAAAAATTATTTTAAATTTACCAAAAAATAAAATATTTCATATTTAAAAGAGAAATGATTAATTTAAATAATTATATTTTTCACTCTAATAATTATTTAAATTTAAATTTTTACTATATATTTTTTATGTAATTTATCAAATAAAATATATAATATTTATAAAAAGTAAAAAATAATATTTTTTAATATAAAAATTTTAAATTTTTATAATTAATTAAATTAAATTAAATATTATTCAAATTTACAATTTTTTATTACACATTCTACAATATTGAAGTTCTTTTAATTCAAAAATGTCATTTTACATATTTTATGAATGTTTTTTTTATTACTTAAATTATATAAAAATCATAACAAAAATTTAAATTTAAATATTGTGGAATCATGACACTGATGGGAAAATCTACACAACTCAGACCATGGAATATCCACGATGCCAGCTTTTATTTTGAGCTTCTCAGTGCCCTGTAAAATGGTTTAGATGCATTAACCCACGTCAGTACTGTAACTTCAATACCCTGGTCAGCACTTCAACCATGTCACATTCGCCATTGCCCTGTTCTGCACATGTTGACTCCAAATTCCAGTTCTTGTGTATGGCCCAAACCTCACCTTTTCTTGGATAAAACTTCAAATCTATTCTTCCCAGTAATTCCCAGTAATTTCAGCTTTCGGCTGATGAGAAAACTCTGCAAGATGTGCAACAATTGGTTTACCATTTTTAACCCTGAATGTCCCACATACAACAAACTGTGGTCCATCTTTTGGTGGTAAGCAGGATTCAAACATTGCCACATGCAATCTGAAATGAGAAGCAGTTTCAATCTTCTTAACTTGAGCATAATTCCTTGGCATCCTGTCTTTATCGCTGTATATAGCCCATATTTGATGAAGTTGGAACTTTTCAATCAATTTTTCCTTTGGGAAATCATACATGGCTAGCTCAATAACCATACAACCTGAACCCATGCAGCCTTCCCTTCCATCCTCCATAGATGAATCCATCCTACTACAGCTTCCATCTCTTTCCGAATCCTTGTTTCTGACAGTATCCTCGTCAGTTGCAGACTGCCTTCCCTTTACTTGACTGCTTTCCTTCTTGATATCCCTCATAGATCTTCTGGGTTCTATGGCCTCTGCTACAAGTTCATTCTTTCTCCATTTCTTAGGGGTCTGGATCCTCTGACTAGCTTGGGATAAAGCACTAATTCCTTCTGGGCAAGCCAGGTTGCCAGGGCTCACAACATTGCTACCATTTTCTTTCCCACATTTGTCAGCATCAACTTGATCATCATTCTTATGTGAGCCATTAAACTCTCTTGGAGATTTTCTAAGTATTGGGGTCCCTCTTCTAGGACCACTCTCATTCCTTCTTGGTGTGGGAATCTTTTTAGAACTCATGTTTCTCTTCCCTTCATTCTTTGTTGGTTTAGAGTTCTAACAAGTTGTTCCAACATCCAAGTTTTTCATCTCCATGACACCAGGTTCACCCTGGTTAACCAGATTGCTAGGCAGAGAAGCAGGATCAAGCTCAAAGGACCCTGCAGGGACACCTATTCCCTCCTTACCAGTCATTCTAAAAGAAGGGATCCGGTGTGAAAATCTTAACAGCTCACCTGGTGGTATGCAAAATGAGAGAACACCATCGGAAGCAGTTTGCTTAAAAATGCTAACGAATCCTCTCACTTTAGCCAGGTAAGCTACCCCGATGCCATTATCATTCGTAGGATCTGTCACAATTTCCACAATTTCATATTCGTAGGAAGGCCTATGCTTTTCTGGTTTGGAGCTCCATGTCATATCCCAATCCTTAAAGAAAGCCCAAGATTCACCTTTCTTAGGATATATGATATAAGTTCCCTTGCTTTTTCCACTCATGCAATGCATCTGATGAGAGAAGATTAGAGGTCTTCAGTAGATTGGGTCTCTCCCTATTAAACTTACCACAAGATATAGGCAACTTCTCATCACAGCAAACTTTCTCATTGTTTTCTGGTCTAGCTTCCAACCAAGTTATCTGCAGCTTGAACCCAGGCGAGTGTACTGTTTTGATTCAAGCATAGAACCTTGGCAAGCCTTCTACATCATCATAAGCAGCCCACAATTGATTAACAGCAAAACAGTTTTCAGCCTTATCTTCATCAAAGTTGCTAAAATCCGGATCAGGACATTCAAAGATCCATGGTTCTTTATTTGACTTTAATTTGGGTTCATCATAAACTTTGGACTTTCTATCAGATTTATCCAACATGGATGCCTCCTCCCCTTTTTCCTTATTGTCAACAGCCTTACTGTTCTTGTTTGAGGAGCTTTCTTCAAGACTGGAATTTGGTTTTTGTCTGATCGTTTTCCATCTATCATCTGCTGCTCACCACTAACACATTCTTTCGTCTCCTACACAGTGCTGCCAGATGCACCATTTCCCCTTGATCGTTTGGTTGCAGGAGAAGCAAAATCATCATCATCATCATCATCATCATCAATTAATTTTTCCTTGTAAGTAACATGCTGCTTCTGCCTTGAAGATCTTCTAGGTTGACAATCTCCACTGGCTACAGAATTCTGTGCAGAATCATAGCCTCCATTTTCTGGTGACATGACAATATCTTCATTATCACTGCTGTCTATGTCTCATGATTCCCACTGGCCTCAGGTACCGACTTCCTTCCTCTCTTTCTGTCCCCAAATTTTGAAGTTTCCGAGTTCCTGGGTTTTGCTGTATCAGGCTTGGGAACTGAGACACTGTTTCTAGTTTCCACATCCACGTGCCAATTGGTTTTCTCTACAGCACTTTGTGCTTTTGTCTCTTCAAGTTTAGAAGTCTGACCTACATTAACAGCCGTTTTTGGTTCACGCACTGGATCCAACACAGTAATACTATGCAAAGACTTTGCACCGGAAGGTTTTGCTCCACTATTTTGTAGTGGAACATTACAGGGGGACCATTAGTGCCATCAACAAATTGACTCCACGAGGGTAAAGGTGGCACACTGCAAATACCGAAATCCTGGGCAATAAAATTCTGCTTGCAATTTTCACAAAGTAACACTTTATTTTGAAATTCTTGAAAGCACTCATATTTCATGTCACAAGACTGGCAGCATGTCCAGAATGTTGGATGAGATGACTGCTGATAAGTACGTGAGGTCGTGTACTGTGAAAACGGAGGATTAGTAAACCTGTTTGCCAATCCATGTTGCTTCTTGGCATCAAAGTCCCCTACTTGACTTATGCAGCACTGACTTTGCTACAACAGGCCTCACTTGACGTCTTAGTTTCATATTGTATAAAGGACGCTTGGTTGCATCTGTAATGACCCTATTTGCTTCACAAATAAGCTTGAAAGCAGCCTCTGCACCTGCAAACTTGTTCTTGTTGGGATGAAGCAAGAATGCCGGCTTTTTGTATTGCCTTTTAATGACACTCATCAGAAATTGCCCAATCTGGAGGATCTCATAACTTTTCTTATTCCACAAAAAAGGAAAAAAAAATGAAATCATAGACTCTCTAGGTTTTTTTTTTTTCTTTTGCATTTTGATTTTTGGCTGGTACACTGGATTGGATTTGGTTTACAAAACATAATCTCATTTTCAGGTTGTGGGTAGATACCCATGTCCATTCTCAGTTTAGCTTTTTATGTTCTGGACAGATCTAGTAAAAAATGCAAAGTGTTTAATACATAAAGTGAATTACATAACTTCAAAAACAGGGCATCCATTTCTGGGACCTGCACAGGACCAACACTAACACTTGGTTTAAGTGAATTCCGCCATGTTCTTGCTTATGCTAGCAAATTTTATGCTTACATGGGTCATCTCAAAGTGACAAAGAATAGGAGTAGAGATCCTCGCCATATGTGCAATTGGCAGCAGCTCTTGCTGCTTTCTTATATGCATGATAAGAGAGGGCCTTAGCAGCTCCACTGGCCCCAATGACAAGAAGCAGCTTGCCAGCCAAAAGGGAAACGATATGCAGGCGTGCCATTTGATGCTTCAGGAAATGTTGAAGGGAAATAAATTGATCTGGAAAAACTAAAAAGGAAAAGAATAGACAGAATATTGCAGTGCTTCTAAGGTGCACCATGTACCTTGCAACACTTCATCAATAGTTGCTATGGCTTCAAGATAATCAACAATTGAAGCCCATCAGCTTCACATCGGTTGACCACCTCATCATGTAATTAATACAACCTATATCCTGCAAAAATGACCTTCAACTGAAAATACAGATCACTAGAGTCGGCAATCACATTTCTGGCCTGAATGAATTCAACTATGAAGGAGCATACAAATGCTAAAATTCAAACATAAGTTTAGCTAATAGTTAACTACCTTGGCAATTGGATTAACCACATCACAGAAATTAAGTCCAGGTTCCTTGTCAGGAACTGTACAGCTAAATTGGCATTCACCACATGATTACAAGAACTGCAACGATATGAAAAACTTACTCAATTCAGCATTGCATACTTCGTTTTTCTTGGAGCTCATAATTGTTGACAACATATGTTAAAGACTTGACACTTGCATTAACTTCTATATGTTTTCAACTTAAAATCCTGAATTTCCAAAGCCTGTGAAGTTCACAAAATTTAAAGTCAAACTTGATTTGGAATATAATGTATGCTTTAGCGGCCCAATGGACCAAATGGAATATTGACTTATTGACCAACAGCATCAAAAATTGCCCCGTGTAAGAGATTGTAAACACAAATGAAGTTCCCGACTTCTCCCTAGGATCTACTACTCTCATGATACTGAGAGGGGGGTGAATCAGTATCACCACAATTCGCAATTCGCAGGTAAGTGAACAACTTCAACCTCTTCTTAAAAGCAAACTCTTTCTCAGACTCGACTAAGGTAGATCTATTGCTACCTACTAATCACAATAGTCCCCAAAGTCACCTTTCAGACACCTTGCCTAGCAGACAATACGGATGTTCTTATTTAGGTCTTCGTTAGGTTATGAGTTGGCTGATACTTCAGCTGCATTCACAAGTCAATTCAAAACACAGAATATAAAGCAAATTAAGGACACACGAGATTTACGTAGTTCCGTCAACGTGACGTACATCCACGGTGGTAGGGACTCTCCCTTACCGAGACTATCCACTATACTTGAGAATTCAGGTTACAATGGATGTCTTTGATTCTCTGCTCCTTTCACTATTGCAATTACTAAGCAAGTACAATACAAAGAGTGTCACTTACTGTGTCTACCCTTCTTCTAACTTGTCTTGCCTCTGTTGACTTGAAAGGCTACTCCACTACTGCTTAAAAGTTCACCACAATGCTTTTTAACCTCTCTTGAAGAAGTCTGGAAATACGTTGAGTTCAATGTTTCGCCGAATTCCTTCTCTACGTTGTATCACACAACTCCTGCTTTTACCATCTCACGGTCTCACCCGTCTCCTTGCCCCACAATCTCACTGTCTCACGGCTCGCCTGTCCGTTTCTCTCTCTTGCTGTCTAGTCGGATTTCTCTCTCTTCTCGACGGATTTCTCTCTCTTCTCACCGGACTTCTCTCTCTTCCTGCCGGATTTGTCTCACTGTCTGCCGGATTTGTCACCGTCGACCGGATCCCAGTTCTGCTGTCACCGGATCTCCTCTGCCCCTGCCGGATTTCCTTCTGCTGTCGCCGGATCTGCTGTCGCCGGATCTCCTCTGTCCCAGCCGGATCTCTCTCACGCCGTCGCCGGATCTCCTCTGTTCTGGCCGTCAGGTTTCTTTTTCTCTCCTTCCCGTCAACTCTTTCTCTCTCTCAGCGGTTCTGTTTTTGCCGATGGTTCTCTCTCTCTTCTGTATCGTTCTGCCGTCGCCCCCTTCACCAGCCGCTTTGATCGTCTCTCTTTTCTACCGATGGTGTAGGGTTGCCGTGTGCCTTGCTGTCTCCTCGCCGACGACGTCCTTTCTCTCTCTTCCAGGCATTTTCTCTCTCTTCGTCCAACGGCTTCACTGTGCGGTTACTGTTCACTCGACGGCACTGTTCACTCTCTTCGTCCTTACCGGTGGTGTTCTTCCGTGTAGGGTTTGGTGTTCTCTTTGGTTGGTCGGTTGTTTAAGTTTTGCTGAATGCTCAATATTGCCGACGCTCTATCTTCTTTGTCTTCCAAGACCATTATATACTCTACTCCATGAAACCCTAATAGGGTTTACGCGGCGATTTTACGTTCTTGCCCTTCCGTATGGTTTTACCTTTTTGCCCTTCCATGTGGGTTTACTTTCTTGCACACGTAAACCTAGTTGACAACAATTACAACCTATACAAGGCTGTGGGAACAACAATCTCCCCCTTTGTAATTGTTGGCAACACTTATAATAAAAGCCACTATGCAGCAGTTTCAACTTCCCCTAAATATGCACTCTCCTTTCTTAACAGCTCCCCCTGCACTGTTGCTTCTCTCCCCCTTTGCCAACCAATTACATATTTGAAAAACTCGCAAAGTGAAGATGGAGGATTTACTTGAATTTCAGGCTTGAGGAGGCATTTGCACAGATAGACTCCATCTGTGCTTTTCAAACAACTCTGTGGACAGAGGTTTAGTTAGAATATCTAAAATTTGATCTCTAGTGCCAACATACTCCAACTGAATTGTACCCTGTTCCACTTGATCTTTGATGAAGTGATATCGGATGTCAATATGCTTGCTTCTCGAATGTTGAACCGGATTCTTGCTGAGATCAATAGCTCTATTTTTCCTCTCTACCACCCCGTTCTGTTGAGGTGTTCTTGCTGCTGCCATTTGATGGTGAATTCCATGCATCTCAAGGTAATCTTCAAAAGCTCCATTTGTGAATTTAGTGCCTTGATTTGACCTCAATACTTTGATCTTCTTTCCACTCTCATTTTCAGCCAATCTTCTGTATCTCTTGAAGCATTTCAAAACTTCTGACTTGTGTTTGAGGTGCATGATGCAGGTCCTTCTGGAATAATCATCGACAAACAGGACGAAGTACCTCTCATTATTCAACCCTTTTGTTCTCATCGACCCACACAAATCAGTATGCACAATGTCAAGCACTGCTTCAGAACTGAACTCTTTGGTCTTATACTGCTTTCTAACATGTTTTCCTTTAGAGCATGCTGAGCAAACATACTCTCTCTCTCTCCTGAGGTCGGGAATATCTCTGATTGCATGAGTAGTGGTCAACTTCCTCATGTTCTTTTGTGATAAGTGTCCCAGCCTCCTATGCCAGAGTTGATTTTCTTCTTCTTTGGTGAGTAGACAGCTGCTTGTCTTGTCCTCGTCAATCACATATAAATTTCCAGCTGTTCTCTTCCCGGCTGCAATAGTATTGCCTTCTTTACTCTTTACCTGACAATCTGTTTTTGTGAATATTACCTTATGATCTTCGTTGCATAACTGACTGACAGATGCTAAATTGTATTTGAGTCCTTCAATGTGCAGAACATCTTTCAGCTTTCCTCTTCCAATTTTTACTGACCCCTGACCATTGATGTTGAGTGAATCATCATTGCCAAACTTGACTCTGCCTTCTCTTGATTTGCTCAGCTTTGATAATTTACTCTTATCTCCCGTCATGTGCGAAGTGCATCCACTATCAAGGATCCACTACTTATCCTTGCAGTCAGCTTTGAGTGCAATTTCAGCTATATTAGCCACCTCCCTTTTAGCTTTATATTCCTTCTTTTGAACTGGTTGGAAGATAGCTTTCTCCTTTTTCTCACCTTTGACTGCACTGTTTGTTTTCACTATGCCATTAAGTGCCTTCTCTTGCTCAGGGAGAAGTGTCATGCATCTCTTGGCATTATGGCCATCCTGCCCGCACCTTTCACACTGTTCCAAGTCTACCAATATAGCAAACTTGTTCTTTGAAACCACTGGTTTGGGCTTCCATCAACAATCCTTGTCAGCGTGTCCTTGCCTTTTACAGTATGTGTAAGAACTCACGATAGGTGTTCTCTTCTGAATTCTGTATTGTCTCCCCCTACATGCAGCATCGTATCTTCTCAAGTTGGAAACATATACTGGCCTTCTCCACCAACAGTTACTCGCCTTATGACCCCAAACTCCACAATAAAGGCAATAACCTTGAAACTGTCTCTTCTTGGGTCTGATCACAGTTTGTCTTCTTCTGTTCATCACTTGCTGTGTAGGCAAAGTAGCTGGCTTCTTTACTTGTGTGACTTTCATTTCAGTCACCTTCTTCTGTTCAACCGTAGCCCTCTGTTGGCTGACTTTCTTTTCGTCCTTCTTGTTTGCCACCCTAGGTTGCTTCTTCAGATCTTCTTTAGTCTCAGCTATCTTCTTCTGAGTCACAACCTTCTCTTTTAACTTCTGCGGCACATTCTCATTTTCTTTAACCAATGCAATCTCAGATTGCTGCACTTTCTCTACATTTTTCTCTCCTTTTCCAGAACTTGTTTCTCCTATCATTTTAAGCTTCTACAAGTTCTCTTTGCTGCTTTTGAGTTGTTGTTGAAGTCTCAGCAACTCTTGAATGAGCCTCTCGTCTTTCTCTGTGGGTTAACAATCTTCTTATTGGACTTCTTTGATTTGAATGATGATCTTCTCCATCTTGAATTCTGCTCATCGTCACCATCCTCATCTTCATCATCAAGTTTCACTTTGCACCGAGAAGCAAAGTGTCCAGTTTTCCCACATCGATAACATCTCAAGGACAACTGTCCTTTTCCCTTCTTAGACCCCCTTTTGAGTTTCCTTGTGAAGTAAGCCAATACTTCACCTTCACTTTCTCCCTCATCATCATCATTATCTTCACTGGATGATTCTTCTTTTTCTTTTATCTTCAAGTGTTTCATAGCTTTGAAAGCTGCCTCCTTTGATATGCTTGATGTTGAGGAGCTCTCAGTCAACTTTATTCTCATCTCATATGCAATGAGATTGCACTAAAGATCATGCAGAGACATAGAGTTGAGATCTCTACTCTCCTCTATGGCTGCCACCTTTGAAGCAAACCTCTCAGGCAAAATTCTCAGAATTTTCTTCACAATCGATGAGTCCTTCTTGTTCTTTCCATGACTTCTCAAGTCATTTACAGCGTCAATAACCCTGGTGAAGAACTCTTGAACTGTCTCATTTTTCTGCATTCTGAGAGATTCATATCTCTCCTTGAACACTTGAAGCTTAGCCTCCTTCATTCTGCCATCACCTTCATAGACTTTCTGTAATCTGTCCCATATCTCCTTAGCAGATTTGCAGTCCATAACTTTAGCATACTCAGCATCTGTTAATGCTGAAATGATGACATTTGAGGCCTTCCCATTTATCTCGAATTGCTTTAACTCCTCTAGGGTTAGGTCTTTACCTTCTTTCGGAGCCACAAAACCCTCCTGTACGCATTTCACCACGTTCATGCCCATGGTTGCAAATACCACTTGCATTCTTGCTCTCCACATATGATAGTTGGTTCCGTTGAAGATTGGAACCTTCTTGCTATAAGTGGTGCTAGTGCTGGTACCGGCTTCCATTTCTCAGTATGCTGAACAAGTCAAACTTTTAGATCCCTTCAAAGTAGTACACCAAGCTGTTAAGCTTCAAACTGGTGAACCTGTGCTCTGATACCAATTGAAGTTCTCGACTTCTCCCTAGGATCTACTACTCTCCTGATACTGAGAGGGGGGTGAATCAGTATCACCACAATTCGCAATTCGCAGGTAAGTGAACAACTTCAACCTCTTCTTAAAAGCAAACTCTTTCTCAGACTCAACTAAGGTAGATCTATTGCTACCTACTAATCACAATAGTCCCCAAAGTCACCTTTCAGACACCTTGCCTAGCAGACAATACGGATGTTCTTATTTAGGTCTTCGTTAGGTTATGAGTTGGCTGATACTTCAGCTGCATTCACAAGTCAATTCAAAACACAGAATGTAAAGCAAATTAAGGACACACGAGATTTACGTGGTTCCGTCTTCCGTCAACGACGTACATCCACGGTGGTAGGGACTCTCCCTTACCGAGACTATCCACTATACTTGAGAATTCAGGTTACAATGGATGTCTTTGATTCTCTGCTCCTTTCACTATTGCAATTACTAAACAAGTACAATACAAAGAGTGTCACTTACTGTGTCTACCCTTCTTCTAACTTGTCTTGCCTCTGTTGACTTGAAAGGCTACTCCACTACTGCTTAAAAATTCACCACAATGCTTTTTAACCTCTCTTGAAGAAGTCTGGAAATACGTTGAGTTCAATGCTTCGCCGAATTCCTTCTCTACGTTGTATCACACAACTCCTGCTTTTACCATCTCACGGTCTCACCCGTCTCCTTGCCCCACAATCTCAGTATCTCACGGCTCGCCTGTCTGTTTCTCTCTCTTGCTGTCTAGTCGGATTTCTCTCTCTTCTCGACGGATTTCTCTCTCTTCTCGCCGGACTTCTCTCTCTTCCTGCCGGATTTGTCTCACCGTCTGCCAGATTTGTCACCGTCGACCGGATCCCAGTTCTGCTGTCGCCGGATCTCCTCTGCCCCTGCCGGATTTCCTTCTGCTGTCGCCGGATCTCCTCTGTCCCAGCCGGATCTCCTTCTGCTGTCGCCGGATCTCCTCTGTCCCAGCCGGATCTCTCTCACGCCGTCGCCGGATCTCCTCTGTTCTGGCCGTCAGGTTTCTTTTTCTCTCCTTCCCGTCAACTCTTTCTCTCTCTCGGCGGTTCTGTTTTTGCCGATGGTTCTCTCTCTCTTCTGTATCGTTCTGCCGTCGCCCCCTTCACCAGCCGCTTTGATCGTCTCTCTTTTCTACCGATGGTGTAGGGTTGCCGTGTGCCTTGCTGTCTCCTCGCCGACGACGTCCTTTCTCTCGCTTCCAGGCGTTTTCTCTCTCTTCGTCCAACGGCTTCACTGTGCGGTTACTGTTCACTCGACGGCACTGTTCACTCTCTTCGTCCTTACCGGTGGTGTTCTTCCGTGTAGGGTTTGGTGTTCTCTTTGGTTGGTCGGTTGTTTAAGTTTTGCTGAATGCTCAATATTGCCGACGCTCTATCTTTTTTGTCTTCCAAGACCATTATATACTCTACTCTATGAAACCCTAATAGGGTTTACGCGGCGATTTTACGTTCTTGCCCTTCCGTATGGTTTTACCTTTTTGCCCTTCCATGTGGGTTTACTTTCTTGCACACGTAAACCTAGTTGACAACAATTACAACCTATATAAGGCTGTGGGAACAACAACAACAAACAATTTCTTTTAATGCCTGAAGTCTTAGAGAGAACCAAACAAATCTTTACCTGCATCCAACAAATTTTTGAGATGAAAAGGCCAATATGTAGTTTGCCACATCAACCACCAACAGAGGCAGATAGATTCTTTCAAAACCAACTGACTTAAAAGCTGAATTATAAATGCAAGGACCTTTGTACCAGCTCCAATCTGTTTCAGATTATATATATCTTTAACATCTAGTTGCTCAGAAGCTGAAGCCACTCCTACCTTAAGTGAGCCAAAAGTGAGAAATCCTCCATACTTTGCAGCAAGTATCCTAGACATTAAACCTCTTTTGTCCATATCAAGCCCTATCATTGAGACCTGCAAGTTGCCCAAGTTTCATTTGCAAGCATTTGAAGAGAAGACTTCAAGAAAGAGCATCATGCAGGGTTTGGTTAAACAAGGAAAAATAATAGTGCAGATTGAAGAAGTCAGAAAATGCTAAACATTGTGGCATGCCATGCACAAGTAGGTCAACAATGAAAGAATTTGGAAGTTCAACGAAACCCAATTTCGTTCCCATCTAAAGTGGCCAACTAGTTCCTTAGCTGTGAATGTACAAGTATTTGAAACAAACGTGCATTATCTGTGATGTCTAGAGCAGTTGCTGCAATCTTAATTATGTCAGCTCTGGTAGCTTGTATACTGGCAACAAGGTCCCCAAAATCTCCTGTGGACAAACTATTCTGGTAGTTGTGTGAAGAAACAATGATCTCGACCTTTTTCATATTTCTTCCCAAGAAGGAAACTCTAGAATTCTTGAGCTACCTGCGGGAGGCAAAAATAAAAACTTCAGCAACATGTCTATGACATCGCAACAATATGATCAAGCATTCAGCAATGCACATTTGACCTTCGACACAAGCAATCTGCCAATCCATAATATCGGTGGCTTGACTTTAAACTCAACATCTATAAAATCTGCTCCCAATTCCATAGCTAGATGTAGTGTGTCTTGCCTCTTGCTATCCTCTCCATCATACTGGCAGCCTTCCCACTCTGGTCTATACAGTACATGATCCATGAGAAAATTTGTTAAGTCTCACATATCAGAGTATAAAAGCTACTTTAGTCGAGTATGTAAGTTGACACAAAACTTGACTTCCACATATCGAAATGCTTTTGGTGGGGAAATGCCATTCCAATGTCACCTGCATCTGTTGATTGTCTATAAATGGAAATTTTCATTCCATACAAAGCCTAAATTAATAAAATTACTCAGAAATCATATCTCAATTTTTTCTCATGTGCAAGAAGTAAGCAGGTCAATCCACAGTTTAAGTTCCATTTATAAAGCAGGTCCAAGTATGCAACCATTCAAGATCTCAGGATTTAAAATTGAAACAAATAACAAATACAATTCAGAACAAATGTCACACAATCCGTTTATGATTCATTACCTTTAAGTGGCAAGAATGGGTAATGGAGTTTGTTTAATCAACCTCTCAAGATCTTGGCTAGGACTGAAGAAGTTTAAGAAATCCAACTGAATTTCAACAAGGTCTGCACCAAATTCCTTTGTCAAATTCATTTGTGCCAACATTTGATCAACTGATTCTGCCATTATCTTTGTACAAATAAGCGTCGGATTTCTTCCACCCTCGTTGTCAATTTGACAATCTCTAGCAACCAACTAAAAACCCACAAAATTTGAAAAGGAAAAAGATTTAGCAGTGATCAAAATTCTAAATTAGCAGGGTATATTTCACAACACAAGAATTTGGCTCATCATATGTTTCTTTGTTTCCCTGACTTTCTCTCAAGACTTCAGCAACTAAAAGAAACTGCAAGACAAGTTAAATTGACAAGCAACCAAAACAAATCAGATTCAATATTGAGAATTAAATATCAAGACTGCAAATTTATAGTCTTCTAAGCAGCAAGAACTTAGTTTTTCTTTGGCTCTATTGCGTTCTTAAAGAATTGAGAACATGAAAGAAGGCCGGATACTTTTACAGATTGGACACCCAGAAACTAAAACGACAGAAAAGATCAAGTTCTAACATTCTTTTGATGTTTTCCATTGCACACTTCACCAAGAAACCAAATAGAAAAGAAGCACATGAAAAAGAGGCAAGAACACATCAAATTCAAGACAGTGTGGATAGAACATAGATGTGAAAATTAAACGTCAAGATCAAAAATTTATATTCTTCTAAGCATGAAGAACCATAAAACAGGCCCAAAACATATTTTTCTTTCACTTTCCTAGATTTTACCTTCTGAAAAAAGCAACTACACATAAGGAGATCAGATTGTTCTAAAGATTGAATGCCCAGAAACCAAAACTACAGCAAAGATCAAGTTCTAGCGTTCTTGGGTGGTTTCATTCCACAATTTCCAAGATACCAAACAGAAAAGGCACATGAAAAAGAGAGTGAGAGAGACAAGGAGAAGAAAAAAAGAAAAAAAATGGAAAGAACTACCGGGGCAACACTGAGAGTCATTTGTGCAGAACAGCGTCTGCTTTTTGAGGTTTAAGCACAAACGAAGGTTGCCAAAGACTGACAATCGAATTTGAATTACTTCTTTTGGTTCTTTGGCACTCTGTGAGAGTGACAGATAGAGAGAGATGGGTTTGTGGGCGAAGGTGCCAAGGACTGGTTATATAGAGATTTGATGGGATGTGGCAGCCTTGACATGTTACAGGATCAAACTTAGAAGACCGTTACAATTCATTAGCAACAAAATTTTGAAATATTAATTATTTATAATTTATAATATTAACTAAAATGAAGCACCAACATAACATATTTTTTACTGGAATTCCGCTACAAAAATTTATTGATATTGTCTTATCATCCTGGGATCACTGGGACTGTGTGTGACTTTGATGGCAGGTGACTTGGGCAGTGGCTTTTCTGATATGTCAATGGAGGAAATGCTGTGGTTGACGTGAACGAAATTAAGGTTTTCTATGAAAAGGGGCTGTTGGTTTACAATGTAGTGAAATATTGGTTGTTATGGTGGCTGTTGTGTCGTTTGCACAAATATTGAAAACAAGCTGTGGTAAACTATCAGTTGATTCAGTTCGGCACCTCTTTGTCCTGTTCTTATTTTGAGCTACAATTTCAGCGTTGTTGCATTCCCATCAAATCAAAGACGTCTATTGCCATATGTTGCTGCGGGTTTTGGGCTCTGTGACCATAAAGACTCAAAGCCCAACAGAAAATACTAGAAAAAGAACAGTTTTAATTTAGAGCCACCAAACAGAGGCCGCAGGCCATTATTAATGGTAGCGGGCACATCATGAACAACTACGATTTCTATTTATGTTTTTTTATCAATTTTTTTTTATATTTTAAATTTCTTGCCTTTCACTTTTGGGCCCCTGGAAACTACTGAGAACAGATTACCCTAATATTGTAACTTTACCCTTTTTTCCGGCATTGTTCTTCCTCTTACTTTTCTTTCATCTCAAAAGACAAAATGAAAAATAATCACTTTTTTATTCTCCTCATTTTGCTTCCTCCCACTTTCTTTCTGACACTCAAACAGTTTTTCTTTTTTAAAAACACTGTAGGTCAATACATGCTTTCAGCAGAGGGATTAACGTGGTATGCGGTGCTTGGAGGCTTCCTATAGGCCATTTCATACAGCTGGCTGGGATACGTCTTGGAGATTCCCTGTTGCTGGATAGAACTTAGCTTAGAACTGTAATTTGGTTGGTGGGTTGAAATGACCAGGTAAAGTTGTTGGCCCTGGCATTCCAATTTACTTTCCTGTAAACGACATTGCCATTTTAAGGACAAGGAACACTTCATTGCAGATGTCATTTTCCCTGAATCTTTCTGTTCATTGCATTTTTAAATGTCCGTGTAAGAGAATCTCGTCACCAATTTAGGTCTGAACACACGAGGGGCCAACCAAGTCCTCAGATTTTGGTCCATTTAGCACTCCAAAGCACAGAAGGGCAGTATTCAACGTTACAAGGAATAGGGATTTAAACTTGCACCGCCAAGAGACCCAACGAAGAATAATGTCAACGGAACAAGCCTTCTCATGTCAAAATGCTAGTTATCTATGTAACATAAATACCCCCCCCCCCCAACACTGCAATGCTACAACTTTGGCAAGTTTTTGGTATCGCGGACTAAGTTTACATTTCCATGCAAATAAATGCAGCAAGACAAAGCAACGTCTGGTTTTGCAATGAGCATGTTCCAAGGCCAATTTTGATCCCGCAGTTGGAGGATATTCACATGCCTTTATGCGGACCACAAATGAACCTGCTTATGGTTTTTCAACCATTAGATGATTCAAAAGCAGTTGTCCATCAAAGATTTATTATCGGTCAAAATATTATTTAATAAAATTGGAAATGCACACACAAGTCCCACCAGAACAAGAAATAGGAAAGCATAAAAAACTGGAAAGGATCTACTGTAGTATTTCACCTTTTATTGTTAATTGTTAATCCCATAAAAATGCACCCTTAATAGAGCTGACCAACAAATTATACAGTAGGGTGACTGTGACACTCGAGGAAAAATTACATGTATGGGTGAACATTAACCAGAGATCCACAGAAACATCCCTGAAAGACAAGTGGCCATGCTCCAAGTTAATGATGAGCATACATACAGCAATTAACAAACATTGCAACTTTGTTGACTCTCAATGAAATCCAGTAATTCAGAAGAAATTGTCGTCAGAATGAAAAGAAGTTCACAACAATCTCTTCAGTTTTCATGAAGTTTTGGTTCCTCATTTGCATATTTATGAGAAAAGAACTACAGTAGATGCCACCCAGACGTAGAGGGACCTTCAATGCCAATATTTTCTCTCACAAGATCATAAATTTAACAACACTAGAGCTAGGAATATAATTGAGAATATTTGACTTCATTGGTAACAGCTAAAACCCTCATAAACTCAAAAATAAGACAACATCACATATTAATAATCAAAATAAAACACACACCGAGAAAAGGAGAAAACTACTCACATGCTGAAAGATTGGATATGTCTGCAGAAACTGCACAAGGGATCCCCAAGTTTGAAAGAGATCCCCATATGATTCCACAAGGAAAATAGAGATGCAAGCTCATTGCTTGGGCAGCCTTGTTTTCTGCCAAGGCAGAAGGATCTTCAGGTAATCCACTATTTTCCATTGACGAATCTCCCAACATCCACACCAGTCACCTAAACTGATTATCTTGCAATACAAAAGTACCCTACATCACAGAAAAAGAAATCAACATGCAATCCACCCCCATGAGGAACCCTATCCAGATCTGAACTCATCATCCCAATGCAGATATTGACAAAACAAATCAAACTGTATGATTTTAGCTTCAAAATGGTGTTCTCAATGCACAAGGCTCCCGTGCACCCTGGGATCTGGAGAAAAGTCAGTCTCATTTTCTTTGTCTTTTTTCACTATTTCTGCAACTCTAACCGGGAACCACCCTTCTAAATTTGTAAAATGTGAGTTTTTGATCAGAGAAGTCACAGGCAACTCTTGAACCGGAAACTTACTCTATGATTTGTCTTCAAATTGTCTATCTGCTTCTTGAAAACCTCGGACCAGTAATCCTTGCAAATGAACTTTATTGCCTCTAGATGATCACTAAACCGCGGCCGCTCCATTGTATGCCTAACAAAATAGAGACAACACCTTAGATCCATTTCAGATTCTATTTCCCCTCTCCGCACTAAAACCTACAAAGGTAGGTCAAAGTTTTCTTGCCCTTTCCTACACTTTCTCAGCAACCAAACAGCTAAATAATCACCAAAGAATTCCATAAAAAAAAAAAAAATCACAATCTAAACCCTAACCTAAAATCAACATTCAGGTTCGAGGATATATACACGTGTATTCAGAAAAAAGGGAGAATTTGTAGATTGAAGCGAAAATGGAGGTGAATTTTGATAAGGTACCGTTTGGAGAGCTGGTGGCCGACCTGATAGCTGATGGCTTCGATCCAGCGAGCGGGGAGCGGCGAGCTCCGGTTTGTTGGCGTAGAACCGATTGCAGTACAAAGATACCATTTCCGCCAGCATGCTATCAATGCTACGCTCTGATAGTTCTCTTCCCATTCTCTTTCTCTGACTCTCTCCCTTTTTTTTAAAATTTTTTGGTCGTTTTTTCACCCAGAAAAATAGGATTCGAATCTTTATCCCTTTTTTATTACAACGTTTATGGATAAGTTGACCTGGGTAATCGGGTTGATAACGTGATTTTTGTTTGGTGGAATTGTGTAATGTATTGTTGAATTTTGGGCTTTGAGACTTGGAACGAATGGGCTCCAGGGAAATTAAGACTGGATCAATCCACACAAGATGGGCTGGATAGTCTGGTCCCTTGGGCCTCTTTTGTAATCCAATCCAATCCAAATTGAAATCGACAGGACCGTTTGATTTGGAACTGAAAACAAAATAATCTCACCCTATACCTTTAACATTGTTCGATGATATCTTTAAAAAGACAAAGTCGAAGGTTATATTTTTTAATGAATGCAGCTTTTGAAATTTATTGAATAAAATAAAATCATGTGGGGAGGGCAAATATATATATGTATTTGTATTATTAAGTGCTCTCTTTATTAATTAAAGACATAAGAATTTTTATTAATAGTATAGGTTATATGTATTTATTTTTTTAATATAATTTATTTATAATTTTATATTATAAATATTTATTTTATTATTTTTTATTTTAAATAGATATTATTTATTATGTATATTGTGACAGGTTCTAGGGGTGGGTGAGTTCGGCGGACATTGGGAAGGCACGGCGTTCGACGCCTTTCATGGCATGGGCCAATCGCAACGTGTTCGATGTGGGACCATCGTGATGAATGGTGGGTGATAGCTCACCAATAGTTATTACAATGTCGTAATGACAAATTACCGATAATAGAGGCAAATCATGCTTGTGAGGTGCTCTAACCGATTTGCCCTGACCACTTCTTCGGCCCACGCAATGTTTGTATCGGTTCGAAACTTTGCCACCTCAATTCATCTTCAAGGTATAGGAGTCTGTCATTAATTAATTAATTTAGGTGCAATTGGAACAACCTGACTAATTTGGTTTGATTCACCGGGTTTGTTTAGGGTTTGGGTATACAATTACCTTTGGCGAAAACTGTAACTAACCCAAACGTCTGTTACATACGAGGATATTGTTGTTTATCTACTTTTACATACGAGGATATACTTTTTTTATTAATATTTTATTTATTTTTTTTTCTCTTTTATAAGTATAATTTGTTATAAAAAACACTTACAAAGAAGAATTTAGATAGATGGTAAAAAAAGATGAAAAATTTTTGAGTTTTTGAACTGTTTAGGATTTTTTTTACGATGATTTGGCCCACTGGGAAGTAAAAATAAAATTTTGAACATTTTAAAAACGGTTTGAAATTTTTTATAGTAATTTTGTTTGAATTAGAAGTATGCTCCCGTATCAAAAACGGATTGTCAAGAAAACAAAATTGTTATGGCATTTAAGCTGGTCTGGACACGCAAGTTCCCTTTCAGCCAATCTGTGCTTCGCTCCACGGTTAAATGGACGACAACTTGGTGCCTCTTTCTCTCCCCTTTGTTATTTTTCCTTTTTGGTGTCCGATATCTAGCTTCGTGCTAATATTTTTTATTATCTTTGTCCCATTTTCTTAAATAATATAATAAATTAAAAAAATATAAAATAATTTTTTATATTTAATTTTATTTATATATAAAATTAAATAAAATATTATTATTTATTTTTTATTTTAAAATATAAATAATATATTTATATTTATATTTTTTAAAATTATAAATAAAATAATATTTTACATTTCTAATAATCAAAATTATATGTTATTAAAAATATAAATAAAATTAAAATTTAAAAAAAAAATTACATTTGTTCTCTTTATAATTTAATGTCTTACCCACACTTGATAAGCCCTTTATCAATTATAAATATTTTTACAAAATAATTTTTATAAAATAAAAAAAATTTGATAAAATTATAAATAAAAATAATTTGTAAAATAAATAAAAAAATAAAATAATTTAAAATACGTAAATTATATTATTTTCAATATTAAAATTTAAATTACACTGAAACATATACCTGAATAATAATAGTTTGTAAATATATTTAGATGACTAGAGTTGTTGACTTGTACCATATCAATTAGGTATATGATACAATATTGAAAGTGGATTCTCAAGAAAATAATAACGTTATTTATGGCGCCAAAGATGATTCAGGACACAAAAGTTTCTTTTCAGCCTTCCATTCCACGGCTTCTTGGACAACAATTTGGTACGTTCTCGCTCTCCCTCTCTTCCCCCTCTTCCCCCTTCTCTCTGTTTCTTCCCTTTTTTCTCGATTGATAAAGGCAAATGAACAAGTGGGCTACTACTGAATTAATGCATGTATATATACGTGCGTTTGCATATTTTGATTTTACAAGTTGTTACTTTCCCGAACGACAAATTGTAAAATTGACAGAGGTGGGGCAGAAAAAAAAAACAATAATTCACACATAGTTGTCGATATTCCCACAGCCGCCTTCTCTGAAGAGAAGTATATGGACTTGAATTATTTATCACTTTCCACAATTTTGCTATGATTTTCTAACCTACGCGTTCGCACACAATCGAGGAAATTGACAAGACAACTCAGGTGCATGCACTGTACTTTACTTTAATCGTAGAAAAATTATTATTGTGAAAATTGAAAAAAAAAAAATATTATAATAAATTTTAGGTAATTTTTTAATTTATAAATTAAAATTATTATATATTAATTTTTTTATTTATAAATTAAATAAATTTAATTTTTTTTATTTTTTTAAAAAAATCTTTAAATTTAATTTTTTTATATTTTTTATTTTAAAAAGATAATAATTTAATTTTAATTTTTTATAAAAAATTATATCTTTTAAATTTCTTTTACAAACTAAATTCATACCAACTTTTAACATTTAAAAAAATTTTGAAAAATAGTAAAAAAGTTATTCATCAATTATTTTTTAAAAAAATTAAATAAAATATATTTAAATTTTTATTAATTTATTTTTATAAAAATTATTATATTATAATATATATTTTTTATTATTACTAATTATTTTATAATTTTTTTCTTTTTATTTTTAATTATTTGGCGGGTTACAAATATAATATAAGAGACGAAAAGTTTTAATGTAAATTTTAATTATTTGTTAACTTTTAATTCTTTTTATTTACATTTAATTTTAAAATTATTATATTTTTATTTATCTAAATTCTAAATGATATAAAAGATATTTGTTATTAATTTTTATAAAATTAAATTGTAAAATTAAATATTTTTTTATATTAATTTTTATTATATTATTTAATATATATTTAAATATATAATTATTTTTTTAAATAATAATATAATAATTAAAATTTATTTTGATAATTAATATAATTTATATTAATATTTTTAAATATAACATATAGTCAATATAATATATATATATTATTTTAAATTTTTTAATTAAAAAAATGTCATTTTTAATTTTTATTTTTATTTTTTAATAAAAAAATCACTAAATTCATTTTTTTAAAAAATAAATGTATTGTAATTTTTAATTTTCTTAAAAAAAAAATAAGATTTAAAAATTTATTTTTAAATTTCACTTTTTATTTTCTTAAAAAATGTTTAAAATTTTATAATTTATGTATTTTTTCAAATAAAATATATTTAAAATACATCTTTTAATTAATATTATAAACTTATTCATTATATAAATTTAATATTAATATATATCAGTATTATATAAGGTAAAAAAAACTTTAACATTTCTTTCTTATGTCATGTGACTATATCTACTTAATTCACAAATTAAGGAAATTAAAAGAAAAAAATTTCTCCAAAATTTTTTTCTTTGAAAAAAATACTTAAAATTTATTTTTTAAAAAAAATATTAATTTAATTCTTTTATATTTCTCTTTTTTCTTATAAAAAAAAAATTATGTTATTGAATTTTTCTCAAAAAAAAAATTTATAATTTAAAAATATATTTATTTTTACCTCTTAAATAATAAAATTTTATTTAATTATTTTTTTAATAATTTAAAAACCTCAATTATTCCTTTTTTTTTTTCATATGATAACTTCTCCTCAATTAATAATTAAAAAAAAATTTCTATTAAATTTCTCTTTTTATTTTCTTGAAAAGAGAAAAGAAAATAATATTCAAAATTTTATTTTTTAATATATTTTTTTAATTTTTGAAAAAAAAAATAACTATTTTATTTTATTTTTATTTTTTTCCTATTTTTGGTATAAAGGAAAAAAATTATAACATTTAAGTTTATTTAGAAAGCAAAAAATTATTTACAATTTAACTATATATTAGTTTTCACTTCTTTAATAATAAAAATATATTTAACTTCATTTTAATAATATAAATTAATAAAAATATTACTTATAAATTCTTCTTTTTAAAAATTAAATAAAATTTTATTTAAATTTTTCTTAATTTATCTTATTATTATTGTAAGAAAAAATAATATAAGTTTTTTATTATTCTTTTAAAATTTTTTTCTGTCATTTAATTTTTCTATTAAAATTTAATAATTTTTTATTTAGATATAAGATTAAAAAGATTTATAAAATTAAGTATTTTAAATAATTTCTTTTTATAGTTAAAAAATATTCAATAAAAAGAAAAATAAAAGATTTTGATTATTTTATTATTTTTATTTTAATTTAAACTAATATTTTTATCTTATAATAATTAATCACTTTATAATTTAATAATAAATTTTTTATAATATCATAATATTTAACACTTTTTTTTAATTAACAATACATTCTAAATTAGGTCTTTCAAGTATATATTCATTTGATATCTTTTTGTATTTAAAAAAAGAGGGTTGTCTTTTATAAATATGGGTAAGATACTTATAATGTTTTTTCTAAATATTTTTTTAAATAATTTTTATAAAATTTAAATTGTGAAATATTTTTATTTTTAAAAAATTATTATAATTTATATTATTTTTAAAAATAATAATAATAAATAAATTATTATATAAATTAATTTTTAATTAAATTAATAATATTAATAACTAAATATATGAAATATAATAAGAAAATTAATAAATTTAATTTAAATTATAAAAATATTAAAATTTTAATTTTTTTACAAAATTTTCATATTAAAAATAAATATTAATTTTTGATATATAATTATATTATTATTATATTATTTATAATAATAAATATAATTAAATATCATATCACATTTAATTAAATTTATATTAACGTTGTCTAATAATATAAATTTATTCGGTAACCATTTAGTCCATAAAACATTGGATTCTCTGTTCACACGGCACGATGGCTTATCTCTCTCGCTTTCCCAGGAGACAATCTTCTCATAATTCCGCCGCAGACTCTACCTCCCCATTTCCACTACTCATTATCATCAGAAGTCAGCTAATCTGTCCAAGTTTCATCACAGTTGCTTCTCTCTCCCATTTGGCCAATTAAACACCATAGTATAAACAGCTACTCCTCCTCTCCTTTGCCTGCTCTCTATCTCATTTAGCTGGCTCTTTACCAATTACTATCAATCCTTTCCTGCTACCTCACTCTGTTTCTGCTACTGATACACCACTACTCTGTACGCCATCTATACCCACCAAACCGACACACTTCAACCTATTTCTGTCCATTGACCTTCCTTCATTTTGTTACTCTTTAAATCGCCTTTCAATCCTATTTCCTTACTTTCCTATTTTATGCTTTCCTTTGCTATCAGTGTCTTCCCTTCTACTTCTGTGTGTTTGTCCAACGATTACCATTGCATATCCTGTCCTGTTGACATATTTCCCGTTTTCAAATAATTTACATCGGTTTCACAAGAAAATAAATCAATAAAAAAAATAAAAACAGGTCAGAAGCAAACAATGGCTGTGGAAATCAGTCTTAATTTAGTTAATACCGTTCTGGAGCACACTATCGGCCCTGTTATACGGCATGCCGGTTATGCTTTTCGCTGCGCCAAGAAGGTTACAGAGCTCAAGAAGCAGGTTGAGAACCTGAGGGCTACAAGTGCGAGTTTGAGGAACTCTGTTGCAGAAGCTAAAAGGAGGGGGGATCAGATCCAGCCTACCGTTGAAAAGTGGCTGACTGATGCGGAGAAGGCCGTTCAAGAGGCTGGGGAGCTTACTGAAGGCGGTGAAGAAGAGGCAAAGAAGAGGTGTTTTGCTGGGTGGAGTCCCAACTTAAAGAACCGCTATCAGCTTGGCAAGAAAGCAGCCAAGGAAGCTTTGGCTATTCAAGATCTGGAGAATAAAGGCAATTTTAATGCAACTCAAATATCCTACCGTGCCCCTCCACGACAGATAGTTTCTTCATCCGTTCATGGTTTCGAGGACTTGCCTTCGAGAGCTTCCATTTTCCAAGAAGTTATGGATGCACTATCAGATGCCAACGTCAACATGATAGGTGTCTACGGCATGCCCGGAGCGGGTAAGACCACTCTGGCGAAGGAAGTCCACAAGCAAGCAGACGAAGGGAACTTGTTCAATGTCGTGGTTATGGCAACTGTATCTGTAAAACCAGACCTCCAAAATATTCAAAATAAAATTGCAGCCATGCTGGGTTTGGAACTTGAGGAGAAGACCGTAGATGTAAGAGCATATCGAATACGCCAGCGGTTGTTGAAGGAGAAAAAGGTCCTTATAATTTTGGACGATCTTTGGGAAAAATCTGAATTGGAAAAATTGGGAATTCCTTTAACGGATGAGAAAAATAATCTCATGGGATGCAAACTATTATTGACCTCGAGAAATCGGGATCTGTTACGTGATATGGGAGCGAAGAAAGAGTTTGAGCTTAAAGATTTACCAATTGAGGAGGCACGCACTTTATTCCTGACAACGGTGGGTGACCTCAAAGATCCAACACTGAAATCCATAGCAAGGGAAGTGGCCGACAAGTGTGCAGGTTTGCCTCTGTTGCTTGTTACGGTCGCCAGTGCATTGAAAAATAAGGCGTTCGAAATATGGAAGGATGCTTTGACTCGACTCTCTGCGTCAAAAGACGAGAAAAAAGTTTTCTCTGCTCTGGAGTTGAGTTATGATCAATTACCTGATGAAGAAGTCAAGGTATTTTTCTTGCTCTTTTGCCTGTTTGAGTATACTGATATTCCTATCCTATGCTTGGTGAAGTACAGCATGGGCCTGGGTCGACTTAAAGACGTAAAGACGGTGGACGAAGCTAGAAATAGAGTCCAGAAATTGATCGACGACCTCAGAGCCCGATGCTTGTTGTTAGACAGTGAAATGGATGGACATGTCAAAATACATGATGCTGTTCAAGACTTTGCTGGCAAGATTGCATTAAGAGATCAATTTGCATTTACGAAGGATGGTGATATATCGGAGGAGTTTCCAAGAATTGATATTAAAAGTCACAGTATAATTAATCTGGCAGGCTGTGACGTTTTTGACTTTCCTAAGATGATGTTGCGATGCCCTGAGACAGTGTTGTTTATCTTATACCCGAAAGATCCTTCCTTTCCGATCCCTGATTCATCTTTTGAAGGGATAACGAAGCTCAGAGCGCTAGATTTCACAGAAGTGCATTTCTCGTCTCTTCCTCTATCACTGGGCTCCCTAACAAGCCTTTGTACCTTGTGTTTGGAATTCTGCAGATTGGAGGACATATCTGTGATTACGCAGCTGAAGAATCTTGAAATCCTGAGCCTTTGGGGCTCTCAAATTGTTGTTTTGCCAAGAGATATGGGACGATTGACTCGATTAAAGTTGTTAGATTTGACAGATTGTTCCGAACTCGAATTCATTCCAGAAAATGTCTTGTCACAGTTATCCATGTTAGAAGAACTGCTCATGGGCAACAGCTTTGTTAACTGGGAGATCAAACGGCCCGATAATCAAAGTAATGCAAGTCTTTCTGAATTGGAGCATTTGTCTCGCCTAACAAATTTGGAAATTCACGTTCCAGATGCCAAGAAACTACCAATGAGGCTATTTTCTAAGAAATTGGAAAGATACAAGATATTCATTGGAGATAAGTGGGACTGGGATGGCAAATATCAAACTTCAAGAACATTAAAGCTCAAGCTGGATACAAGCATCCACTCGAAGCATTGGGTGAAGACCTTATTGAACGACGTCGAAGATCTTCATTTGGATGAAGTGAAGGAAATTGACAATGTACTGTATGATCTAGACATTGAAGGATTTCAGCGGTTAAAGCATCTCCATGTCCAAAACAGCGGAGGGATTCGACACATAATGCACTCACAAAGGCCGGTGCATCTTGGTGCCTTTCCTGTCTTACAGTCCTTGATTCTGCACAATCTGGTAAACCTAGACAAGATTTCCCTGGGAAATCTTATGGCTGGGGATTTGTGTGAATTAAGAATTGCAATAGTCAAAGGTTGCAACAGATTGAAGAATCTCTTCCCGTTTTCGACGGTTAGAAGAAACCTTCAACAGCTTCGTGAAATGGAAATAATGGACTGCAGTGATATGGAAGTGCTATTTGCTGATGAAAGTGAAGAAGAAGAAGGGGATGATAAGAATGAAGTGGTGGAGTTCACTCAATTACATTCCTTGAAACTAGGCCTGCCACAGCTCCGAAGCTTTTGCTCAAAAGTACAAGGGTCTCCTGCATCCACATCCACGTCTCATTCAAGACAAAATCAATCCGTAAGTGATCCACTGGTCATGGAAATTGTACCAGGAAGTGATACTTCATTTCCCATATTTAATGGAAAGGTACGATCTTACTCTACTCTCCTGGGCACAAATCACATTCTAGTTCTATATTTTATCTGGTTTTTTGTTTGTGGCTGGGCCAAGATGGATCGTTTGGGCCACAAACTTGGATTTTCTCGTGTTGAAACAGTTGAGAATTTAATACTATTATTTAATATTTAATTTAATTTAATATAAGAAAAAAATATGAAATTTTAATATCATACTTTATAAAATGAAAAATTAATATTTTTGAATGTTTAAATTATGTATTCACGTTTATGGTATGAAAATAGTGCAACTCACTAAATTCAATAATTTTTAAGGTAATATAGATTTATTTTTTTGTTTTTGACATATATAAAAAAATTAATCATTGAAATGAAATATGTGGTTGTAGATTGTTTTCCCAAATTTGAAAGAGCTGAAATTGTCCTCAGTCACTGCGGATAAGATATGGCACAGCCAATTTGCAGATCAGCATTCCTTCTGCAAATTATCAAGCTTGACTGTAGAGGCTTGCAGGAATCTTAATTATCTATTTACATTATCGACGCTCAAAAGTCTTGCACGACTCCAAAAACTTGAGATATGTGACTGCAAGGTAATGGAAGCTGTGATAGCTACACAAGGGAAAACTATAGACAAGACTCCGGTTCCTAATCTAGAATTCCTGAAGCTCAAAGGTCTTCCAAAGCTCAGCACATTCTGCATTGGTGGCTTAGTGGAATTCCCCTGCTTGAAAGAGCTGTGGATAGAGGATTGTCTTGAATTGAAGTCATTTATCTCCAATCCTGTTGCTGTCAATACAGGATCCAACTTAGCTCTATTTGATGAGAAGGTGTGGCGCTTTTCTTTGTCATAAACTTCTATTATTTTATGGCTTCTATAAAAGTGTCTATTTTTAAGTTGGAGCAAAAATCATAATTCGGTACCTAAACATATCAAATGGTTCTGATTTGGTCCCACGTTTAATTTTGTTTTAATTTCCTCGTTGATAGCACTATAAAAGGAAAAGTAACTGACACCAAAATCTCATATTCCAACCAACTAGGTGAACCTTGTTGGGCCACAAAAGCAAAGCTCTATGGGAAGGTTTGAGATTCATATACCAGTTTCCTAAAATTCTCAATATGTATATTTTAATACCAACGTAATAAAATAAAATGTCTCATTTTTCTCTAAAAAGAGTGAAATATAATAGTGCTCGTGATAATTCTTTGGATTCTAAATTTGGTTTCATGTTTGTGTCCAAGTGTCCAATTCAGTTTTGAGGTATTCTTAGACGCTTGTTTTCTACATTCCTTACAGGTTGCATTCCCGAAATTGGAGGAATTGCGGATCATCAATATGGATGGGTTAAAGATGATATGGCATGACGAGCTTCCCGAGTCTTCCTTTTCCAAACTTAAATCTTTGATTATAAAGCATGCAGAGGAACTGCTGAATATTTTCCCATCCAATATGCCGATGAGCACGTTTCTCAATCTAGAGAATCTGGAGTTGAATGGCTGCGCCTTACTAGAAGAGGTGTTTAACCTTCAACCCCGAGCATTGACAAATTCCAGAACACCAGGATTGGCAGCTAGTCTATTGAGGACGTTGACGATACAAAATCTGCAAAATTTGAAGCACATATGGAATACGCATTCCCAAGAAAGGGTCTTCTTTAACAATCTACAAGTAGTGGATGTGTTTGGTTGCCCAAATCTGAAAAGAGTTTTTCCAGCCTTCATTGCGACGGGTCTTCTGCAGCTTGAAAATCTTGTTCTAAAAAATTGTGGATTTGAGGAAATTATTGAGAGAGATGAGGGGACAAAAGCGAGGTTTGAATTTCCTAAATTGACCACGCTAATCCTTTATAATTTAGGGAAACTGAAGACACTCTACCCAGGAACGCATATATCTGAATGGCCGATGTTGAAAAGATTAGATGTTCATGCCTGTGGCAACGTGGAAATGTTTGCTTCAGAAAATGGATGCTTCCATGAAAACAGCCGAGGAAGCCGATTGGGTAGTCCCCTCAAACAGCCCTTTTTCTCCGTTGAGAAGGTATTGGTTTCAATTTATGTGTGTCCACCGTTAATTCATAGTTATGTTAATATAATATATGATTCATATCTTGAGTTTCGTTTAACAGTGTAAGTTTTTAGATAAAATGGCTTTTTAACAAATATCCATAGAATTGAACTGTTTCAATCAAGAAAACATCTAAAAATATGTTTAATGATTTCTGCCCTCCTTATCAGTAGTGTAACAAATAATTGTGTTAATGCATAGGAATAGTATGCTGTTTGGTAAGGAAAAACTTGTTTTACATCACAAGTTGCATTATTAGAATGATCGATTATTTTGAAGTGGCAACGGGGAATAACATTTATTGTAACCATGAGATGATTTTTTTTTTTTTTTTAAATATATAATGTTGTCAAAATTTTGTTCAAAAAATGTCAAAGTTGAGATAAAAGATTGCATTAAAAGATTTGAGATATTTTTCCATTTTTCTTTGAGATCCTTTTTCTACAAACAGAAAAAGAAAGGTCAGATTTTTATTGTATGGTAGTGAAAACTAAAATATAGTAGAAAATTTTGGTAGGAAGGCAGCATGAAATGTTGAAATTTCAATAATAAGCTATTGCCTACCACAAAATTCTATGTTTGATTAATGATGTTCAATTTATACAAATTATACCAACTTTTACATTCTATTCATAATTAGTTTCATTAACAAATGGTTGTTCATGAAGGTGGCAAACAAGCAGGTTGGGGCAAATTTGGATCAGGTTGTTTAGGATATTAGATCATTCATCATTGGATATATTGGATTCTAAGTTCATCAGGTTTCGGGTATATGGAGTTTTGAGCACATTGCTTCTCAGATTCATTGGATCGGGAAGTTTTGCCCCTTATAGTTGTTCATTTAATTATAACAGATTCTATTTCAATATTGATCGAGTGAACAAGCTCAGTGGCATTTTTTTTTTACACCTACGATACAAAGAAACGTCAAAATCCAATCTTACGACTACGCTGCTTGATTGGTCTGTAGGTCATTCCCAACTTGGAAGAATTGACATTGACTGGTAAGGACGCACAAATGATACGAGACAGCCAATTTCCAGCAAACTTATTTGGTAAAGTGAGGAGTCTCCATTTGCAACGCTTTGATGCGAAGTCAGCGTCATTTCTATTCACTCTCCTCCGAAGATTCCACAATTTGGAAACACTTGAAATAGTGAATAATTGGCTTGAGGAGATGTTTTCCTGTGAAGGACCTGTCAGTTGCGAGAATCATAGGAGTACGGCTGTCAGGATTCAACACATTAGGCTATATTTTCTTTACAATCTGAAGAGTGTATGGAAACAGGATTGCCAACTGGAACAGATGTTCAAACATATTAAGACTCTTGAAATATGGGGATGTGGCAGTTTGATAAGTTTGGGGCCTTCCGTTTCGTCCTTGGGAAATCTGTCCCATCTGGATGTATGGAAATGTGAAGGTTTATTGAATCTGATAACATCCTCAACAGCCCAATATATGAGGCATCTCACAAAATTGAGAATAAGGGAATGCGATATGGTGGAGGAAGTAGTGGCAGGAGGGGAAGATGGCAGAGAAGATCAGATCACCTGGGATAATTTGAAAAGTTTGGAACTCCGTTGTTTGGCAAGCCTCACTTGCTTCTCCTGTGCAAATCACACCTTCAAATTTCCATATTTGGAGGAAGTAATCGTAACACAATGCCCCAAGATGAATGCTTTCTCAGGAGGAGTCTCGATCACACCAAAGCTCAAGAGAGTAAAACTGGCAGTAGGAGATGCCAAAGAGTGTTGGAAGGGTGATCTCAACACCACCATAAAACAGTTGTGTGCAGAACTGGTAAGCGTCATCACTGAATCCTATTTTGGCTACTAGATAGTGCTTATTGTCCTGTTTTCTTTTTTTTTTTTAAGCATATTTAATTTGAGGAACGAGCCAAAATATTTGGTTTTTCCAGGTTGGACTTCATGGCATAGAGCGTCTGAAGCTCTCAGATTTTCTCGAGTTGAAAGAAACTTGGCATAAGGAACATTTTCCGGCCAATTTCCTTTCCGATTTGAGGTCTCTCGTGGTGGACGAACGTGGACAGAACTGCAATGCTGTCCCATCCTATTTATTACGGTCCTTGGACAAGTTGGCAGAGCTTGAGGTGAAAAATTGTGATTTAGTTGAAAAAGTATTTGATCTCACTCTGCCCAATGCTGCTGACGGGCAAATCGGGACACTGCCCAAGCTAAACATATTACAATTGACTGACCTACCAAGTTTGAAGCAATTGTGGAAGGAGGAGCCTGAAGGGGTGTTTCACCTCAGAAACCTTCGAGTGCTCAAAATACACAACCGTAGCACTTTGGCACACCTATTCACTCCAATCACGTGCCTGAGCCTCGTGCGGCTCCGGAAGCTGGAGGTAAAAAACTGTCCTCTAATTAAGGAAATCATCACAAGTGGAGCAGCATCGGGAGAAACATCAGGAGAAACAGTTGATAACATCATGCTTCGGCTGTTGAACTCTGTTTCCCTCGAGTGTTTGCCCAACTTGACTAGCTTCTACTCTGGAAGTGGGGCCCGTTCAATGTCCTTCCTTAAAAATCATCGCTATCATCGAGTGTTCAAGTACATTCTCATCCACATTTTTGAATGAACCTCCACCATTCAATACTAACGGAGTTACACAGACCAAGGTCAGCCTTCTCATATGCCCTTTTTCGTTCTTGTCGTCATTCTTGCTAGGATGACGCGCCTTGCGTTGTTCATGCAAAAATTGAATGACATCGGCCACAATGCATGGTTGATGTTTAAGATATTATAATAATTTAGTAATCATTATTTGATATATTTAGCTCTATTAATAATAATTTTTTGTATTATTAGAATAAAAAAAATGTACATAATATAACAAGGACTAAAAAACGAGCTGATACATTCACCAAGCATTTGGTGGCTCAGTTCTATAAGAAATCTATGGAGCTCGTTCATTTATATAAATGAGCAACATTTAAGCCTAATTTCAAAACTCCTTTAATAAGGAGCCAAACCTGAAAATAGACAAATTGGACTAGTTTAGGCTCATGAACAACTCGATTAAAAGCTTTTAGTTATTAAAAAATTTCATGTATTCTGTTATTAGAATAAGTTTGTGAGACTCATTTTTAAATTTATGTGATATATGTTTATATTTATATAGTTGAATTAATTTTTTATTTTTTAATTAATTAATCTTATTTAAAATAAATTTTTTGTTATTTTAATTTTATTTATAATGATAATTTTTAAAATTTTAATTATTCTTATAAATATAATAAAATTAAAAAAATAATTTTAAAAAAACTCGCAAACTTATCCGATAATAATAAATTTAATTTGAATTTGATAAATTATTAAAATATTGATTATATATTAAAATCCAATAGACACTTAATCTTATTTTTAAAATCATTTATTTAATGATTTAAGTTTAAACACTATAAAACTTGATTTGCTTGCA
The DNA here is from genome assembly GCA_037832385.1 of Rhizophora apiculata. NCBI lineage: Eukaryota > Viridiplantae > Streptophyta > Magnoliopsida > Malpighiales > Rhizophoraceae > Rhizophora > Rhizophora apiculata. Next base: position 1,721,824 of record CM075427.1, read on the forward strand.
GCTCTAAATATTTGTTTAATGACTATTTAATGACAATTTTTTTCTAATAGATAGTTTTATTAATAATAATTCTTAGTATAATAAAATATATATATGTAGGGTACATTTGTAAGACTATTGTAAGAGAAAAAAGAACATGAAATTTTTATATCATATAAATTTTTAAAATATAAGGCATGGTATTTTTGAAGGCATTGATAGTTATTCACCTTTTTTTTGTTTTGTTACATTATATTGGTCTCTTTAAAAGAATGCAATTCACCATATTCGATAATTTGTAGGTTGCCAGAGATTTCTCCTCACAAAATCTTTTTTTACATGTATATGCAATAAAATAATGGGTAAAACCAAAATTGTGGTTGCAGATTGTTTTTCCAAATTTAAAAGAGCTGAAATTGTCCTCAATCAGTGCGGATAAGATATGGCACAACCAATTTGCAGATTGGCATTCTTTCTGCAAATTAACAAGCTTGACTGTGGAGGCTTGCGGGAATCTTAATTATCTATTCACATCATTGACGCTCAAAAGTCTTGCACAACTCCAAAAACTTGAGATATGTGACTGCAAGTTAATGGAAGAAGTGATAGCTAGAGAAGGGGAAATTATAGGCAAGATGGCATTTCCTAATCTAGACTTCTAAAGCTCAAAGGTCTTCCCAAGGTCAGCACATTTTGCATTGGTGACTTAATAGAATTCCCCTCCTTGAAAGAGCTGTGGATAGAGGATTGTCTTGAGTTAAAAGCATTTATCTCCAATCCTGTTGCCGTCAGTACAAGATCCAACTTAGCCCTGTTTGACGAAAAGGTGTGGTGCTCTTCTTTGTCTTAAACTTCTATTACTTCACGGCTTCTACGAGTGTGTCCATTTTTAGGTTGGAGAAAAATAATCTAATTTGTTCCCCAAACGTATCAAATGATTCTGATTTGGCCCCACCGTTAATTTCAAATACCACTTCCCTTAAATTCTCAAAAAGCCTCCTTTTTTTCCCTGGAAGAAAGACAGAGAAATCGTTCCATGTTAATTCTTGGGATTTTAAATTTGGCTTCATGTTTGTGTCCAATTCAGTTTTGAGGTATTCTTAGATGCTTGATTTCTAAATTTCTTGCAGGTCACATTCCCGAAATTGGAAATATTGAGGATTGTCAATATGGGTGGGTTAAGGATGATATGGCATGACGAACTTCACGAGTCTTCCTTTCGCAAACTGAACTCTATGATTGTAGAACATGCTGAAGAACTGCTGAATATTTTTTCATCCAATATGCTGATGAGTAGGCTCCTCAATCTGGAGAATCTGGAGTTGAATGATTGTGCCTTACTAGAAGAGGTGTTTAACCTTCAACCTCTAGCATTGATAAATTCCAGAACACAAGGATCAACCGCTAGTCGATTGAGGACGGTGAAGTTAGAAAATCTGACAAAGTTGAAGCACATCTGGGATAAGAATCCCCAAGAAGGAGAATTCATCTCCTTTAACGATCTACAAGTAGTGGATGCTTACAAATGCCCAAATCTGAAAAACGTTTTTCCCGCCTTCATTGCCAAGCATCTTCTGCAGCTTGAAATTCTTGAGATAAAAAATTGTGGGATTGAGGAAATTATTGAGAGATATGAGGGGACAGAAGCAATTGCTAGGTTTGAATTTCCTAAATTGACCACCCTAAAGCTTTATAATTTAAGGCAACTTACGACACTCTACTCAGGGATGCATACTTCGGAACGGCCAATGTCGAAATGCTTAGATGTTTTTGGTTGTCGCAACATGGAAGCGTTTACTTCAGAGAGTGGGGGCGTTCAAGAAACCTGCCGGGGAAGCCAACTGGATAATCCCTTCAACAACCCTTCTTTTCGGTTGAGAAGGTACGGGCATCGACTCCAAGTCCATAGTCAACATATTTTGACTCCAAGTCCATAGTCAACATATTTTTCATAGAGTTAAACTGTTTTAATTAAGAAATCATCTAAAAATATCTGTAACTAATATGTGTTAACTATAGCAACATTACACTATTTAGTAATAAATTTTCAAGACAAAATTTATTTTCAAATATAACTTATTTTATTAAAATAAATAATTATTTTGTCTTAATAATAATAAAATAATAATATTAATTATAATTATAAGATTTTTTTTAAATTGTATAATATTTTTAATTTTTTATTTTTAATTAAAAAATTTTAAAATTGATATAAATGACACTTAAAAATAAAATAATATTAAAAAATTTATTATTTTTTCTTTAATAATATGTTTTTATAAATAAAAAAAATTTAAAATTATATTTTATGATAAAAATATTTTTAATATAATAAAAAAATAATATTTAAATATTTAAATATTATTAATTAATTATGATATACCTCAAGATTGCATCTAATTAATTATGTTAAATTTATATCAAAATTTTGCTTAAATTCCTGCGGTATTTATAGTAAGTGTTGATGTGTTGTATTAACAAATAGTTGTTCGTTTGGTTGAAACAGGATTCAGGGAGTTCAGCCCAGGGCAAGAATCAACCAAATATGTAGAATAGACAGGGAAGGTAGTTGTTTCCACTCCTCTTCTGTCGCTCTCATCTCTGCCTTTCATCCACATCGATACCCCCGATCTCTTTTCCCACTCGTTAGGGCAGCGGATGGAGAGGCAAAAGCTCCATTTTAGGCTGTTTTCCGAATCGTGTGCCGAAGCAAGGTAGTTTCTTTTTTCAGGGAGCTAGGCAGGGAAGAGCCTTTCAGGCTGAAGAAGAAGAAAATACAATGCCATTCCGTTTATTTTTCCTTGCATTGAGAGGGAAATGCCAAAATGCAATCTTACAAAAGCTTTGTGGTGCTTGATTGTCCAACAGGTCATTCCCAATTTGGAAGAATTGACATTGACCAGTAAGGACGCACAAATGATACATGATGCCCAATTTTCGGCAAACATTTTCGATAAGGGGGAGATTCTCCATTTGCCAGAGTTCGACGAGAAGAGAGCGTCATTTCTTTTCCCTCTCCTCCGAAGATTCCCCAATTTGAAAGAACCAGAAATAATTAATAATGTGCTCGGGGAGATATTTTCCTGTGAAGGATCTGTCAGTGGGGAGAATCAAGGGAGTATTGTTACTAGGATTCGACACATGAGGCTAGATTTTCTTTACAATATGAAGAGCATTTGTAGAGGGGATTGCCAACTGGAACATATGTTGGAAGACCTTAAAGAATCTAAACGTATGGAGGTGTGACAGCTTGCTCAGTTTGGCGAATTCAGTTGCATCCTTTGGAAATCTCTCCCATCTGGATGTATGGAGATGTAAAGGTTTATTGAATCTGGTCACTTCCTCGACAGCCCAACATATGAGGCAGCTCACAAAATTGAGCATAAGGGAGTGCGATATGGTGGAGGAAATAGTGGCAGGAGAGGAAGATGGGCAGAGATGACCAGATCACCTGGGACAATTTGAAAAGTTTGGAACTCCGTTGTTTCAAAAGCCTCACTTGCTTCTCCTCTGCATATCACACCTTCCAATTTCCATCTTTGGAGGAAGTAATTGTACTAGGATGCCGCAAGATGAATAATTTCTCAGGAGGGGTGTCAATCACATGGAAGCTGAAGAGAGTAAAACTGGCATCTGGAGATGACAAAGGGCGTTGGGAGGGCGATCTCAACACCACCATACAACAGTTGTGCGCAGAACTGGTTAGCGTCTATTCCTGAATCCTGTTTTGGCTTCAAAATAGTGCTTATTGTCATGTTTCTTTTTTCTTTTATCACATTTAATTTGACGAACAAGCCATAATATTTCCATTTTCTTCCTGAACTGAACTTGATTTCACAACGGTTTTTACAGGATGTTGCAAGTGAACAAGAGTGTTGAGCCATTCATCATACACAAAGGCATTATGGCCGGTCTTGGCTGTAAATCTAGATAGATGCAAAAACTCGCATTTGTTTAACTAAAGCAATGGACCAAATTATTTTACTTCCCCACTTGTAGTCTTCTTTTTTGTACAAACTTTTTAATTCGTTCATTCCACATGTTCCTATGCACACTGGCTTGTAATATACCAAATCTACCAATTAATCAACTAGCAACACTTCGAACCATACATCTGTGGCATCCACCGAATTTGAAGCATGTGTAGAAGAACAATTCCCTAGGAACCTTTTCCTTTGAAATTCTCCGTCTCGAAGTCTAAATGGCTCTTTCTACAGCTGGAATTCTTTTATAACGACGGTTTGTCGAGATGGAGGAGATTGCTTCAAAGGAAGGAGGGGAAAATGTTCTTGAGCTTCCTCCCTGGAAACTCCCAGAACTAAGGAGATTCCGTCGTGGAATGTATACTGCAAAACACTATCCCAATGTTTAGCCCATTTATTTCCTTCTATCAATGATGAGAAGGCCTTTGGGGTGACGGCCTACAAAATATTAAGTACATTGGGGAGAGATAAGAGAAAAAAAATAGAAAAAAGAACGAAGAAGAATAAAACAAACTTAAGCATGAGGTATTAACTTGAAAAGTTAATGATTCTTAGAACTATAGCAGCCCATGCCATAATATATAGAAAATAAAAGTTACGAAAACCATTTCCACAAATCAGGCATGCCGTCAACATAAAGAAATGAGGAGTGGAAGATATAGAACAGTACACAAAAAGCTTCCCTTGCTAAACCTGGCAAGATATTTCACAATGTAAAAATTCTTAGAACTTAAATCCCTTCCGCCAAACTAATATGCTAAAGCAATGTTTGGAAGGAATATTTACATTATGTCTCTGCTTTTCCTGTTAAATATTAAGGCACGGCAAACTAAAATGTAGTAGCAAACCCAAAACCAATTTTCTTCTTGGGGGCAAGCCCAATCTTTAATTCATCCACCCCAAATTTCCAAGATCAATTCAAGGGATATTCATCAAATGTCTTTAAAGTAGAAATTAAACTCGAAACGAATCACTGAATTGGGAAAAGTAGCCCCAAGCCAGACAAGCCCCAAATCAAATCCCAACGGATTAACAATAAAAAGTCGCGCATTCAGATTACACTGGCTTTGTGTATTATTGAGTTCATTGTTGTAACCTATTGTATTCTTTTGCTACTTTGGCAATAAAATCTTCACTTATCCAAAGAAAAAAGGAGAAAATGCAATTCCGTAATGCCCCGACAAAAACAAAAGGGAAACATCAAACCTTTTGCTCTTTATTAACACAACCGACTAATCAACCAACCAACCATATTTATTGATACACAGGCTGATGCAGCGAAGACCGACAAAAAAAAAAAAGCAAATTGACAGCCATCAAATACAGTTACAGGGAAGATACCAGTCCAATGTGAATGCCGGTGAAGGTCACCTACAAGAAAGGCCTAAGCTTGCGTCCTACATTTATAGAAACCTCATAATTCACACGCAGAAATGCGCACCTGTTTGTATACCCAACAGCCAAAGCAAAAAACAAAAGACAAAGAAAAGGTTAAATTAAAACAATTTCAATGGCATGAAGAAACTATTTTTTGTTTGAATTTTCAAAATAAAAAGAAAGGAAAAATTATGACACTTGGAATTTGAACCCAAGAGGTGTGTGTGGGCAAAGATGTAACCATTGGTCTAAACTTTCAAACAAAAAATAAAATAAAGTTGCATCCATAACATTCAAACTCATAACCTTTCAAATGAATAGTCAAATTGTTAACCACTAGACTAGAGGTGTTGGTTGGCAAAAGGTCACCACCATGTCTATAAATATCACAGACCCATCATTTGTTTCTTCCTTATTCTCTTGGTTTCTCCATCTCCATATCAAGGATTCGTTTATCTATATTATTGTTGTAGAAATATTATAAAGATTCTTAAGAGTAATTCTGAAAATACAATAACTTTTCAGGGGCTTGATTTTAGTAATGCAACTTGCAATCAAATGTACTTCATTTTATCCTGTGAGGAAATTCGTGTAAACCTTTATTGCATATTAGTGAGGGTGAATTTTGCCTTAAGGAGAGTGACATTGGATACACGACTTAAAACAATTATCTTTCACATTCCCAGATAGTTAAGAGGTTTGCATCAACATTCTTAAGGTAAAATTTTGGTTCGTGATTGGAATGATGAAAGATTTTGCTTCTGACATTATGAAAGAATTAAGTAAGTCCTAACATGATATGTTTTCTTCTCAATTGTGTGATAACATGAAATACTAAATCCATGATATTACTCATGTATTAATAAATTAATGTTTTCCATGTGGCATCAAACTATGGCTTAAGAATTCATCATTTTCCGTTAAAAGCTTAATATATGTCTTGAAGCATAAAGCTAAATTGGGTTTATCTACGTGAGATATGTAATTATACATTCAAAGTTTCTTGTATTCTTTATATTTTTGGGATGCCATTGTTTATATGTTTTGTTCTTGTATAAGAAATCATTGTGTTTAATGGACATCATAGGCTAAAGAAGAAAACTTCAAGGAATTATAAATTCCCATTATAGGTGTTCCATCCTTATGTTATGACGTCTCTTGTGCATAAAGGGTCTTGCGTTCTCTTGTGTTGTGTTTGGCAGCTTAGAGAGATGCCGCTTATGTGCCAGAGGAAATTATTACATAAAATATATATATATATAATATGCATGAGGTGCCTTTGTTAGTGCATGAAAACTTTTCATACACCAGGAAAACACTTGCTTATGTGATTAAAATAATAATTATAATAATAGTTATTAATTATTTCTTTGTTAAGTAAAGGCTTAGGAATTTTAAATTACTTTTATACCAATGGCTACATGATGCTAAAGAATTCTGCCGCAAATAAAGAATTGGAATTCATGCCCCTTTTTATTAAATGCGCATTAGAGCAGGCCAACTGTTAGGCCAATTGTGCCATAGGTTAGTTGTAACATTTGTCAAAAAACTAAAAGAAAAAGGGTTGTCGTTGCTTGTGCATGATAACTCATGCCAATGGGAAAGGTTGCTTGTGCAACAAGGGAAAGGAAGATAAAGGGCTATGTCTTGTTAGGAAAAAAAAATCTCGGTGGCCTAATTATATTTGAATAAAAAAAACTAATATAGGTAATTATATTTTTCAATCTAACCATCATTTCAATTTAAATTTATTTTATATTAATTATGCAATTTAAATCATAAATCAGTCAATATTTATAAAAAATTAAAAATGATATTTTTTAATGTAAAAACTTAGATTTTAATAGTAATTTAAATCAAATCAAATATTATTCAAATTTATAATCTTTTATTGTTATTTTTTCAATTTTAGTAAAAATTTACTCTAAATTCATAAAAAATATAATAGATACTATTTGAATAAAAAAATAAATTGAGTAATTCATTTTATATTCTAATCATTATTAAATTTATTGTCTTTTTGCATAATTTACATAATTTAAATATTAAGTTATCAATATTTATGAAAAAGTAAAAAACAATATTTTATTTAATTGAGAGTAATAATGATTTAATCAAATCATAATACTAAGGTTACTACTGAGCAATCTAACATTTGTTTATATAAAAGACCAATTATTAAGTAACCATGTGAACCAATTGTATAGGGTATGAGAATGAACATGGGTATAGGATTATTGATTAAGAAACCTTATTATATTTATCATTTCAGTTTAAGTAATCTAATGACCATATTAATCCCTATACAGAACCAACTTACATAATGGGTTTGGTAATAATCAATGACCAATTCTAATGTGTTAATATCTTTAAAGCCTTTGTGGTCTGTAACATTTAATCTGAGCATTGATGATTTGTTAATTATTTGTTGCCATAGTTTAGTTTATTTTAATCATTCATTAAATATTCAATTGGTAATAACGGTCACCGATTGACATTAGATTAATCAGACTTTATGGTTACTTAATTAACATTTAAGCAAGTACTTTGAAAGTAACCAGTAATTCATGATCAAATGAGCTAAACAAAACCACTTTTTCAATTATGCTAGAATAGGTTAGAATCAACCTTTTATCAATGTATCAAGTAACATTTGACTAATTGATTTTAAGTAATTTGAATGTTGAGTAACTACATTACATTTAATGATCATTTTATCGACCATGAATATAACTAATTTAAAAGTTTATTTGAGTAATTACCTATTCTATTCTAAACTATGAATTAGTTGAAATTATTTTATTAAATGGAATCTTATATTAATTAGTAATCCTTGAAGAATATTGTAAGTAATCATCTAGACATTAAGTAATTCAATAATATTGAGCATGAATATTCAATGGTAAACTGATGGTTTAGGTTATTCAATTAGCCCACTAATTAAATTTGTTAATCATTAACATTGTAATAAGGTGCTAATCAATGGTAAAGTAAAAATCCAAGTTGAGTCAAATTGAATCGGTTGATTTACCATAGGGGTAATTGTAATATAGATTATAGAGGATTATGTCGAAATAGGTTATTGGTTGATTTACCCTATTGTTATGCTTTAACCAATAAGGTAGCCAAATATTGTTAGTTATTCCAAAACAATTACCAATTATCCCAATTTAAGCCTACTCTATTTAGGATGCAACATTGGTTATTATCATTTGGATTGATTTATGAATATGTCTACAAACTTAATATGGGTTATTACCACCCCATGGATTGGTTGTTACCATTAGTCATCCCAACCAATATTTATACGCTAGAATAGCCATGGTTAATTGTTACCCAAACCAAGAGATTCAATTTAATTTTGGATGACATTAATGTGTTAATCAATATTTAAGTAACCTAATAGTAACTGAAAGGGTTAATAGATAAATGTCATTTAATGATTGGACTAAGGTAATTAACATAAATCATTATTCATCCATGAGTACATGTTACATTATGGGATCTGTTAGCCCCTAAGTCCTTTGATGGAAAAATATAAGTATTGGTAGCACTTTGTGCCAATGCTTTGCATGGCTTTGGCATGCAAGAGGAGTGTCAAAGGAAACAAGGTGTAGGTGTAAGACAATATGCTAGAGGAAAGCTACGTACGAGCTATGGTATTGGCTGGAACGTGAAACTAAGGGTGTGGGTGACACTGTTGGGGCATTGTGGAAGCCTCAGGACAACATGTGGAGGTATTGGTAGTAAACTGAAAAGGCATTTGGAGTATTGGTTTGGTGCAGCAGCATGCAACAACGACATTGGTGCAAGCTATTGGAGGGGTGTGACAACTCAAACACTTTAATGTCTCTCCCTACTAAAGGGCCTGATTCCCTAATATTCTTTGGGGGGAGGGGTATGACTCACTTGAGAGTTAGCCAATGTTGGGGCATGGGCAAGGGTCTTGATTAACAACATGCGGGAAATAGCAAGTCGGCTAACAAATGAGTGCGGAACTGGCTATGGCATCACATGAAGTTGGCAAATGATTAGGGGTCTAAGCCAACAACATTTAGTCCCTTTAACATGCATGTGTTGGGTAGGCATCAAAGGCTTACATGCTGCCAACAAATGGCCAGCAGATGCAAGACAATGCCATGGGCTATTGATGCATAGGCATAGGCTTGAGTTGACAAGCAATGGGGCTGGTTATGGGCTTAGAGTGTGGACCAAGCCTAGGGTCTCTCAAGCACCATAGGAATAGGAGGGAATGAAGGCAAACTCCTTAAATCCATGGAACATGGTTTGGTAGTAGAAGGGGGCAACAAAGAGGAGTTATTTGGAAACATGAGGTGGCAAAATCTCCTTCCATGCAGATGGGTAGGGTTGCCAAGGATAAAGATTGACCAAGTAAGAGTTAAGGTGGCATTCTCTCCTTGAATGGGGCAATAAGGAGTTACTAAGGAGTGGGGAGTGGCTCCTATGGAAGGGAAACCGACTAAGCATGCTTGGCTTGACCGCCAAGTCATGCATGACCCTGGGTAATTGAGGGTGTCAAATACCACCTTTATAAATAGATGGAGTGTGGCAGCCAAGGGCCACACCTTCACACATTCATTTACACACATAAAACACTTAAGTGATTCAATTGGGAGAAACACTTGAGTGAGAGGTAAGTTTGAGAGATTTGACATTATATTTCTTTGTATACTTTTGGGTGAAAAGTAGTAAAGGTTGGGATGATTTCCATAAGTGTTGTGCAATGTTTCTTGTATTCTCATTTGTAGGTTAGGCTGAGACTAAGAGGGCTTCTTGGTGCCATCACTTGGCCAAATTTGTGGTTGAAAAATTTGGCCCCGTGACAGGATCCTATATAAATGACCATGTTACTCATTTTTTACCATTAAATTCACTTGCAATTACACCAATAAGTCATTAATCCCAAATGTCATTGAACTATTCATTCTGATTAACTAACTATGACCATTAATGTTGAGAATTGTTTTTCATGGGTTAAATGTGGTTATTAATAGTTATGACATTCTATTAAGGTAATTGTCATTTACAATTCATAAATTAACCAACATTATAAATGAATAATGCAATTGTAATCTTGGTAACACATATTAATAACCATAATTTCAAAATCACATAACCTATCAACTTTATCTGTTAACGAAAATGATTGGTATTACTTATATAACCTAAATCACCAATGACAGTTAGATTGCTCATCAAGGTGTCAATCATGATCTATTTAAATGCATAGAGTAACCAAATAAGGGTTAAGTTAGTAATCCACTATCGAAGGAGTAAAATCATTTGAATTTTAAAATGATGAATTTAATCATACAAATGATTATTGCGATTACCCAGCTTATGATCTAATTTGCTTAGGATACTTTTTCAATTAAATTGTGACTAGCCATCTATGATGCCAATGAGTTTATTGTATAGAGTCATCAATTGGCCAATTTATTAAAATAGAAGTTTGATTATTGTTTAGTCTTTAGTGGAACTAACTAACATTCATGTAATCTTAGGTTATTCAATCAATTTACCTAATTTGTAGTTTAGTGTTATTAAACATTTGTATGTAAATTCAACATTTGAATTCAATTACCAATTATAAATCAAACCAAGGTAATTTTGCTTACTGTATTATAAATGTCAAGTTAAGGCCTGAATAGTTTGAAATTTTTTACTTTAAATAACTTAAGATTGCATTACTTTAGTTAGAATAACAATTTAGTGACCTATAATGTTTACTAAATACATAAATGTCCATTTGTATAACATATGATAAATTAACTATTGGTTACTAATAACTCAATGAAAAATGTTAGCCGGTTACTTAATTAGATCATTCAAATGTCCCATAATGATTACAATCTTACTTAATCCATTTATGACTAAAATTAACCATTCATCCATTGACTTATTAATATTTTTCTATTATATTATACATTATTATCCTATGGTATTTGATTGTAATGGATTAGTGAATTGAATAACCTAAAGCGAATGATTTATGTAGTAGATTAGTCTCTTGTAAAGTCAATTTATCAATCATATCAAGTTAAAATATTACTAATGGTAATTAGTAACACAATTTTAATCATACAAATGGTTAATCTAAACAATCATAACCTAATGTTAATGATATGTATATTTTACTTTATAACTATCTATTGGTCATTATTCGAAATAGTAGCAATAATGTTATTTGAGAGACATTTTTAGATTACTAATCTTAGTTGAGCAACATAATAAGGTGTTAAAATAATTCTTATTCATTCACATTTTACAGTGACAAGTTAACAAGTTATTTTTAAGTAACCTTGCCTAATTAACTATAGATTAACATTTGAATGTTGCAAGGTTGGTCATCTAACATTTAGATTGATCTAATTGTTTGATTGGATTAACATTTGAATTTATAATTATTATTTACTAAAATTATAGAAATTATAATAAAAGACATTTGGAGTAATCCATTCATGGGAGATTAATAATAACTAGCAATCACTAATGATCATAAGTTTCAAATTATACTTTATCGATTAATTAAATTACTTGAATAAATGAATTATTTAAAGTATTGGTGAGATTGAAAATTAGGTAACTTATTAGTACTAATTTAATAATGAATTTCCTTTTACTAAATAATTGGATGTAGGGTTACATTTTATGACCTTAACATTTGGATCAAAAAACATTTAAGGTAACCTAATTGATAAGTTCATCTTGCATGTGGAAATAGCTAGCTACACCAAAGGTGGAGATTTTATTTGTCAATTAATAATGGGGAGGCTACCAATCAAAGAATGCTTTAGATTTTCAAGTGGGGAAGGAAGTCCTAATGTGAGTTGCATAATCTATAGGATGATGTAAGAATTAGTCAACCATCTCTTTCTTCGTTGTCTCCATGTATGGGCTATGTGGTGCAAATGTTTAGGTTGGTGAGGCATGTTGTGGGTGGTCCCTGGATCCTTGAAGCAAGCATGGAATTTGTGGCAAGATCTAGGGCATGGTTATAAGTTAAGGGAGATCTAGTTGATGAGATTTGTTATTCCCACAGCCTTGTATAGGTTGTAATTGTTGTCAATTAGATTTAAGTGTATAAGAAGGTAAAAGCCACATGGAGGGGTAAGAACGTAAAAGTCACATGAAAAGGGCAAGATAGTAAATTCACCGCAAGTAAGTCCTATTGGGATTTCATGGAAGAGTATATAAAGGCCATCGGAAGACAACAAAAAAGGCGTGTCGGGCAATTGAGCAAAATGGACAGAAAACCTAGACAACCAGCCGACCAAAGAAGAAGCCATTGGAAGAGAGAGAAAAATTATACATGGTAGAACAGTGGCCGATTGGAAAAACAAACACCACCGGTAAGAGAGAGAAACCGGTAAGTAACGACACACCACTGGCACACCAGCAGTCGGCAGACGGCGAGACAGATCCGGTAGACAATGAGAGATCCGGCGACGGCGTGAGATCTAGCTGGGACGGTGACAGATCCGGCTGGGATAGAGGAGATCCGACGACAGCAGAAGGAGATCCGGTCAACGGTGAGAGATCTGGCAGAAGGAGATCCAGTCGACGGTGAGAGATTTAGTAGAACAGGGATCCGGTTGACGGTGACAGATCCGGCAGACGGTGAGACAAATCTGGCAGAAAGAGATCCAATCGACGGTGAGAGATCCGGCAGAACAGGGGCTGGACAAAAAAAAAAAAGGAAATGTGAGGCGAGCCGTGAGACAAGGAGACGGGTGAGACCGTTAGATGGTGAAAGCAAGAGCTGTGTGAGACAACTTAGAGAAGGAATTTGGCGAAATATTGGAAAAAACTCAATGTATTTCCAGATTTCTTCAAGAGAGGTTAGAGAGCGTTGCGGTGAACTTCTAAGCGGCAGTGGAGCAACCTTTCAATTCAACAGAGGCAAGACAAGTTAGAAGAAGGGTAGACACAGTAAGTGACACTCTTTGTATTGTGCTTGCTTAGTATTTGCAATAGTGAAAGGAGCAGAGAATTAAGACATCCATTGTAATTGGAATTCTCAAGTATTGTAGATGGTCTCGATAAGGGAGAGTCCCTACCACCGTGGATGTATGTCACATTGACGGAACCACGTAAATCTCGTATGTCCTTAATTTGCTTTACATTCTGTGTTTTGAATTGAGTTGTGAATGCAACTAAAGTATCAGCTAACCCATAACCTAACAAAGGTCTAAACAAGAACATCTGAATTGTCTATTAGGTAAGGTATTTGAAAGGTGACTTTAGTGACTATTGTGATTAGTAGGTAGTAATAGATTTACTTTAGTCGAGTCTAAGAAAGAGTTCGCTTTTAAGAAGAGGTTGAAGTTGTTCACTTACCTGCGAATTGCGAATTGTGGTGATACTGATTCACCCCCCTCTCAGTATCACAAACTAATAGATCTTAGGGAGAAGTTGGGAACTTCAATTGGTATCAGAGCACAGGTTCACTAGTTTGAAGTTTAATAGCTTGGTGTACTAATTTGAAGGGATCTAGAAGTTTGACTTGTTCAGCATATTGAGAAATGGAAGCCGGTACCAGCACTAGCACCACTTATAGCAAGAAGGTTCCAATCTTCAACGGAACCAACTACATATGTGGAGAGCAAGAATGCAAGTGGTATTTGCAACCATGGGCATGAATGTGGTGAAATGCGTACAGGAGGGTTTTGTGGTTCCGGAAGAAGGTAAAGACCCAACCCCAGAGGAGTTAAGGCAGTTTGAGATAAATGGGAAGGCCTCAAATGTCATCATTTCAGCATTGACAGTTGTTAAGTATGCTAAAGTTATGGACTACAAATCTGCCAAGGAGATATGGAACAGATTGCAGAAAGTCTATGAAGGTGATGGCAGAATGAAGGAGGCTAAGCTTCAAGTGTTCAATGAGAGATATGAATCTCTCAGAATGTAGAAGAATGAGACAGTTTAAGAGTTCTTCACCAGGGTTATTGACGCTGTAAACGATTTGAGAAGTCATGGGAAGAACAAGAAGGACTTATCGATTATGAAGAAAATTATGAGAATTCTGCCTGAGAGGTTTTCCTCAAAGGTGGTAGCCATAGAGGAGAGTAGAGATCTCAATTCTATGTCTATGCATGATTTTCAGTGCAATCTCATTGCATATAAGATGAGAATAAAGTCAACTGAGAGCTCCTCAATGTCAAAGGAATCAAAGGAGGTAGCTTTCAAAGCTATGAAACACTTGAAGATAAAAGAAAAGGAAGAATTATCCAGTGAGGATAAGGATGATGATGAGGAAGAAAGTGAAGGTGAAGTATTGGCTTACTTCATAAGGAAATTCAAAAAGGGGTCTAAGAAGGGAAAAGGACAGTTGTCCTTGAGATGTTATCGTTGTGGGCAAACTGGATACTTTGCTTCTCAGTGCAAAGTGAAACTTGATGATGAAGATGAGGATGGTGATGATGAGTAGAATTCAAGATGGAGAAGATCATCATTCAAATCAAAGAAGTCTAGTAAGAAGATTGCCAACCCACAGAGGAAGACGAGAGGCTCATTCAAGAGTTATGTGAGTTAGACAAAAGAAGCTGATGAGGAGGAAGATGAAGACTCATCAGATGAGTATGTCTTTATGGCATCAGCATAAAGTGGTAGCTCAACCTCTGAAGAGGAAGAGGAAGTTGATGAAGAAGAGCCAGATCTTGAAGCTGAGTTGGAAGCAGCTTCAAAGGAGATAATCAGAAGGGGCAGAATCATAAGAAGGTTGGAGGCCCATATAAAACAAGTTGAAGCAAAGTCTGAGGAAGTTAAAAGTCAAAACAGTGGAATAAGGGCTGAGCATATTGACTTGAAGAGAAGATTTGAGGAACAAATCAAAATATGTGAAGACCTTACAGTAAAGCTTGGCTCAAGGACTTCAAAAATTGAAGAAATGGAGAAAGAGTTGCTGAGACTTCAGCAACAACTCAAAAGTAGCAAAGAGAACTCTCAAAAGCTTGAAATGATAAGAGAAACAAGTTTTGGAAAAGGAAAGAAGAATGTAGAGAACGTGCAGCAATCTGAGGCTACATTGGCTAAAGAAAATGAGAATATGCCACAGAAGTTGAAAGAGAATGTTATGACTTAGAAGAAGATAGCTGATAATAAAGAAGATCTAAAGAAGCAACCTAGGGTAGCAAATAAGAAGGAAGAAAAGAAAGTCAGCTAGCAGAGGGCTACGACTGAACAGAAGAAGGAGAAAAAGGTGACTAAAATGAAAGTCACACAAGCAAAGAAGCCAGCTACTTTGCCTACACAGCAAGTGATGAACAAAAGAAGACAAGCTGTGATCAGACCCAAGAAGAGGCAGTTTCAAGGTCATTGTGTTTATTGTGGAGTTTGGGGTCATAAGGCGAGTAACTGTTGGTGGAGAAGGCCAGTATATGTCTCCAACTTGAGAAGATACGATACTGCATACAGGGGGAGACAATACGGAATTCAGAAGAGAACACTTGTCGTGAGTTCTTGCACATACTGTAAAAGGCAAGGACACGTTGACAAGGATTGTTGGTGAAAGCCCAAACCAGTGGTTTCAAAGAACAAGTTTGCTATATTAGCAGACTTGGAACAGTGTGAAAGGTGTGGGTAGGATGGCCATAATGCCAAGAGATGCATGACACTTCTCCCTGAGTAAGAGAAGGCACTCAATGGCACAGTAAAAACAAGCGGTGCAGTCAAAGCTGAGAAAAAGGAGAAAGCTATCTTCCAACCAGTTCAAAAGAAGGAATATAAAACTAAAGGGGAGGTGGCTAATATAGCTAAAATTGCACTTAAAGCTGACTGCAACGATAAGTAATGGATCCTTGATAGTGGATGCACTTCACACATGACGGGAGACAAGAGTAAATTATCAAAGCCAAACAAATCAAGAGAAGGCAGAGTCAAGTTTGGCAATGATGATTCACTCAACATCAATGGTCAGGGGTTAGTAAAGATTGGAAGAGGAAAGCTGAAAGATGTTCTGCACGTTGAAGGACTGAGATATAATTTAGCATCTGTCAGTCAGTTATGCAACGAAAACCATAAGGTAATATTCACAAAAACAAGTTGCCAGGTAAAGAGTAAAGAAGGCAATACTGTTGCAGCCAGGAAGAAAACAACTGGAAATTTATATATGATTGATGAAGACAAGACAAGCAGCTGTTTACTCACCAAAGAAGAAGAAAATCAACCCTGGCATAAGAGGCTGGGACACTTGTCACAGAAGAACATGAGGAAGCTGACCACTACTCATGCAATCAGAGATATTCCCGACCTCAGGAGAGAGAGAGAGTATGTTTGCTCAGCATGCTCTGAAGGAAAACATGTCAGAAAGTAATATAAGACCAAAGAGTTCAGTTCTGAAGCAGTGCTTGACATTGTGCATACTGATTTGTGTGGGCCGATGAGAACAAAAGGGTTGAAAGGTGAGAGGTACTTCGTCTTGTTTGTTGATGATTATTCTAGAAGGACCTACATCATGCACCTCAAATACAAGTCAGAAGTTCTAAATTGCTTCAATAGATACAGAAGATTGGCTGAAAATGAGAGTGGAAAGAAGATCAAAGTATTGAGGTCAAATTAAGGCACTGAATTCACAAATGGAGCTTTTGAAGATTACCTTGAGAAGCATGAAATTCACCATCAGATGGCAGCAGCAAGAACACCTAAACAGAACGGGGTGGTAGAGAGGAAGAATAAAGCTGTGGTTGAAATGACAAGAACTCTACTGCTGGAATCCAAGTTTCACACAAGATTTTGGACAGAAGCAACATTTACAGCGTGCACCTACTGAACAGAGTTCTACTAAGGCCCAATACTGATAAGACTCCATATGAGCTATGGAGTGGAAAAAAGACAATAGCCAAGTATCTCAGAGTCTTTGGCAGCCCATGTTTTGTGAAGAATAAGGAGCAAAACTTGGGAAAACTTAATGCTAGGTCTAATGAAGGCATTTTTATGGGATACTCAGCAAAGACAAAAGGTTACAGAGTTTTCCTACATAAGCTGGGAAAAGTGATCACTTCCAGTGATGTAAGAATAGATGAGAACTGGAAAATAATGCAGAATGGAGAAGCTGAGGACAATGAAGAAGATGACTTCAATGTAGATGAAAAATCAGATCAACCTGAAGAAAAGGACCAAGAAGTAAGTTTAGACTTGGAGAAGAATGAGTCTAAAGATGAAGAAAGAGATCCTCTTGCAACTAAGACGGTGCAAGGAAGAAGGACAAAGAAAATATGGACCAGTGCTCATCAAGGAGATCAGATCATAGGTGACCCATCAGCAGGAGTTACAACAAGAAGAAGAATGGTGGGAGCTACTACTCTACTCTTACAAGTTGAACCTAAATTTGTTGAAGAGGCTATTCAAGACCAAGCCTGGGTCAAAGCTATCAATGAGGAGCTGGATCAAATTGAGAAGAATGATACATGGGAGATGGTTCCAAGACCTACTAATAAGAAGCTATTTGAAAAGCACAGATTGAGTCTATCTGTGCAAATGCCTCCTCAAGCCTGAAGTTCAGGTAAATCCTCCATCTTCACTTTGCGAGTTTTTCAAATTTGTAATTGGTTGGCAAAGGGGGAGAGAAGCAACAGTGCAGGAGGAGTTGTTAAGAAAGGGGGAGTGCATATTTAGGGGGAGTTGAAACTGCTGCATAGTGGCTTTTGTCATGAGTGTTGCCAACAATTACAAAGGGGGAGATTGTTGTTCCCACAGCCTTGTATAGGTTGTAATTGTTGTCAATTAGATTTAAGTGTGTAAGAAGGTAAAAGTCATATGGAGGGGTAAGAACGTAAAAGCCACATGGAGGGGTAAGAACGTAAAAGCCACATGAAAAGGATAAGACAGTAAATTCGCCGCAAGTAAGTCCTATTGGGATTTCATGGAAGAGTATATAAAGGCCATCGGAAGACAACAGAAAAGACGTGTCAGGCAATTGAGCAAAATGGACAGAAAACCTAGACAACCAGCCGACCAAAGAAGAAGCCATTGGAAGGGAGAGAAAAATTATACACGGCAGAACAGTGGCCGGTTGGAAAAACAAACACTACCGGCAAGAGAGAGAAACCGGTGAGTAACGGCACACCACCGGCACGCCAGCAGTCAGCAGACGGCGAGACAGATCCGGCAGACGGTGAAAGATCCGGCGACAACGTGAGATCCGGTTGGGACGGTGACAGATCCGGCTGAGACAGAGGAGATCCGGCGATAGCAGAAGGAGATCCGGCTGGGATGGTGACAGATCCGACTGGGACAGAGGAGATCTGGCGACAGCAGAAGGAGATCCGGCTGGGACAGTGACAGATCTGGCTGGGACAGAGGAGATCCGATGACAGCAGAAGGAGATCCGGCTAGGACAGAGGAGATCTGGCGATGGCGTGAGAGAGAGCCGGCTGGGACGATGAGAGATCCGGCAGAAGGAGATCCGGTCGACAGTGAGAGATCCGGCAGAACAAGGATCCGGTCGACGGTGAGAGATCCGGCAGAACAAGGATCCGGTCGACGGTGAGAGATCCAGCAGAACAAGGATCCGGTCGACGGTGACAGATCCGGTAGGCGGTGAGACAGATTCGGCAGAAAGAGATCCAGTCGATGGTGAGAGATCCAGCAGAACAGGGACTGGACAAAAAAAAAAAAAAAGGAAACGTGAGGCGAGCTGTGAGACAAGGAGATGGGTGAGACCGTTAGATGGTGAAAGCAGGAGCTATGTGAGACAACTTAGAGAAGGAATTCGGCAAAGCATCGGAAAAAACTCAACGTATTTCCATATTTCTTCAAGAGAGGTTAAAGAGCATTGCGGTGAACTTCTAAGCGGCAGTGGAGCAGCCTTTCAATTCAACAGAGGCAAGACAAGTTAGAAGAAGAGTAGACACAGTAAGTGACACTCTTTGTATTATTCTTACTTAGTATTTGCAATAGTGAAAGGAGCAGAGAATTAAGACATCCATTGTAACTGGAATTCTCAAGTATAGTGGTGGTCTCAGTAAGGGAGAGTCCCTACCACCGTGGATGTACGTCACATTGACAGAACCACGTAAATCTCGTGTGTACTTAATTTGCTTTACATTCTGTGTTTTGAATTGAGTTGTGAATGCAGCTAAAGTATCAGCCAACCTATAACCTAACGAAGGCCTAAACAAGAACATCTGAATTGTCTATTAGGCAAGGTGTTTGAAAGGTGACTTTGTGGACTATTGTGATTAGTAGGTAGCAATAGATCTACCTTAATCGAGTCTGAGAAAGAGTTTGCTTTTAAGAAGAGGTTGAAGTTGTTCACTTACCTGCGAATTGCGAATTGTGGTGATACTGATTCACCCCCCCTCTCAGTATCACAAACTAGTAGATCCTAAAAAGAAGTCGGGAACTTCAAGATTTTATGCAGTTACATGGTCAATATGATTAACAAAAATGAGAATTGTTTTGCTAGTAAAGCTTTCTTTGTGGCAAAAATATGTGACTTGGTGTGCCCTAGGCTATGGTGATGGATGAAGGCTAAGTGGTTGATGAACACCTTTTCATGCAGTGATTTCCAAATAAATCTAGTGAGGTTTGACCAACAAGGAACCATAAGATTTGCCCTATGGGTCTTACATAGAAGGCATTGCCAAAGGGATCATTCAAATTCAATACTGATGTAGCTATGGGTGGTTGTATTTAGAGGGTATTGCATGGTGATGAAGGGATAGTGATGTGCCTTTTTTCCAAAGTGGTCATAGTAGGGATTGTTAACGAGGCAGAGCTATTATTGATCTGAGAGATTATCATACTATGTGGTCAATAGTAGGAAGTGGGCAATGCCCCTCTAATCATTGAAAGTGACTTAAGTATAATAATAAGGTGGATTAATACCAAGTGTATAAGACCCTGGAATCTTGTGAGGGTATTCAAAGATATTAGTGATAGAACCAAAGACTACGTTTCCTTTGTCTTTTGACCATGCAAGTGCAACTTCTTTGTGGATGCTATGGTGAAACAAGGATTATTTTGGAGCATTGACTTCATTGCATGGGTGTAAAGTAGCCTACCAATGGTCAATGGTTTTGTTTTCTTTTGTTTTGTTTTTTTGAATTATGACTTGTGAGGAGGGTTTTCTTATACTCAGGGCTCAAGAGAGGATAAAGGCATTATTTCCTAACTTGTATGCATAAGGTTATCAATTTTTAGCTTAAGGCTTATGCATATTCATGTATAGTGAATTGAGGTTAACGATATTCTATCTTATTCTTCAAAAACATTAAAAAAAACCAAAAAGAAAATTAATTGTTAAGTATCCATTAATTGGTTACTTAGTCAGATAAGTATTGGACAACCCAACTATAAAAAATATCATTATTTAAATCAATTAATTTTAATTTAAATATAATATATTTTACTTTTTTGTGAATATCGCATAACATTTTATTAAAATTAAAGAAATTATAACAAAAAACTTTTAATAATATTTTAATTAGTTTATATAACTACTAAAATGCTAAATTTTGTATTCAAAATATTATTTTTACTTTTCATGAATGCTAAGTAGTCTAATATTTAATTAATACTTAATTTGTGTAAAATATGTAAAAAGATCTTAAATTTGTATTATGGTTAGATTTGAAAATGAATAACTCAAATTAGTTATTTATTTATTCAAATTGGGTTTAGTTTTCTCAATGTTTTTATTGAAATTATAAAAATTATAATAAAAAATTATAAATTTGAATAATATTTAGTTTGATTTAAGAAATTACAAAAATTTGAAATTTTATACTCAAATATGTCAATTTTTTATTTTCATAAATGTTAACAAATTTATTACTTAAATCACATAAATTATATAAAAAAAATTTAAATTTGAATAACAATTGAAACAAAAAAAAATAAAATTACTTAAATTAAACTTTTTTTATTTAAATGTAATCTATTTTACTTTCTAGTAAATTTGGAATAATCTTTTTTTCTAAAATTATAGAAATTATAGTTAAATAACTTAAATTTAAATAATATTTAAATTAATTTATATTATTATAAAAATAGATGGTTTGTATTAAAAAAATATCATTTTTTATTTTTTCATAAATGTTAAGTATGTTGGTATCTAAATTGCATAGATTAGGTAGAAGATATTAAATTTGAATAGTTGTTAAAAAAGAAAAAAAATTAGTCAAATTAGTAATATTTTTTTTAATATGATCTATTTTAATTTTTAATAAATCTAGAGTAACTTTTAATAAAATTGCAAAAATTATAATATAAGATTATAAATTTAAATAAGATATGATTTTATTAAAATAATTATTAAAATATGAGATTTTGTATTCAAAAACATTATTTTTTTACTTTTTATAAATATTAATTAACCTATTATTTAGATTGCATAAATAATCAAAAAAAATCTTTAGAATAAAAAAAATAATTACTTAAATTAGTTAAATTTATTCAAATATGTATGATTTATTCTACTTTTTAGTAAATTTAAAATAACATCTTGCTAAAAATTTTAAAAATTATAATAAAATATTGTAAATTTGAATAATATTTGATTTGATTTAAATAATTACTAAAATTTGGAGTTTTATATTCAAAATGTCATTTTCTAACTTTTATGAATGTTAACCAACTTGTTAGTTTATGTGTAAATAATATAAAAAAAATTTAAATTTGAATAACATATGGAATAAAAAATGTAATTATTTAAATGAATTGTTTTTAATTCAAATATAGGCTTTTTTTTTTTTTTGGTGAATATTGTGTAACCTTTTATAAAAGTTGTAGAAATTATAGTAAAAAATTTGAAATTTGAATAATATTTGAATTGATTTATATAATTACAAAAATCTTAAATTATAGTAAAAAATCTTAAAGTTGTAGAAATTTCGCACTTTCTCCTTAATGTTTTATAACCTAATATTTAAATTGCCCAAATTAGGTAAAAAGATGTTAAATTTGAATAATAATTAAATTAGAAAATGAAATTACTTAAATTTATAGCTTTTTATTCAAATATGGTTTTTTGTTTTTTTGGTAAATTCATATTAAATTTTACTAAAATTATAAAAATTACAATAAAACTTTGTAAATTTAAATTACATTTAATTTGACTTATGTGGATACTAAATTTTGGAGTTTTGTATTCTAAAAATGTTAATTTTTTCTTTTCATGTATTTTGACTAATTTGTTTCCTACAATAGGTAAATAACATTAAAAATTAGAATTAAAAAATGCAATTATTTAAATAGGTCATTTTAATTCAAATATAATATATTTTATTTTTAGGTAAATTTTCATTGACCTTTTGTTTAATTATAATAAAAGACTTTAAAATTGTATAATGTTTGGATGGATTTATATAATTATTAAAATCTTGATTTTATATTAAAAAAATGTTATTATTTTTTTTACATTTTTGTGAATATTTTGTAACTTATTGTTTAAATTGGATAAATTATATAAAAAGCTATTAAATTTTAATAATGATTAGATTAAAAATACAATTAATTAAATTTCTAATTTTATTTATATTGGCACAATTTTACTTTATGTTAAATTTAGATTAACTTTTTAATGAAATTGTAGAAATTACAATACAATATTATAAATTTGAATAATATTTGGTTTAATTTAAGTGACTATTAAAATCTGAAGTTTTGTATTAAAAATGTCTTTACATTTCATGAATGTTAATTAAGTTATTGTTTCAGTTGTGTAAATAATATAAAACGCATTTAAATTTGAATAATAATTAAAATAAATAAAACAATTATTAAATTGATCATTTTCTTTCATTCAAATAGGGTGATTTTACTTTTGGTGAATTTAAAATAATATTTTACTGAAATTACAAAAATTATAATATAAGATTATAAATTTAAATAATATTTGGTTAAATTTAAATACCTATTAAAATCTTAGGATTGGTATTCAAAAATATCTTTTTTTTTTTAAAGTTTACTAACCTGATATTTAAATTACATAAATGACATAAAAAATTAAAATTTGAATGATAATTAAAATAAAAGATGTTGTTTACCTAAATAAGTCATTTTTTGATTCAAATATGACCTTATTTACTTTTTGGTGAATTTTGAGTAATATTTCACTGAGATTATAAAAAAATGCAATAAAGAACTTTAAATTTGTATAATATTTGTATTAATTTATATAGTTGCTAAAATTTTGAATATTGTATTAAAAAAATGTTATTATTTACCTTTTCATAAATATTTTGTGAACCTAATTTTTCAATTACTTAAATTATGTAAAGTGATGATAAATTTTAATAATGGTTAAATTAAATTATACAATTATTCAAATTTGTAATTTTTATTTAAATTAGGTTAATTTACTTTTAGGTTAATTTTAAATAAAAAATTAAAATAAAAGATTGTAAATTTAAATAAAAATTGAAAATTTGAATAATTGTATGATTATTAAAATAGGTTAATTTTTAATTTTTAAATAAAAATTACAAATTTTTAAATTTGTTACATAAATAGGTTAATTTTACTTTTATTAAAATTATAAAAATTAAAATAAAAGATTGTAAATTTAAGTAACACATGATTTGATTTAATTAGCCACTAAATTTTAGAATTTGTATTAAAAAGTATCATTTTTTTACTTTTCATAAATATTGACTAATTTTATTGCTTAAATTACGTAAATAATATAAAATAATTTAAATTTAAATGATAGTTAAAATAAATAATACAATTATTATATCAATGATTGTTTTAATTAAATATTATTTATTTTATTTTTTTAGTGGAATTAGAGTAACCTTTATTGGAATTACTAAAATTACAATAAATAATTATTTAATTCAAATATGA